>CM060972.1:27776421-28376421 GCA_030765045.1 Tenodera sinensis
CTTTCTAGATTTTTCTGCAACTCATATATCCAGTTACATTTATAGCTTTTTGTTATGAAATATATGGAGTCATTAAAACCTATGGTAACCTATTATTTATTTATGCCAACAAACTTATTGTTGGTGTTTTTAAACACACAAGCTGTGTGTGGGCAAAGTTTAAGAGGTAGAACTGGAACTTAAAAATTCAATGCCACAACTGGGATTTGAACCACAGACCTTCCGCTTGCCGGGCGGACGCTCTAACCACTCTAACCCATACACGGCTTGTGTGTTTAAAAACACCAACAATAAGTTTGTTGGCATAAATAAATAATAATTACCATGTGAAGGTTCTTTAATCCTGGGATATAAAGTACTTACAATAGTAAGTCACCATTGGGGTAATTGTTTCTGATGTGAGACTGCCTTTGTGGTTTACCAGGAGAAATACGAACTGGCTTGAGAATTTAATGCCATTCTGGCAGTTTGTCACAATAGCTCAGTGGTTAGAGCGTCCGCCCGGCAAGCGGAAGGTCTGTGGTTCAAATCCCAGTTGTGGCATTGAATTTTTAAGTTCCAGTTCTACCTCTTAAACTATGGTAACCTGTTTGCAGGCTCCCTCTACTACACAACAGAACCCAGTCACCAGCAAAATGATGCCAGCAGAGATGCACTAATATTCTTACTTCACAAACAGGCAGTATATCTCTCATTGTTTACTAATAGCATTGTTTCATTAAACAAAATGGATCCTATTATTTTTCTAGAGCTTATCGCACCCACACTTGAATGTTCAGGTTCATGATGAGGTGTTTCAGACTATAGCACATGTTGTTTTGTCCAATATAGACTGTGTTCACATTAATTTGTTGAGTTAGTTTGTTTACAATTTTGGAGGTGGTAACTCTAACCTGGCACTGATTTCATCTAATTAATTTTCTGTTAAAACTGATCCAGAATGTTTCTTGTCTAACACTGAACCTGAAACTTCAGATTTATTAATGATCTCGTGAAATATGCTGCCTGTTTTGAGATAAGGGTTTCAGTGTGCCTATGCTGGGACCATTTTTTGGTGACTTTCATTTCTCTCATGCAGTCGAGAGAACCCAAAATTGGTTACCATATGTTTTAATGACTCTACATGTGCAAGTGGTCTCTCATATACTGCAATACATACTACAATGTGGCAGAGAAACAAGTCCCATGTTTTATAGACATACATACCTAAAGTAAGACTTAAGAACATTAAAAATGAAAATCGTAAATATTACAGAAGCTTTTAGTTTCAAAATGGTATGATTCAGTTTTATATGTTAATAAAAGATAATAATTATGAAGTGACATATTGAAAATGTAAATATTTTAAATATTTTTCTGAAATATACATCTCATTCTGCATTGTTTTCCTTTTATCATAGTAGCTTAAAATATTGTTTGAGTTCATTTTTGAGTCACTTTTTCCCACCTGCCTTCACTTTAAAATGTTGAACAGCTGAGGAGGAGGTTGAATGACCTTGAAAGCATTACAGTATTTTCAGCCTTTTAAAGTGAAGGCAAGTGTGAAAAAGTGACTCAAAAACAAACTCAAACATAAGGAATATTACAGTATTAAAAGTGTTTCTGTTTTTAATATTTAAAATATTGTTTTATTATTTTTATAAATTATAAAAGTATTACTGAAAATTAAAATTTTATTAGGTAGTAACTTTGTAACATTAATTTTAGTTCTAAGCTTTGTAGCCAAAGTTCCAAAGGCTCTGCTTTGATAAAATACACAATCACTTCTCTGAGCACACAAAACAATCTTCAAACAACACAAATACAAAAGACTTTAATATTAGAAGCTTCTCGGTTAATTAAATATAATAATCAACCAGAGAAGAAGTATACTTGAAAATAGAGCACAGCATAATAATTTTATATGGTTATTTAAATGGAAAATACCATTTATAGTTTTAGTACAGATTAAAGTAAAGAAATACTAAATACATAGAATAAATTATTTATCCATAAATAAGGTTATTACATTTGATAAGGAGTTACTAGACAACAGTTAAAACTATGAATGAAACTATCAAAATGAACTTGTCTTCATTTAAATGCTGGTATACAAGAAGTTGCAGTCATAATTTAGTGATACTTATACAGCATTGTAATGATTCTTTTACAAATATTTAAGCAATGACTTGTAACTCTCATTTGAAAACATTTTCATTCATGAATCATTCATTTAAAAATCTGATATGTTCACATTCTCTGCTCTCTATCATTTTATTACCTTCTGTACTACTTGGATCCAAAAAAGTGTTTTTAGACTAAGATCTAAGCATAAAGGTCTCTGGAAAAAAGGTCTCATGGAAAAAATGATAGAGTATGTTAGGAGAGCAGAATATTTCTAAGTCCCACATCACGTTCAGTGTGGTTTGAACAGATCGATATGTCCAACATGCAGCTGAGTTTATTGATACATAATTTATGATTGACACACAAATAGGCGTGTCTGGCAGATAATAACATATGGAACATAGATTATCAATAAACTCAGTTGCATGTTGGAGATCTCAACTTGTGTAAACTGCGCTGCAACACGATGTGAGACTTAGAAATATTCTGCTCTCCTAATGCATTCAATCATTTTTTCCATGGCTGTACATGTGTGTGGATATGCATGCATAAACAGTGTAAGTTAAAAATGAAAAGTTGATATTTAAATTCAGCATCTTCCAAGAATGCAATAAAAATATTTTCAAAATTGCCCCCCCCCCCCCCCCCATCATCCAAACTACCCTTTGTGTGGAAAAATATTTGTTATTTTTATGTTCTCAAAAATGGCTGGAAATTTATATTAAAATAGCAACGTGTAAGAAATTTGCATGGAAAATGAAATGTACAAGTACATCTAGAATTTTCTGGGTATAACTTGTAAAGTCCTTATAATAATATGAGGAAGCCGCACAATGTCCGTTGTACAAGTTATATTAATACAATATGTATTGTGTACAGACCTTGTCCTGATCATCTAGTCTTGTTCCAACTATCACCTTACATGTCCCACTTCACTTTCACTCTATCCATCACCACCACAAAATTTTCACATGGAGATTGTTCTCTTTTCACACACTTATGCATGGTTTTCCAGATAGTGCACATATGCATTCTTCGCCAGGGTCATGCTGTACATATCAAGTGGTGGAAACTATGTACAGCATATCTTGTTACAACATGCTTAGTTTGTAGGCTGGTCCCTTCCAGTCTTCCTTGGTCATTGGCATCTGTGGTGTAAAATTCTTCCCAGATTTTTGTTTTCTTCATTTTACATTCCTTCATTAGATGTTCATATGCCTCTGTTGCCAGTAGCAACATTTGTAGTTGAAGATCTTCTATCCACATTGTTTATCTGCACATTTTGTATGTTAATCTTGTGGGTGTGTACTTCGATATACACATTTACCTCATGAATGTTGTCTTCACTTTCTCTATATTCCCTAAATTTCTTTTCATGAGGTGCTCCTATATCAGTTGTAGTCTGGATATTATTATTAGTACTATTTTCACTTTGAACAATTTCATCGTTCTCTTTAGTGATACTTTGTTGAGGTGTTTAATGTCATACATGGCTTTCACTACTGGCACTACTTTGTCCTTTATGTGCTCTGTAAATATGGTCCCTTGCGTCTGTAGCTTTATGTCTCGGTATTTGAAACCGTTTATCACTTCCAGCGGAGCATTCCGTAGTTTTATGATGTCTCCTCTTCCTCCTCTTTTAAATGTCATCGTTACAGTTTTGTCTCTGCATCAGTTCATTGTTTTCTGTCCATTCTGCTAATCTGTTTATTGCCATCTGGAGGTTGTCTGTTGATCTTGCTATCTTGACCATGTGAAGCCTTATCATTCTGAATTAATTTTGTATAATTGGTGAACCGCAAGAGAGAAACAAAATCTTACTACATGAAAGTTGTAGATCTTACAAAAGCACAAATTTAGTCAAATAATGTAGTTTGTGACATTAACCGTTTTCAGGATATTCTGTGTTATTGTGTGTCAGTTTCTTTATCAGTGGCAGGTTGGCAATAGGACTCTTTAACTCTAGGGCATTGATGGGTTTATGGATAAAAGATGACAAGGGCTTATATATTATTAGACAATATTCAAGTTTCTGCCAAAATTAACTTTATTGCAATGATCAGTGGATGAATAAATCTCAATTGCAATGAAGTAACAATATTATAACAAGTTGTTTTACTCTTCACAAATATAGTTTTGGTAAATTTCTGAAGCCATTTGATTTAAAATTGTTAGATATTCTTTGTAATTATTGTATACACTAAACTCAATATAGCATCTCCTGATTTCTTAAGTTTTCCTTGTGAAATATTAGTCAACTTAATTGCCAATAGTAAATTCTCATGCACAATGCTTCTCAGAATATCTCTTGACAATCCAATACTCAATTACAGATTCTTGTTATGCATGATTGCTTCAATACATATCTATACTGCACAACATTTTGATTAGGAGCGTATGGGGTCTCATATTTACTCTTCTTAGTTGCATGGCTGACAACCACCATTTTTGTCAAATCATAACTTTTTCTTACAATCAATATCAGCCGTGTTTCCTTCCATTGAAGAGCTTTAGATTTGATACTGGCATTTACAAAATAGATACAATATTCATATAGCAAGGAATTTACACATATTAAATAGATATAACTTGACATTTGAAATATTAGTGTGAATTTTCTCATCAGTTCATTCGCATACGTAATTTCTGCCACAAGTGGTTTGAATTTTTAAATACTTATACATTAATTTTCCATGTAGTAAGTTGCTACTTGTTTTTTTCTTTGGCTGTGTAAGCAACATGGAATTTCAAAGCTCTCATCCAGTGACCCACTTTTCAGAAAAAAGACACCCATTTTGTTTACTGCACTCTTTACACCTATAATGAAATATGCAAATATGTAATGAAAGTTTATATCGGTTAACAAGAAGTAGATAACATAATAAGTTGTGGAAGAGTATTTGGAATAGCTCAGATGAATGCAGCACATCACTTTTTTTTATACAGCTTCCACAAACTGTTTGTAGAATACTATACTTATTTTTCTTTCTTCTTCATGTTCATCGAATAAACATTCCAAGAATTAGATTCATTGCACATTTTATTATAGATATAAGGAGAATAAAAAGCGATAATCAAAGGTTTAAAAGCAGGCCTCTAAATGATGTCCTTGAAATTACATACCCGTTCCGTGACATGAGAAATGTAGAATAGTGACAGCACTTGAAAAAATTACCAATTGTAAGTATTGAATAATTCGAATGAATGATGATGAATATTTTCCGAATGGAGAGTTATTTGAAATCATGTTTAAAAAGATCTACTTTTTTTATAAGTTTCTGTCTATTTCTTATGGTTTATTTTTTACACAAATGCATCCAAAATTCCTTCCAAATGAAGAGGACTTCACAGCTTTTCTCAGAAAATTCAAGATATATATGTTATTAGTTATGTACAGGGTAGCTATTTTAAACAAAATCATTAAGTGCCACTTTTGAGAAAATCAAACATAGAAAAAAAATATGTTCTTTTCTTGAAAATTTATGTTGTACAAATTTTTTATGCTGTAAACCATTTCTAAGATATTCTTTGTTATTGACTTGAATTTTCAGAACTTAAAGGAAACATTATGGTAAAACCCTAATGATTAGTCTTGTTAGTAAAATGTTTGTTTCTTTGTTAAAAGTTTTGAAATTAAAATAATAATTTCAGTTAAAATTAACATAATGATTAACTATACACAATAGTATACATGTTCTGTATGTACTTATTCCAAATGCACAAAATTTCAGTTACTTATCTCAAATACTTCTTGAGATATATGCATCTAAATATACATAATTAATTTCACAAAATTAACCATGAAGTGTTAGTTCACTTTAAATGAGATTAAAATGGCTTCTTAGCTTAGTATATTCCTAAACTATCCCATACCATTAACAGTATTTAGAGTATGAGATTATAATCCAAGCTTTTTGTGTACAAACAGTTTTAGAATATTTACTGTGGTAACTTCATTTATTCATATGCTTGTAACATTAAGGAAAAATAGTTGAATTTAATACTTACCTTTTTGTTCTAAACATGAAGAGATTTTAAATTTAAAGCAGTCATCACTGTTTACCCAAAAATTGAAAAGCTATGCAAGAAAGAATCACTAGTTAGTCAAATCACAGATTAGGCGGTAGGAGATAGCATCCAAAAGAGCTTTCAGTGAATATCTAGAAAGCCTTCTAAAATGCTTCGTGAATGTTTCTATAATATTCTGTCTGTTGCATCATAGATATCATTTGTTTTGCAACAGTCATAAAATTTAAAATACAGGGTAGGGGACAAAAAGATGTTGGAGCCATAACTTTTTCTCAACAGACGTACAAAGGTGTTAATAATTTTCAAAAGATGTAAGGATGTACCAAGACAATAACTGTTCTAGTAAAAGTAAACATTAAGACTTTTGGATCAAGTAGAAGTAATGGTAATACCGTCAGTAGGTATCTGTCCATGAATGATGGTCCATCATCATCATCATCATTGTTAGGTCTGGTTTTAATCTGAAGTTCTTGGTGGCCATTGGCTTACAATATATTAAATATCATTGAGCAGATGATCTTACCACTGCAATAAAGAGTGATACCTTTTATTCTCACAAATTTTATTTTAGTATTTTTGTTGGTAATGTTGCCAAATATGGGCTTAAGGACCTCGTAATGCAGGGTGCCAATGGATGAGAAATGAAAGTAGTAGCACATAAGTTGCACAATGTTGAAATTGTATAGTTGGCAATGTATATAAGATGGGAATGAAGGTAACTTCTGGCAATGCATGTACATATGTGGCAGAGATACCAGAAAGATGGAAAACTCTATTCTTATTCAAAATTATGAATTGGGCAACTTGCACATTGTGCCATTTCATATTAGGACGAAACAAATTAATTCATGAATGGTATAACCTGAAATAACTGAAATTCTAAGCTCATGCAGTTGTGTAGTAGGTAGATAATCTTAAGTGAGAATATATTTCATAAATAATATATTTCATTATAATATATATTTGGTGATCAGAGGATATGGTCGGTGAATTTATTTTGATAATTCTCCTGGTCAGGTCGGTGAGATCCGTAAACCAACGACAGGTGTGGTCCTCCAGACATTCTGGGGGTTGTGAGAGAGCGATGTAACCGCCAAAACATATAAATATGGTGCTCTCTTAAAAGCGGTTACTATACTGCTATTGCTCTCTTCAATATTTATTGGAGAGCAAGAGGGTTAATGACTTCATTGTCAGAAATCCAGCATTAGCTAACAACAACATTTATAAAAGAAAGTCAACAAAAATTAGAGAATGCTACAAAATGTTAACACAACTCCAAAAAGTTAATAAGACTGTTCATCTCCAATGGATTCCAGCACACTGTGGAGTCATGGGGAACGAAGCTGCAGACTCACTTGCAAAGAAAGGCACAACAATAAAACAAAAGTCTAAATTCAATTTCTCATATTCCTCAATAAAACGCTTGATCATTAAAAAATTTTCTCATTCATACCTACAAGAAATAGAAACAAATGCCAAAGATAAAAAATGGATTACACTATTTTCCAACCCAGATATAATCCCCCAGAGACCAAGAAAAACAGCGGTTGCAGCCTTCCGACTATTGATAAATCACGACTGCTTAGCAAGTCATCTCTACAGAATAGGTATCTCAGCCTCACCAATATGTGTCCTGTGTAACGATCCAGCAGAAATGAACGAATACCATTTGAAGACCTGTGAAGCATTAAGATCAGAAGAAACTACAGTTCAAAAGTATTGGAAAGCACGAATGCTAATGGCTTCATTGCCAGATGCAAGGCACTAGAAAACAACAACAACATTTATAAAAGAAATACAAGTAGATAACTGTAAAATATGAATACATTTCATAACGTAGGTTTATGAAAGAAATACCAATTTTATAAGAGTTAATATGTGGCAGATGATTGAAAAATGGAATACTTTAAACTTTGGATTTTACTGGAAATAATTTTTGCAAATTACTAGTGGCTTCAATACTATTTGAAATGCAAATTTCCATTAATAATTAGCAGCTAAAGAAAATGAGAAAAAGGAAATCTTCACTTTGTAAAATTTTCTCCTTCATTTACATTCTTTCTGTAATTATGTTTCAGTTTCTCTTCCGATCCTCTCTGCTAAAATTACTCCACTATTGAGTTTGTGTTTCTATTCCAATGTTTCAGCTTTAGATTGCACTCCCGTTCCATTACCCATGTTCCTCTCTGATTTGTAGTTGCCAACATCTTTGTTCACTATAGGGGATGTGTATTTCTTCATGACAAGTTGGCATGGTCTAGCAAGAATGTGCATCCCTAACCCTGTATATGGCAACATTACAGTTTTGTTCATTCTATGTTCACCTTCAAGAAGCTTCAGTATATTATTATTAGGTATATCATTGCAAAAAGAGAGTGTTAAAGTTATGAAAAAGTTACATTTTCTGTGCAACTGAAAAAATATGGGCGTTATTTTATTCTGATGTGGTTGCCAATTCAAATTTTGTGCTATTTGTGAAAAATGTAAAGCATATTAACTACAGTGGTTTTGAAAATCCAGGGCTCCATTAAATCTGAGTCATTTGAAGATACACATTTTGGACCAATTTTTGTTTCACCCCAAATTCAATTCAAAGTTAGTTTACACTTGACATGTTTATTACATGGTTTTGCAATCCTCCACCCCCTTTTTCCTAAACTGTGAGGATTTTTAAACAGAAAAAAACATATTTGCGTAACCTAATTCAAAGAAGTTTTAAATAACACCATATGACAAGGGAATGCCTCATTCTCTGGTGGGGAAAACCACAACTTTTCCCCCAGGATGTATGATCTCTTCTCCTACTAAAAGAACTCCATTAAAATTGTAAGATTCAGAGGTTATTTTTGTGCAAAGAAATTTAGAAAGGGCTATCATTGCAATAGTTCAATTTATGAAACAGGATGAATTCATTCAGATTACTTTTGTATAACTAACTGAACCATTATAGCAGAGGTTTTGTAATTTGTTTCCACATAAGTTGTTAGTATACTGCTTGCCAAATCGTGCAACTGTTAAGAATATATTACTTTCAAAAAATTCTCACTGAGAATCCTCCACCATTGTGGAGAAACATACACATGGAAACTAGATAGAAGACAATTTTATTGTGTTAAATGTCTTTCACAAACACTTTCTATATAAAGCAAACCACTTTAAAATCTTGTAGTAATAAATTTACCTTGAGTTGTAATTGGTTTCATTTGTCTTTTATAATTTTTCTTATGCAGCTCCATATAGTCTGAGTTATCTCAAATCCAATCAAATCCACTCCTCATTACCTTGGATTATCGAGACTCTACTGTATTATGTTCTACAGCAGAATCCAGCATTAACATTTCATCTAATCTTCCTATGAAATCAAAGAGTATGATTGCTTGGAATGCCAGTGATTTTTTTAAAAGACTTCTTAATCAAAATACATTGCATTATCAAAGAGAGTTATTTTGTATATATTTCTCATTAAATGCTGAAGGAAATTTTACAGAAACAAATACTTTATATTACATCATAAATTAACATCGGCTTCACAGAGGAATACCATTTGATATATGCAATATCATGAAAAGAGGACGCATAATACAAAGGCACTTACTGTAGATTAGTAATTCGTGCTTTTAATAACCTAATTGCTCTAATTGCTTATTTTCAGAATAAAATGTAATAATGTAACAAAACATCTTATTGCATTCCACTTAATATATACGAAGCACTATAGACAGTGAGACTTTTCAAATATTTTAGAAGTACATGAGTCAACCTTCAGACACTTATAGTTTCACTTACACTTATTTTTATCCAGATGCATTTTGAATACCAGCACTGGTCTTCAGAACATGTCCAGATAAAAATAAGTGTAAGTGAAACTATAAGTGTTTGTAGGTCAACTCATATACTTCTAAAATATCTTATTTAATGTTTAATTAAATGAATGTTAATTTAAAGTAAAGTCATGATTAGTAAGGGATATCATGCCAAACATATTTTGAAACTTACTAAAAATGAAAACATAGCATGTGTTTTGAATTTTCTTGTGTTACCCAATTAATTTTATTATCCTCCTCCTTCTCCAACGTTCTCTCATAGATTTTATAAAACAAGCTTCTCTGAAATAAGGTGGGGGAAAGCTTGATTATTTTTCTTCCAGATGTGTGCCATCAAATAAAAGAGCTTGCTGCTCTATAGTTACAATTTGCTCAAATAAAAATGTTTCAGTGCACAAGGATTTTTTAAATTGAATTTATTTGCACATTAAAAGATCTAAACTAATGTGCAAAATTAAACAGGTTAATAAATAATTTACTGCCTACCTCACTGAGGTGAATGTATACTTCTACACTGCCAGAAAAATATTGTTTCATTTTACTATTAATGTTTACATTGCTTTGTGTTTGGTGAGACTTTGGATATGATAGTATGTACATTACCTGCTTATGTAGCTGGGTTCATATGCAACATCACTGCCATAATTAAGAAATCTTAAAAAAAACAACAAATAAAAATATATATACTGGTCCAGGAAAATAGCAAGCTGATATAAATAAAAGTTGTTAAACACAATTCCATTTTAGAGTATTCTCAACTGTTTCTTCCATGTTCCCAGTACCCTTCTGTGGTTCAGTGCAATAGATAGCTTATATACAAATTTAATGAATGATGGAATCAGTTAGTTTCTGCAGAATTACTGGAAATAATAAATACAAACATTGCACATGCTTACTTAGCTAATATGGTTTTTGTTAACAAGGTTTCATATCTTGTGAATGTCTTGTTTTAAAACCAACATTTCTGAAGACATTCATATTATAAGAGAAATTACAAAATGATGTACATAGAGGCTTTCTACGATTGAAAAGAGTTTAATGTCCTTACAAGGCTAAGCAGAACCAATAATAATTGCAAGTCAATTATTAGAATAATTTTTTAATGTGTGCTACTAATCTTGTACATATGTATGAATATGTCTGATTGGAATGGTAATACCATTTTAAAATTTTAAACCAGCTTTAAACAGTCAAACAAAATGATCATGTTAAAGCTCTATGCTCACAGTGAAACAAAGAAAACAAGGGAAAAGGCTTATTTGAATAATAGTAACAACCTTTAAATGTTAGCTTTTTTAAAAGAATATACAAATATTTTAAGCATTGCTTCGGGATTTTATTATACTTTGTTCAAAAATTAAACATTTTAATTTATTATGAATTCCAGGCTATGATTTGTAATATCATGTCTTTTAATATTTAAGCAGTTATTAGATTATTCAAATTAATCAAGTATGAATCTCATGTCTATACATCACACATTTATTGATCCTTAGTACATGCTTAAAACAGGAATGAGGGACACTTTATTATATGCAGTCAACTATCACACAGATCTCCTAATAGTAGAATTTCCAGGAAATATTGACATTGGCCTACATTTCAATAAGTGAGCACATTATAATTAAAAAAAGGATTCTAAAAGATGAACTCCAACATGAAAAAACATGACTATATCCAATTACAATGTAAATTTTAGATAAAACTAAACATTTGGTTGCCTATTTTCAAATATTTTCATGCAGAACTGAATGCAGTATACATCAATAATATATAGCTATATTAATAGACTGATATTAAGATATTTTTGGTTACTATACAGATTGTTACTAAACATACAGAAAAACTCTGGGGATTTAGTATCAGCACAAAAACAAACTAAAATGTATACATTTTCTTATTTATTTACTTATTTTATTTGTTTACTGTTTTGTAGATTAATTAATGTCCTTTAGGTGATATACAAGTGAATAAACAAAATGGTTGAAATGATGCTAAACAGCCCTTGGGTTCCTAGAACCTGCATTCATCTTCTCAGGATAAAGGAAAATCCGGGAAAACCCTTATCCAGGTAACTCACCCTGACTCAGAACATCTTGGTCGAAGTTACATTGAATACTATTGTACATTACAATTTCTAAACAAATTTTAAATTAAATAAGGAAATAATTTAGCTATTAACAGTGAAGCAACAAGAATCTAAAGTAAGAACAAATTAGAAACTAAAAGCTTCACATAACACTTGAAACGTGTTAGCACCAAACAACTTGGATAATTACTAAGATAAGTGAAGCTTTTAGTTTCTAATTTATTCTTACTTTAAATTTTAAATTATAGCTAAACATTATTGCACTTAATTGCAATTCAGAGAATTAAAATATCCAATTAACTTATCTATGCAAACTCTTCACTAGTGTAATAAAATACCACCACAATACTTGTAGACAGCAATTAAAATTTTTAAAAAATATTCTTTTATTTAATGACTACAGCCAATGGTATGTAATATAGTAGAATATAGTAATCAGCTTAATAAGAATGCATAATATTGTAATTCTAGCTGTGTCCCAATATTTAAATTCTTCAGTTTTATGTCTTCTATCAGTTTCATGAATTTTCTTTTTTATGTCCCCTAACCTGATAAAAGTGATTGCAGAGTCAGTGCATCTAGGCTGCTATGCCATTTGATTGAATAATGTTACTAAATTTACACTGCCCCTGCTGACATTCCAGTTATCTGACTCGCAAAAAACCCTATCAACAGAAATATTGAACAAAATGAATATTAATTTTTTTGGTTGTTTTAGTTCCTATAATAATTCCACAGAGATTTCCAGTATTAACAGCCCAGTTCCAAAAGGCAGCAAATCAAAATTCTAAGTTTTCAGAAAATCATGTTTTAAACTTAGGTGTTTATACTATTATACCATGTGTAATAAAGATGTAAATGATAAGAGTGTCTTGTTAATTTATCTTACTACAAAATCAATTTTTTGGATAGTTGCCCCTTTGAAGCAGGCTGTTGATGTATTGAGTAACACTCTGTATGCAAAATGATCAGATTTATCTGCACTTGATCCCTCCAATCTGTGTGGATGACAGCACTACTAAGGAGCAAGATTTAGTTAGTAATAACTAGTCTTTGGTCTGCAATTGGGCTTTGCTGCAGAGAGAGAAGTTGGACAAATTTAATATACAATATTCTCATGAGGTCCTGCATTGGATTTAACTTCCATAATGAGGCACAATAAGCATACACAGTAAAGGTGATATATATATATATATATTTTTTTTTTTTTGCCTCTTGTAATGCAACCTAACTGTAAAAATGTAGCTGGGTCAAGCTACCCAGCAAAGATTTCTAGTAAAGATTTTCTTCAGTCCCTGTGACAAATGTCAGGCACCTTTAACACTTTAGGATTTAAAACTCATTTTCATATTATCATAATCTTATGTAACGTGCATTTAAAAGAGTTAAGTTTGAAATCTATATAACCATGAGAAACAGAGGAGAAGTTTTATCACAACAATTGACACCATAACCAGTTACTCATCGAATTGCCATTCCAAATAAAAAAGTATCATTTTCCACAGCATAAATATGGTTCTATACTGTGGCATTTATTTGTTTTTAAAAAATAGCTGGGGTGAATAATTTGACTGAATAGCAGATAACAGTTTGATTAACAGTAGGTGATGCTATAAATTCTGACATAATCAGGTCACACTTTGAATAAGTTCATTCTCTACCACCAATCCATAAAGGTAAGATACAATTGCCAAATATCCTGATATTTGTTCAGATTCATTGGCAGTAAAGACCAAATAAATTACATCACAGTACACTCTAAAATATAAGCCAAAATAAATGTATAACTTTAATACTCTGCTGTACCATAGTGGGGAAGAATGGTAAATGAAACGTATGTGCTCTTTTGTTTAATGTTATGTTATTTCTATTTTGCCTTTTATTTGAGCATGTTAATATTGTTTGATGTTTGTTTAGAAATGATTCATATTACAAGTATCAGTAGCTATCTAATTTAAATATTTTATTTTCTGCATATTATAATTTTTAATTGCAGCACAAAGACTAAATCAGTGATAGTGATATTAATATGTGATTCACAGAGCCCGGATTTTTATGTAATTACATATTTTAAATCCTGCATAATATTTCAATGAGAAGTAAACTGTAGGTGAATTACGTCATTTGGGACTCCCTTACAAATTTTTATTTTACATATTTTTACATATTTTGCACGTTTCTACATATTTTAACTATGTTACATAAAACGTACATATTTTCTAGGTTTCATTACGATTTAATTATTTTTTAAAAAATATTGTAGTCACATTATTAACTACTGTTTTCACAAGTTTTGCTGAAAGCAACAAAAATCAATCTGTGAAATAGGATGCAAGTTAAATTAAGAACGCGATAATAACCGCCTTGCCTCTTTCTGATTGTTGCTCGTTTATATCAAAGCAGGTGCTGCTTGACAATGTTGACCTCCAGTGTCACGTTTCTTGTAGCGCTTTGGGCATTTACAAGAACTGGAGAAACTGATTGTTACCATCGTCATGGTAGTAATATAATAGCTGCGAGGAAACAAAGTGAGCCGCTGGACAACCATCAATATAGCGATGCATTAATACTGCAGTTAGTTTCTTGCAAGTCTTAGTAAAATGGCACCAGTTGCGTCCTCGCTATCCTGAAAATTGAATTCATGGGTGAAATTAGATAGCACCTTTACAACCGATGGAAAGTGATAGTCTGTCAAACATGCGGTAAAAGAATTGGCTGCTCCATGAAATCTCAATTGGAAATACATATCAAAAGTGCTCTTTGCATATGCAACAGACACCTACAGCCTTCTAGAAAACAATTTCTGTTGACACAAATGAAACAGGAACTATCCAGAAACGATTTTTTAAAGACTTGTGCAGTGCAATGGTTGCAGCTAATACTCCGTAGTATAAACTTCAATTTCCTCAATTTCGTTCCTTTCTAGAAAAATATTGCAAGAAAGGTATTCCTGACAAATCTACTCTGAGGAAAAAGTATCTTCATGTGTGTTATGGAGAAGCAGTTGCTCATATATGGAATGAAATTGGAGACTCCTATGTTTGGTTTGTCATCGATGAAACCACAGATGACATGGGTTGCATGGTACATAACAAATTTAGTAGTAGGAAAACTAGATTCCGAAAGTCCAGCAAAATCATTTCTAATCTGTTGCAAGATGTTAGAACAAACAAATCATTCTACAATTGTAAGATTTGTAAATGAAGATTCTGCGGCCAGAGGGTGTGTGAGGAAAAGGTTTTAATTATGTATTCAGATGCCACAGCGTACATGATTAAAGCTACTGCCCTTAAGGTTTTCTACCCAAATGTACATGCTTAGCCCACGCATTGCAATGTGTTGCTGAAGTAGCAAGAAGTAATTTTCCCTGTGTGAATAAGTTGGTAACAGCAATAAAAAAGGTCTTTGTGAAAGCACTGCACAAAATTCAGTGCTATCAAAATCATCTCCAACATGTCCTTTCGCCTCCTGAGCCAGTACTCACAAGATGGGGTATGTGGTTAGAAACTGTGAACTTCTATTGTGAACATTTTGAAGCAGTCCAGTCAGTGGTGAACATGTTCTCTTGAGAAGTAGCTGTTTCCATACGTGAATCTCAGTACATCTAAAGTGGCAAGCTCCTGCGCTTACATCAAAAGTAACTTCGGCTGGTTGCCTAGCACCATCAAGACATTAGGTTCCCTTCTTCATGAATCTATGGATTTAATGGAATGTCCATCACAGAAGCTTAGTGTAGTTGCAGGAGATGTAGGAAGGAAGGTAGGTGAAAAATTCAAAGCTGTTCTAAACAGGAATCCAGGGTAATTTACGCTTGTGTCCGTGTCTAAAGTGCTAAATGGTGACAGTGTCGATTTCCAAAGCATTTCTCTGCAAATCAGATTCCTATACTAAAACATGCTCCTGTTACTTCGTGTGATGTGGAGAGAAGCTTCTCTGCTTATAAGAACATTTTATCCAATAGGAGACAAACAATGACCCCTGAAAATATGGAGAAGTATATGGTTATTCACTGTACGTTGACAGAAGCAAAAGACTCAAAATGAAAATGTCTGGTTGTTCATTGTATGTCAAGTGATAGAAAACTGAAAAGGCATCTTCATTATAAAATGTAATTATTTTGAATTTATTGTCTCACTCATTGATAAATTGGTTCAGTATTTCAACATTGCTTTACCGTCTAAAATTTAAGTAAAATAATTATCTGAAATGCGTAATTTTAATAAACATAATCCAAAACACATATTTTTATTTCATGATTACCTACTTGAAAATAAATTTTAGGTAAATTCTGCATACAACAAAACATTTTCCCTATAATTAATTTTATACTAAGTAAATTTTAACCCATTGTAATTAATTTATCTACTTGCAGACCCATCAAATTACAAAATTCTGGGTAATTTTCAGTCTGCATTTAGTTTTGAGGTTGTAATCTTAGCATTTAGATTATTACATAATTTTACATATTTTGTTAATATTACGTATTTCATTACATATTTTGATGTTTTTTGTTACATAAATATGTACATATTTCGCACCTTGATATTACATAAAAATCCGGGCTTTAGTGATTAATATGGTTGCAAAGCAGTGAATTATGGTATTTTTGTTTTTTATTATCACCATGAGGAATCAAATGTAATAAGTATTATTTACCATATCACTATTGTTTGGCACTGAAGGAAAATCAATTGCCAGATTTTCTTTTTTTTGAGGAAAACAATGGCATTTGAATTACTTCTTTTTAAATGACTATACCTAAACTTCTCACAGTGATATCCCTCTCAATTTATAAATTCATGTATTGTGTTCATATTTGAATATATTGGACGAATTGTGTTCCTTGGGTTTGATACTCTCTTGAACTTAGCACACAAACAGCTTAAATAACCACCTGAATAACCCTTTGTCAGGTTTTAAAGGCTCTGAATTGGTAGCATTCCAATAGGTATAAGACATCATGATTGAATGGTAAGCTTAAAGAATGGTTTGGCTTATTCTTACAGAATTGTATACTAAGATGATTTATCAAAAAAGCAGTAGAGACAAAAAATAGAAGCCTGCTTTGTGATAGAGTTCTTTTTACAATATTGGAATGTATTGGCATGTTTTTCTTCCATATAGTATTTCAAAATAAGATTTTCTGAAACAATATGTGTACTAATAATGAAGTATATAAAGTTCAATGAGAAAATATAGGTAGGTATCTAAACTAATTTCATTCTCATCCCATTATTGTTGTTGGTCTCACTATGTGAAAACTAAAATCAGTTATATTATAGGCAAAATTTGGTATATAATATATATTTTTAACAACTGTGAAATAACGCATAGTGTTTACTTACAAATAACGATCCTGCAGTATATCAAAATGTGAGCTTAGAAGTGAGATGGTGGGAAACATTTGTACAATAATAAATTAGAGTACATTGTAAAGTATGTAATATATGGTAAATTACACTACTTTTAAATGCAATTACACATTATTTATGCTAGGAGTGTATTCCAGGCCTTCAACTGATCTTAATTTATACAGTACATACAATTACATGTACCCATTTTACACTAACCTAATTTTGTATTGTTTTAAAGAAATCAGTAAGTTTTGTTTGGCAACATAATTCAGAATGCTTTTTTCTCCATATATTATTCGATTGAGCAAGATGGAAATGAATACTGTTTGATTAATTTTGCTTCTACACACACAGAATCATCTTATTGTACTTATCGCCTCACTAACATGCAGAATATCTTCTTCCGTGTGTATGGAAATTCTTAGCAATGCAGTGGCCAAGGTCAATGCTAGGAAAGCAGTGGTTGCAGTGGCCAAGATCCATACTAAGGGTAGTGAAACGCATATTCCAGTACTGCTCTTTGAAGAAAATTGTAAACTCAACTTTCAAAAATAAATAAATAAAAAGTATAATATATATTATGGGGAACATACTTTCCCCCGCATTAAATCTGAATCCATGCTCTTTCGGACTGCACTATTCCGGGCTTCTACTGTGCCTATTCATTGTCATATTGAGGAACTTTGGTTGTATTTGTTTTTGTTATCTTTCTTTCTTTTTTAGTATAGTAGCTAATCTGAAATGAGACAATCTGTAAAATAAAACAAACAAAAAATATCATCTAATATTAATATTAGTTATATGACATTCCCTCCTACCCACCTTCTCATTTCTGTTTTGTAGCTTGTTGCTCATAGCAACAGGTAGCACACTAGTTGCACATTTTTAAGGTTAAATTTGGCTCAACCCTTGTTGGTAATATGTGAAAAAAGGGCACTAACAGTAATATCCATCTGGGAGACTAAGATGACAAAATCTTGCATTTTATGTCCACTTTAGTGACTGTAACAATTTAAAAGCATGATGAATTATTAATCCTAATATTTCTATTCTGTTTACATCATATCTTGCAATAAATTGTGCAAAACTTACAAAATTAAATATCAGCCTTCGTGAAAAAATGACGCTAACAATAACATCTGTCTGAGAGACTAAGATGACAAAAGTTTCCATTTTATGTCCACTTTATTGAATCTCAAAGATAAATAACAAATTGATAAATTATTAACATTTATATTTTATTTCAATTTACATCATATCTTGCAAAAGTAACAAAAACCAAATATTAGTAAATTAGGTAGCTTTATAGCAATATCCACTTGTGAGACGATGTGGCTTACCTGTGCACACTTATAGAACAATACTATTGCAAAACTAAAACAATGACATCCAGACAATTCAAAGTTCAACTCTCACCAAAGCATAACTGAAATATAAGATCAAATTTACATTGCGCATGTGCTCACTATACAGAGAAATTTTATATCCACCTGAGAGATGGACGTTACCATTTAATGGTTAAAGTACATTAGGTATTTACAACATTGGTTTCTTTTATACTTTATTTATTTCCATTTCCTTGTTTTATATTTTTATAATTTTTGTAATCTTAAGGAAACTTCTCTCAGTAGAGCAATATTAAGGTAGCTGTCTAATGATGTTTATACTTTTTCATATATTTTATCTGATATGTATAGTAATTTACATAATTTAGAGCACAATAGCGTCCAGTGCATTTGGGTAGGTACTGCACAATCAGACTTAATTCAATATTAGACTGTAATTTTATTACCAGTTTTACATGTTACATTTCTTTAATGTGTGCATGTAAATCTTTGTATATTTGTGCACAAGAGAGAGATAGGAAAACTTCAAATCTATAGAAAAAATCTTCCCCACATGGAACACCCACAAATTTCACTTTGTTGTAGAGCATTTAGCAATGCTTTGGCACTCAACGTGAAAATTTTAATTAGGAGCAATGTCAATAAAAAAGAAAGAATTTAAATTTCTTTACAGAAAATAATGCATAAGCATTAGTATTGAAAACCTATCCTTGGAAATAAGCAACAGAGAAAGTAAACATAGTTTTAGGTTTGACTTCATATTCTACCATTTCTGAAAGCTTTATAAGTGCAATTGTTGTATACTAGTTCAGCAGTAAGATAGAAAACATGGCACAGAAACATAATACTTCCTAAACAGTCTCTGCACATAACCTAAAATCAACAGAATTCATTTCTTCTGTTATGCAGTTAACTGATTGAATCAATCACTGTACTCATTTCAGATCAAAGTAGTGATGTTTGCAAGCTTACAATCATTCTTGCAGAAAAGCTATTATTCTAGCATTATTTTTCCTCTTCTCTGGCTGCAGTGAAATTGGAATCTTATGCATGAATGAAACATTATACAATATCCACATTAGTAAAAGTTCCATTTATTTATATATTTATTTACTTAGTTATGTATGACAAAGCTAAGGAAAAAAGTAAGTTATTAAGAACTAATAAAAACAAACCATATGTTATTCATCAGTATTACTCTTCATTAATTGATCCTATCCCCATAAATATTGATGCAACATGTGTATAAACAGACCCTTATTTCTATGTATTCCTTTAAGACTACATGAAAAGAAATGAATTAAGCAATAACAAATTAACCTACAATATAAAGTATTAACTGTCACAAAGGGAGAAAAAGTTGATAGATGGAATGATATCTCTTAATATAATTCTTGTTGCATGGCACAGAGACAGTTGTATATATACATATTTCAATTTCTTCACAGACAGCAGCAAAGAAGCAATGCTGATTATATTTTTCTTAACATGTTTTTAAATTATTTTTATTATATTTTCAAATAATGCTGTATGTTCCTGCTCATGTACCAATTTTACCATAGAAGACTAATCTGTGCATTGAACCATAAAAAATATTTTATCTTATACCCATCCATACCAGAACTTCCACATGTTATTATATGAAATAAATAATATATGAATTTTATCAATAGGTTCCTGTGAATAAATTTTATTAAAATGAATCCAAGCAACCAAAGACAATTAAGTCAAATGTATTATATGTCTGCATATACAAATATACAGTATTAGAAGTATTATAATATTGTTAGTCACAAACAATTACAAAAAAGTAAGGAAATTGATTTAAAGAAATTTAACCTTCAAGGTTAGGATAATGCAATCCTCAACTTAATTTCCTCAAACTTATCTTCCGCTACAAGTAGATCATATAATCAGGTATTGTGAAATAAATTTGTAGTAATACTAATAAAATTACTGAGGGGCATGCTAATTAAAAATGGTGCTAAATTAACCAAAAGCATTTGCCTGTAATAAGAAGCTACTATTGTATAAAGATTGTGGTATGAGTGTGATTGAAGAAACTTGTGTACTGCAAAAATCAATTATTCTTTTCTTCCACCTATACTATCATGAGCAGTTATGTTCAACTTCCATTCATGGTTTAGATTCTTCCACGTCTAGATTCTGTAGTATGAATCATATAAACATATATTTGTTCCTCATTATGACACATTCATTGCTTTGTTAATTATAAATATAATTGCATTAAATAAACAGATTTATAAAATATGTTGTATGCACTGTACTTAAATTCATTCTGAGCTGGGCTAAGATAAGAAAATGTTGCTTAATTTATACGAGTAATTTATTGCAGTCCAAAAATGTGCATTTACAACACTTCAAAATCCTTAATGATTCAAAGCTCTGTATACTGAATGTATCCTATTATGCTTTGATATACATATTAAACTAAAAACAAAATGTCTCATGTATGTAGTACTTTTTTACTCTCTGGAAGTTGTATCAGAACCTGTGAATTTTATTGTTGTTGTTGCATATCTACATTTCCGTGTGTCTCACTCTTTTTACAGGCAATTTTAAATTGATAAGATATTTACAGAATATGTTGCACAAACTTTTACTCTAAAGCCATTTGGTAATACAATGAACAGTACTATGATAGATATCTCCAGTAATATTTTTATACTTTTTGCTCTCTATATGAATTGTGTCATTTCAGATAATATGATAATACCAGAAAGATGAATATGACACTCTTTAACCATAAGTAATTCTGGTATTTGCTTGATTTGGTATCTCAAATGGGAAAAATAAGAGTGCTTCAAACTTTTATTATCATAAATTTAGATTATGGATATAATATGGCCTAATATGACCATATGCAAATTTTACTTATATAATATATGACGTGCATTTAAAAAGTGATATTGTTATTGACAATATGAGGATGCTTCTGAAAGTTTTGCATACTAAAAGACAGAATTGAAAAAAAATAATTTAAGTATACAAAATACCTTTATAGACCTTCAATTCTTCCTTATGAAAGCTTCCCAATGTTTTAGGAAATTCTGTATTCAGATAGAATACCTTCATTGTTGAACTGTTTGATGAAAACTCCAGTTATCTATTGAAAATGTCATCAATGGTGTCAAAATGTTTTCCATTGAATAGTTGCTTTAATTTGGAGGACAAATCAAAGTCTGGTGGATTCAAATCAGGACTGTCTGGCAAGTGGGGAAGTACTTCCTGTTTATGTTTCTTGAAAGTTTTGGTTACTGCTAGGGCAATATGTAATTTTTATTTATCGTGCAAAATGAAAATACCAGCTGCAAGCATATCAGACCTTCTGTGGCAAATTTTCAGGTACAAAATACTTTGCACAAACAGCTTGCAGTACACACCTGTTGTAGACATCCCTTGGGGTGCTCTATCTGTGGCTATGACTCCATTAATGTCCTATGCAAAGATCATCATCCATTGCACATTTGATTGTTTTCAGCAGTATTTTTTCTAGCACAGGCTCTGGATATTTCCATTGAGACAACTGAGAGGTCAGTTCAGGTTCAAAATCTCATATCCAGATTTTACCTATTGCAACAGTCCTTTTCAAAACCTGGTCTCCTGTTTTGTAGCACTGAAGCAATTTTCTTGCCATTCACTTCCTGCTTGTCATACAGATAATGAAGAGTCCATCTGGCAGCAGCTTTTCTTGTATGTAAACTTTGTAATGATTTCATAAAGTGGTCTGGTTTCCCATTTCTTGGGCTGTCTTCAGTGCTTTCTCGACCGTCATGGATATGAGTTGATCACTATGACACTGTTCTACGATCCACAACACACTGTCCCCACTCAAAACATTGTGAATTTAATTTGTGTTATTTCCCTGCAAAAGTTTCAATTTTTATGTAGGATTGTTGGTCACTACATGGCCTGATTTGGTTTCTTCTTCCATTTTAAAGCTCAATTATTCAGCAGAGAGTCATGCTAAGCAGAAACACACATGTAACTCTCTATACTTAAGTCTGACTCACAGCTGACACTAATTTCAAATTGATCATGTCACTGTAACAATCCTGCATACACTGTGTGCAGGACTTCTGGAATCACCCTTATTGGGGCACCAAAGATGAAGTTGGTAACATCCAGATTTGTAAACACCTGTGTTTAAAGTAATAAATGCTCTAGCATAACCAACCATAAATTTTAAAACTCTAGGCTAAGCAACATGAAAAGCAATGGACAAATTAATTATGACTGCAATGATAACAAACAAGGATGTAATGCATTTTGATACAGTCTAAATACATGACATGGAGCATCGCATCACAAAACATACAAAATTGTCCTAAACTCTATTTTGTCCTGTGCTTTGAAGTGTTATTCTATAACCTTTTACAGAATTGTAGGGATTATAGAAGAGTTCTTAAGAACAATGTTTTTATTTGAACCTCTCCTCACAAGAATTGAAAGAGAGATTATTTTAATTTTACAAACATATATCACCAGCCTGAAAATATAGTGATTAAAATTTTTGTATGTGTAACCTAATTCATTTATTGCATTATTATGATAACAATAAAAACTGGAACTGGCTATTAGTCTCTCTTCTATGTATACTGCAACTATCAGCTTGTTCCCATACTTTAACTTTGTATTTGTAATGAATTGTACAAGATGTCAGTTCTAACACCTATATAGGTGACTGTTTTAGGCCATAAAGAATTTCTAGATAGTAAAGTGAATTGGATTTACTGACACTACATCACCTGCTTACTAAAAATGGGACATGTTTTAAGAGCTCAATTGCTCTCATTCTCAACCTGATGCCAACTGCTGGAGCGTGGTGTTATCATGTTGAAGATTGCAATGCTGTCATACTCAGGTGTCTTTTCCAGCAATTTTTTGCTGAGGTCACTTTGGGGCAACTCAAAGTTGAAGACTTGTCTTTATTTTTCAGAATGAAAGGCTGTTAGTTCTTTTGCATTAACAAAGTAGGTTCAGGATCGATTTTGTGGTTTTCTAGCAAAAAATACACTGCTACTGCCAATTTATCCACTTATTTATACTATAGATTCCTAAGATGTCCTTTAGACCTTGTTTTCATTTTTTTTTCAGCATAAATTTTGTTGCAGTCTTTGCAATTGAATTGATATAATCCCAATTTTTCTATTGCTAGTAATGGCATCCTACAGTTCAGAGTGTAGTAAATTTTGAATGGAATGTGGGTGTTTAGTTTTGTCTATTGTTTTTCATTGTTTTCAGCTATTCCATAGATTGTCTTTTTCTTTATGAAATTCTGTTCTGTTAAGAGGTAGGTGAAGAAGCCTATGTATCAGAGTGTTGAAAACAGCATACTGGTGTGGTTTTGAATAATAACCATTGGATTTTGTATAGTTGTCTGTATGCATAGGTTTTCTGTATATGCCAAAAATGAGATTTCCATGCATTTATAGGTTTTTAGGTCCAGGCATGAGAGTTTTAGCTTAGATTTGATTTCTGTGGTAAATTTTATTGATGGTTCTTGAAGGTTTAGCAATTTTAAGGAGTCTCCAACATGTATCTTGGGGATGATGGCAAATATATCATTTAAATATCGATCTGGAAGATACATGGGAAAGCTTTGGTAAACCTCGTTACCATTTAGTAATCCAGGTCACTCATGAGTAGATCTATTAAAATCTATGAAAGTGGATTTCCCTTTGCTAGACCTAGGAAGATCTGGTTGTTGAATGTGAAAAAGAATTTGTTTTAGTTTACAGACATCCAAATTGATTCTTAGACCCTTTGCCTGTTTTGCGTATACTTCCTCCAGAAGAGAATCATATAAGAGAGCAATCTTGTTATCAAATTGATGTAATATCAACTTTTCTACAGTATTCAGAGTAATCAGAGCCCTCAATGTAACATACCTTGTAACAAGACTAAAGACCTCTTCATAATCTATCTTACCCTTCTGTACATGTACTTCAACAAGTCTTCCTCAAAATCACTGATTCTCATTAAATTCCTTCTTAGCACCCAATAATTCTCACCATTCTTTGCATTTTATGAAGTGTTAATGAGACCGGTGGCACTGTGGCCGAGCGGTTAGACCTTTTGCCTACTAGCTAGGTGGCCTGGGTTTGATCCCAGGGATGTGCATGTGGTATTCGTGGTGGACAAAGTGGTGTCTGGGCGTGTTTTCTCTTGGTTCTCTGGTTTTCCCTGCACTCATTCCACCAATTGCTCCATCATCACCTTTTTGATCATCCATTTTGCCTGCATTTCATATCATCCTCTTTCTCACTATCATGCCTGATGCTTGGCTGACCACCCACTTCAAGGTCTTCACTCTGTCCAGTCCAAAGGTTCCTGTACTCCCAATAGGCATCTGACCATAGGCACTGGCTTGTAAGTCTTAGGAGTTGTAAGTCCTACATAAGGGGGAGATAATCAGGCAAAGAAGAAGAAGTGAATGAGTTCCCATATCATTTTCAACCAAAACATAAATAGTGCTTATTGCATGATACCTAACCAATGATCTATTTCAGTTCTGTGCTTCATTACAAGATTGGGAATCTTGATATGCCTATATCTGAAACACTCATCCGTGAGTCTGAGGTAGCTTCATCTCCAGCTCCTCCAGTACTTCACCACAGTAAACAGGCTCAATATAGACAAACTATCTTCAGGATTATGAGATTTGAACAGACTGATGTTCTCAACCCAAAAGGGAGAATAAATGATCTTTGGTTACAATTAGACCACAGGAGTGT
The DNA here is from genome assembly GCA_030765045.1 of Tenodera sinensis. Lineage (NCBI taxonomy): Eukaryota > Metazoa > Arthropoda > Insecta > Mantodea > Mantidae > Tenodera > Tenodera sinensis. Next base: position 27,801,931 of record CM060972.1, read on the forward strand.
GGGCCCTAATAAGGCAATTGCAGTTGATTATACAAACAACATTGAGTATGACATATGTCTTACCCCCTCCTCTCACTTCTCTTACCCCCTCAGTTCCATGCATCGGAACTCTACCATTCCAAGTGTGTTCAGCCTTGGTACTAAAGAGTTGTATGTGTCAAGTGATTCATAGTGCAATACCTAAAATAACTTGCCCACAAAGTGCAATGATAAATGATTTGGTGGAACAATTTGGGCACAACATATTTCTTTGAGAAGGAGAAGTGTTAATATGTGCCGTGTGTAACTTTAGATTATCACAAACTAAAAACTGTTATTTTGAAAGACACCAGTAGTAAAGCACATAAGAAAAAGGTTCAATGCAATTCACACAAGAACCAAATGAGTTCAAATGTCAGTCACATTCAATAAAGATTTATGTGATATAATGAATAAACTAACTGGAAACATCTGGCCTACAAATGTCTGAGGGTATCAAAATATTCAAGAAAGTATCAGAAACAATTAACAAGATACCTTAAGGACCCTGTCCTGATAAAGTAAAAGGCAAATTCTATAATGTAATTCAAAAAGAAAAATAATAATATCTATGCAGTGTTGACAGTTTGGTGAAAACACAAAATCATAACTTAAATGACAATGTAAATCTTCTCACGTATGCCCCATTTACCTCATGCTATTCGAAAGAAGCTTTTCGCAGTACAAACATAGTCTTAGTGATAAATGCAGAAGTTTGCCTTTAACCATCTGCATATGTACTTACATAGTTGTGTATTGTAATTTCTTATTATGATGAAGAAGGTGTATATTTCATGATGCAACTTATGTTCTCGGAACTTGTTAAATAAAGCAAATACCTTTCCTAAGCTTTGTTTCACCTTTTTTTTTTCAGAACTACTAAAGTTTGTCTCAAAAAACAAGAAGGGGGAACGGAGTGCAGACTCACTGAGTCACTTATGAAACTGCCTTCGGTAAAGAAAGGAAAAAGGGAAGAGCTTAAAAGATTTTGTCTACATCGCATCAGTAGGCTCATACATATGAAATTTAGGATTATCGTATGTAAGGCAGTTCATATACTCAGGACTGTATGCCTGACCCACACCCTATGAGCTGTTTCCTTGCAAGGTCATTTACGCTCGCCACAGGCACACATAACTTGCAGTAAAGATCCCACACTCCTGCGGTTTAGTTACGATGTATCTTGTGTACTGTTATGTTTTATTGAACTAAATAAGATTTTAAAGAAAGTGAATGCTTTTTATATCAGCAATGTATAATGCAACCTCACTATCAGGTTCACATTGAAGTTTTAAAAGACTCATTTATCAATAAACTCAATCTCTGTATATTGCTGGTTCCTAAACACTCACTAAATTTTGCTATGTTTTTAACTGATGCATAGCATGTTAGGACTAAATTAGCAATATGCTGAACACATTTATAATTAATGCTACAACACAAATATTGCCAAGCATTATTGTTTCCAATCTTAGAAGTTTCTTCCTATTGGCTTCTCTGGATTCTAAGCAACTGCACACATTTGTTTGTAACTGTTTATAATTGACATCATGTCATAGTGCTCAGAATGCATATGCATTTGCCATTTCTACTGGTCAGTTTACTGGGCCAACAAGCTTCTGGATTTTCACTTTCAATACCATCTAATTCTAGTCTATGACTGACAAAATTTAATTGTGAGAGGCAGGAGGAGCTGGTCAACACAAAATCCAATCAGAGGCTTGCCACACCTTCCAGTGTTGTATAGCAAAACATGTTGTGAAATCATGCTGTAAAGTCAATATTATAAACATGATTTACACCCACAAAATGTATTTGCACAACAGGAAAGAGAATAGTAGTGGTCAGCTAACAGCCACCATATATTTTGTGTCTGCCATAGTTTCACATGTATAATGCATTTGCTTCACCATGACTCATACTATCTCTACCTGTGAACTAACAAGAATATTTCCAATCTGCACCTTGTACTTGACTCAAGAAAAAAGAAGCAAATACCCAATCTGTACATTATCATGCATATAACTTGAAACTATTCACCTGATATCACAACTTAATTTTTTTCTTTCTTCACAGAATTAAATTATTTTGTTGTTTAACGACGCTATTGGGACCATAAGCCAGGCGCGGCTCCTCAGGGTAGGCAGGGTAGGCATTGCCTACCCTATTGTAATACATCAACAAATAATGTTTAACTATGATTCTGCATTTTATCATTTGAACCGTCATTTTCCCCGAAATTGCAGTTCAAGAAAAGTTTTCTCGTTATAATGACCAGCGCATGGTCAAATCCTTTAATCTCAATTCCGATTCATCAAAACTGCACTGCGTGTTTGAAACGCGCGGCAGAAATGATACGCATGGAACCTGGGTAGTGGAGAGCAGGCTAGCTTAACCTCTGCCTGCCCGGCCCCATATCCTCAGTACGAGGCCCTTGAACAGGGATAAGGAAACATTCGGTCTGTATATGCACTCCGAGCATGCGTAGATGCGTCTGCCAGCAGTCCAAACACTTGCCTGCCCAAATCCGAATTTATGCGACATTTTCCGAACAGCCATACTCCACGAACGAAGATCTCAGAGATCTGAATCTGTCGTTATCTCTGTGTAATACGAGTATGACCGACTTAATTAGTGAACTATTACAAATTTCGCTTTTGTGGCGCACTGACAATGAAAACAGGAGTGTTTTAGCTATTTAACACAAAGCTGCAGTCAGACAATTTTTCAATTTCTTAATCTATATTAGTCATGGGCGTCGCGAAACGCAGGCAAGGGCGGCCACGGCCCCCCCTTGGAGGTTGGTGAACTTAATGTGCAGTCAGTTACTGACTTTTAAACTATTATTTTAATTTTGATGTAAAGAACAATTTTTGTTTAGCACAAATTAATACGGTTATCTGCAACAAATACTATAAATTTTGATAGTAAAATAATGATTTAATATTATATGATTGCAAATTTCCAACATGTGCCCCCCCCCCCCCCCTGGAAAAACGTCTACCGACACTCGTGATTTTAGTTTTGGAGGTAATTCGTCCGTAAGTCACAGTCATTCACTCTGCTCTTATTAAACAACCAAACAATATGTTGTTTGCGTTATCCGCAATGACTTCGCCCCCTATATTTCGGATAAACAGGGTTTATTATCATTATTATTATTATTATTATTATTATTATTATTATTATTATTATTATTATTATTATTATTATTATTATTATTATTATTATTATTATTATTATTATTATTATTAATATTATTATTATTATTATTAATAATATTATTATTATTATTATTATTATTATTATTATTATTATTATTATTATTATTATTATTATTATTATTATTATTATTATTATTATTATTACAATTACTACTATTACTATTATTATTACTATTATTACTATTATTATTACTATTATTATTACTATTATTATTATTATTATTATTATTATTATTATTATTATTATATTGTTGTTGTTGTTGTTACTGTTACACTTTGCTTACCCTAAAATTTTGACTGCGAGCCGCCACTGCCATAAGCTTAAATGAATCAGGCAATAATATCTAAGTACTTAAACTTAATTTAAGTACAATATTTAACAACAATTTTCCTATAAAACTGTGGCAATAAAGTCAACAAGGCAGAATTAGTTATTAAAAATATATGCCTACTGTATTTTATTATACTGTTAAGTTTGTTAGACATTTTATAACTCCTCCAGTTATGTTGCAACATTTTGTTTCTTCTGACTTTATAATGGTTGACTTCAGCTTGCTTTATTCTAGGGGAAAGTTTTGTGGCTATTAGCCAAAACTGCTATAAAAATTTCAACAGAAATGTTGATGTTTTCACTGAAAATATTATTGCTACCCAAATCCGTCATTTAATTTTTTAATTAACTTCTCATGTTTGTGAGTATCCAGTTCCATATCTTCATTGGGTCAATAAATTAAATTGCAATCTAGAAAAAATATCAAACTGTACATGATCTTTTTACTGCTTTCTCCTTTTAATTCCATTAACTTTTCTGACTACAATGATGCTACTCTGATGTGAAGGATGAGCTCAAATTAGTGTGTTCTTATAGTTAATTGTATTTTCAATTTAACCAACAGAACCTTTTATGCAATTTGATTGTTATCTGAAGTGTCTACCTCCTCAGAGCTAGAGATATCAGGATGTTCGAATTAAGGGCATAATGAAAGATCATGTTATTGTAGTTTATTTGATGTATAGTGGGATGGAAAATCACAAAAGAAGTATCCCACCTGGATAGGCCTGATTTCTTTCTAATGTAGATTTTTGGTTGATAAAAGCATTGTAAGTCGTTCTCCCAGGTTTTTCAAGTGTTATAAGATATATGATTTAACATTTTCATTTATTCCAGTATTAAAATTATAATAATAATCATCATAATAATAAACAGCATTCTATTGAGCATGAGTATGGGAGATATGTGTTTATCTTTTGCATATGAATGCATTGATTTCATTCTTTGGTACACTTCGCTATATGGTAACGATCACACGTTTGCTTCCACAGTTTGCAGACACATGCTTCTCCAGACCATGGAATCTCTTGGTAGTACATGTTTTATGGTGGAATCATGGATGTCAGTTCATGTTATGATGTGTCACTGGTCTTGATTTTCCCTTGCTCATTTCCTAACCAACATGGCACTAGTTCCATAGAAATCAAGGTCTAATTCCTGCTATTTTTTCCTTCTCTCATCTCTTAGCTTGTCGTACGTAATTGTAGATGGCAGAGGGTTTGTTAGCTTCAGGTCTTCGATGTAGAAGGTCTCTTTGGCCAGTTCATAGGTCAATCTCATGGGTGCTAACAACCCTATTCTTAATGTTCATTTCAAAATATGGGCTTTCACCTGTTCGATCTTACTTAGATCGCTGATGGATAGCTTTTCCCATATTAACTCAATGCTGTATGTCACTATTGGTGATATTGCAGAACTGAAGAGGGACATTTTAATGTCTAGGGACAGCAGATGGAAATTGTTGATGGTGTAAATAGCTTTGATGGCAGCCATTGTTCTCTCTTGTATGTGGTAGTGGAATCATGTGACTCTTGTCTGCAGGGTGATTCGTGATTCCTAGATACTTGAACATATTGATGATTTTTAGTGGTTCCTCATGTAGATGCGAGGTATCTTCTTTGATAGGTCTTTCTCTTCTTCTGAATATCATCTGTGTAGTTTTATATGGAGACCGTTTTCCTGAACCCATATTTCCAGCTTTTGTAGAGTTGCCCATAGTTCCATTTTGTTTGAGCCACCTAGGATCGTATCATCTGTGTACATTATCAGCTTTGTAGATCTGGAGTTCTTTATTATGTCTGTAGCTTGGTCTGCAAGCTACAAGGAGAAACAAGTACTGATTGGAACCAAGCAAATCATAGATTTACAAGCAGAGGAGAAGACCTGGCTATACATTGGAAGACTAAAGAATAGAACAACAGAAGAGATGGTTAAGAAAATATCTAAACACAAACGGAGTGAGGGGAGATATGGAGTTCGAGGCACTGAGAACAAGAGGACCCATCAAGGCGCTAAAAATCAGCATACCATTTATTCCAGTATTTTAGTAACATATAAAATACAGAATAGAACAGGGATTGCCATGTTGCAAATAACACATTACTCCTTTTGGATTCTTAGAGTGGAGAAACTGATAATGCCATGATTTGTTTGAGAGGTAGAATCATACATACAAAATTCAATGCCATAGCTGGGATTTGAACCACAGCAGGCACAGCTGCTCTAACCGCTGAGCTACCATTGCAACTTGGTAGTATGACATTAAATTCTCCAACCAATTCATATTTTCCCACCAGACCGCTAGGAAATCTCACATCTGAGACAGGCACCCTAAGGGCAACCTCAATTATAAGTACTTATGCCCAAGGTTTAATTAAATAACCTTTAGAAAGTAATTGTTATTTTATGCTAACCATCATTGTTGGTTGGCATATAATGGTAATACCATGTTTAATGATGAAACAACAATGGTGTTACACAACAAGAAAACAGCCACTCAAATCATTCCTTTAGAATGAGTAAGATTCATTCACTCTCTAGACACATATAGTTTTAGCTAGTACAAAATAGTAATCTGAAGATTCGAAGAAGTGTTCGGGAATAAAATGTTACTCGTGGAAGCAATGTAAAACTACAAGATAGGGATTTCCTAATGAAACTGTATTCTGTTGTCCATGGCTAGTTTGAAAGATAATAGCAAAGGTATGGTTGCATTACTAAAAAACAAAAGTAGACTCTTTGAAATACTCTCGTTATGCATTGTGTGCATGTGTGGGTGCATGTCTATGTGCATGCATGTGTGTGTGTTTGTATGTGTTATGTATGTTTACACAAGTGCATGTGTGTATGTGGTAAAGATGAATGCAAAAATGCAGCAATCATGACATGTTTGTGCTGCGGTAGGATGCTGTATCTGGATCATTTGTTTCAAATCCACATAACCACCAATAATCCAATGATAAAGATGATCCTAACTATATATTAATTTATGCATAAAGATTGCAAGAAGATCTACCATGTTAGTATGAGTGTTGGATGTTCCTTATAACCAGAACAGCATATGTGAGTTCAAATTTTAAATCACAATATATATCTAGAAGAATTACTTTTATGATTATTAATAAATACTGGAAATTGACGGTGTTGTTAGAATCCATTAAAATAGAAGATGAGTCAATTAATAACACCAGACAACATTCACTTTTTAAATTTCTTGGAGCATGTTTCAGAGGCTAGCTTTCTACATTATCAACTGGTCATTGACTGAATTGGCTCAAACATTGGAGACAGCATTCCAGCAAATAAAAAATCTGGAATCTACCAAATAGAATGCAATAACTGCAACCAGGTTTATAAAGGAAAATCTAAGAGGAACTTGGAAACAAGAACCAAGAAACATTTCAGATGTATAAAACATAAACACTTAGAGAAATCAGCAGTTGCCACCTACTTTTGGAAGGAAAATCATAACATTAATATGGATCCAAAAGTATTAAAACACACATGTGGAAACTGAGAGCTGTTACCATGGGAACTGATCTTCATCTGGAATGACAAGGACAGAGTTTTAAATTTTTATATCCCACAGAACGATCCATTGTACAAGTTCTTATAATTATCACCAGAGCAGTCTACAGAAGGACCAGCCTCTACAAACATTGATTGATAGAAATTTAATCTGGCAAATGCAAGTAGAAAAAAGTTACCATAAAGGTAAAGTGGATTTTATGTTTTATGACAAACTAGTCAGGTGATGGATGAGAAGAGCATAATCAAATGTATTTTGCTTTTTATTCATTCACACCTAATATATGGTATTATTCTATGGGGTGCCACTCAGAAAACCTTAATTACAGAACTATTTAGGCTTCGGAAAAAAGCTGTGAGAGTTACTGCAAAATAAGGTTCCCAAGGAGCTGCAGTCCTGAGGAACGCTGTTACAGGAACTCTGGCAACACCAGCATGTAGCTTAGTTCTCCCTGTCCCCAGCCCTCTGGCCTGTGAGCTGTCTGCAATGCTCAGTCCTGACTTTGCAGCCGTTATAAATGGAGCTTCCACTCACTTCTCCCACCAGTTGTGAATTACAGTTTGTGATGCGTTTTTTGTGTGCAAAAAGTCTGTGCCAGTTGACATTCATTCCCAACTGTGTGAAATGCAGGGAGAACAGTGTACGAGTGTACAACACGTGCACAAATGGTGCAGAGAATTCAAACACAGACTTAAAGATGTCCATGATGACCAGCATTCTGGACAGCCATTTGTTTCGGACAAAACAATTGCGAAAGTGGAAGAAGCAATTCTGAAATATCGAAGGGCGATGGTTCAGATCTTCGAGATGATCCCTGATGCCAGCCAGACCTACATTCACAAAATTTTGACAGATTATTTAGGGTATACCAAGGTGGGTCCCGAGAATGCTTACAAAGGACCACAGACGAAAACGTGTTAAAGTGGGCTGCAAATTTCTTCTGGCCTAGGACCAATCTCTTCGAAAAATTTGGATGGGATACTGTCAAACACCCTCCTTACAGCCCAGATCTAGCCTCAAGTGGCTACCATTTCTGGGTGAGACACATGTCAAAACCGGAGAGGAACTGAAAGAGATGGTTTTAACCTATCTTTGTTGCACAACGGAAGAGTTCTACGATACAGGCATACAAAAGATGGTACACCATATGCAAAAATGCATTGATCAGAATGGAAATTATGTCAAAAAATAGGAAAAAGTCTAAGCTTTCCAAAAATGTATTATTCAATGTCAATAAATATGTTTTTCATTGCGAAAAAAAATTGGAAACCTTATTTTACGGACAACCCTCGTATAAAAATAATTGAAAGAATACACATCAGAGAAAGTTGCAGAGCTGCATTTAAGAAGTTAAACATACTTACAGTTCCTTTATATATATATATATATAAATGTATGTATCAAATGTATCAAATATGTAATTAAAAACCATAAGGAAGAAAAAAATTTAAATATACCTGCATACAACACCAGAAGGAGAACAAATTACTTTAGTAATAGACTAAGAGGTTCACTAAACTATAAAAGTATAGAAAAATGGTGCAAAGGATCTGTAAAACCACTTGTCTTACAGAATCAAGTGTTAGGAAGATAACCAAAAGCTAAAGGAAACAATGTCATACCTAATAGAGAATGCATTCTACTCAACTGAAGAATTTAAAAGTGTATGTAGGCAAATATATAAGAACAATTTATGTACCATATTACACCATCAGTCCTTGTAAATATTCAGCCACACTAATCATCATCTTGACAATACCTTGCAATATTTTTGCAAATGGTGAATAAACTGAAACTGAAACAAGTTCATCATGTCCAGTTGATAATGGAGGAAAAGTGGCCTCTGAAACATGTTGCAGGAAATTTAAAAAGTGAGTGTTATCTAGTGTTATTAACCCACTAATTTTCTATTTTATTACTTTAACAATGTTTAAATCAACCAAAATTCTACCTATGTACCAATTTATAAAGGCTTGTCCAATTGCAATATTGTCAGTTAAGAAGAATATTGACCCATAGATATATCTTAATCTCATATATCTGAAGGCAAGGAAACAAATAAGCATTAAAGGAAGAGATTAATTTGAGTCACTCATTATAAAAGAACAGAACCAGAACAAAAAAGCTTTATCAACACACACACATCTGAATTAATGGTTGCAGACTGTACAATAACCAAACTATGTAATTTTGCTGATTTAGTTCTAGCTTATTCTACAAATATCTATTGAAAAAAGCTTACCATCTATAATTGCCCCAATGGATTCTGGCACATAATAAACATACAATATTACTCTACAATGCAATGTCATCCAGCATGAGATGAAATAAACTTCAGCACAAAGAAAATATAAAGAGGATACAGACTCTGAGAAGCTGTACAATAGCTTGCTGGAAGCCAAAGGGAGAGAGGATTAGAAGCTTTCCTAACATGCAACATGAATTCAAAATCTTCTGCCTGATGAAGAAAATTATGATCATTTTTAAGATTCTTTTTGGACAGAATCCTTACAACAGCAATAATTCCATAATAGCAAAGAATGGAAGGATAATGCACTTCTCATTTGTAAATCATATGCTATGGGTATACCAACTGGAAGGACTACAGATGTCATCCACTTAGAAGGTGATTCTATGCACAGAGATGAATAAAACATATACTTTCAGCATTTTTTCAGCATAAAATAAGTTTTATACTCTTTTCATGGCATACTAATTCTAATATAGAATAATTAATGTAAGTCATACTGACTGTATTGCAGAACAGCAGAAGATCTAGAATTTTTTATCTGCATTTTCTTTCTTAAGTGCATAGTTCTATCACATTTAATAGTTTTATTTTGCATATATAATCTTCGTTAGAGGTGAGAGGTTGTTCCTAGGCAATGAAGGCTTTTTGTATCATGACCTACCACACAGTTGAGACACCAATAATAATGCATGCTGCAGGCAGATTATTAGCATCATATGTTGTGTCATTATGGGTTTAAATAAAAATAAGCTGGGCTATTCCTTAATCCCTTCTATTACTTTACTTTAGTTCTATAAATTACTGAATGGTTGGTTGGTTGGTTGGTTGGTTGGTTGGTTGGTTGGTTGGTTGGTTGGTTGATTGATTGGTTGGTATTTAATGATAAATGCTTGATAATGAAATCATTCATTTTCTTGCACTCTAGTGTTTAGCTGGGAGGTAGTAATCTTCTGTAAAAGTCAGACAATGTAGAAGATGATCACGATATTTCTTCATTTAAGTTATAAAAAAGACATATAGGAGTCTCTGTTAAGCCAAATCTGTAAAGGTATTTTTGTAAACAGTATTACTCTTCATATTAAATTGCTGAATAAAAGTGCCTAGTTTGCTTATAGGTACTTGTTTTCTTTGAATGCTTAGTTAAGCCTGTGGCTTCCTTATTTTTAATATCTGACCATTAAAAGCTACTTTATCTACCTATTTGACTTTTACATAAAGTATGTACAAATCAATGTTTCTTTTAAAACATTTATGTATTTCCTTCAAGCTGTAAAGCAGGTATTGCAACTTTAGGTGCAAATAACATTAAGAATTTTGTTGAAAGAACTGAATTATCTTGGAAGTTTAACTCTACCAACAAAGGTTAATATAATTCCAATAATTACCTCCAAAACTCAATACACATATTATGTTGAGGCAGCCCTATTTGCCTCTGATCCACCTCTCAAACAATTCTCCCATCCACCTGTGAGGTACTGTGTGCAGCTTTGTAAACTTTATTGTACTCAATGATACTACATTCTCCTCCATGTTCTAGGGGTAACATACTTAGCCTCTGGTTCCCAAGGTCATGGGTTCATATCTGATGGAGGGTTTTGTTTTTGCAACATAAAAATCCTTAGCATGACTTCCTTTGGCAGACAAATAAAGCCAGTGGTCTTGTGTTGTAGATTTACAGCACATAAAAGGACCTCAAACCTGATAAAAAGGTCTCTGAGCAAAATTAAGCAATCTTTCATGTCCAATATAGAATGACATGCTGAGAATCATATTAGTTAGGGCATCCATAAATAAAAACTCAATCTCAGATGTTTCACTAGTACTACACAGTTTTTTCTGAATGTGATTATACAAAGTCAATGGTAATGTGTAGATGGTGTAATACCCAGCAGTACTCCCAAGGTCACTTGAGCATATTTTGGTTAATCAATTGATGAAAGATAAAAAAAATGCTCAAACTTTTTCATTAACTCCATAAGATCTCTTTTATAATCTATCCATTCACTGTATGTTTTATGAGACAGAGTGAGCACATCAAAATGGTGTAGATATTTATCATTGTACTTGTATTTTAAACTTTACTTTCATAGAGATTGTTTTATGCAATTAAAACTGTGGTAAGAGGACATTATTTCACAAATATCAGGTTCTGTAACTATAAAACAAATATGACAACATGTATAACAAAATTGAAGGAACATTCTTTAAGACTTAATTCATAGTTTAACTGTAATACAAATTTCACAACCTGGGTCTGATTTAGAGTAGTTTATAAAACATATTATTCCAGGTAAATTCTGAAACAAGCCATAGAAATCTTCAATTAACTCAGAATTTTACAAATCACACTGCATGGCTTCCTAAAAAAAGGCCCTTGCTGTTTTATTGTAACACTATTTATTTATTTAATATGCATTCTTTTGTAAAAGTTGTGTATAATAATCCCTTTCAACTCTAAAAGTAGATGAGATCAAAATTTCTCCGTATATGTTCCATTTTGATTTTCAATTGGTTTAGTCCTTTATTGCCTTAATATTGTTGTTATCATAATCATCTTTACATGAAGTTGTTCTTTTGCCGAAGCCCATATAATGTAACATGATCTAAGTGGTGAATAAACATTATTATTATTTAATAATATGCCAGGGAATCTTTCTAATTTTTCTAAAAACATGTCAAACACAAATTGAATGTAGTGAAATAAAGAGAAACACTAGCAATGAAATTTTATAAGAAATGATGATAATTTGATATAATACAAAAACAGTTCTTAAAAAGATCTGTTGAAGTACTGCATTAATTTTAATTTATGAAAGTGGTAACACTTCAGTCCATGAATAGGAATATGAATTGAAACTACGCCATTTATGAGTATTGGTACAAAATATGCTGTTTTAAACAAATATAATAAATTATTGTTTTAACAAATGCATAGTAAGAGCAGTTTCCTCTTTAAAGTTACACATTTTTTCCAAATAAGCAGTACATATATATACATGTACTCTCTTTTGTATTAAATTGGAAGAAAAGAATAATTGTTAGGCCAACGCATATAAATGAATTAATTTATGTATATGTACATATGTGTATATTAAAATGTAATCTATATATTTTATGTTAAATTCTTTACCAGAAGACTGAGGCCACTTCTGGTAAACCTTTTTTTAAACTTCCAAAGCAAAATGGTCTACATGTGTTCATGTATGTAAGTTAAAGCACAAGATCTTTTTGGAAGGGTTCTTAGTGTGTGTGGGTGTGTGTGGTCTAATCAAAAAAGTAGACATTTCATAGTAAGTAACAGTGCACCTATCTGGGATAAGGGTTAGTAGTAACTAGTTTGTTTGCGGAGAAACGTATGAATGCTAAATTGTGCCAGGAAGAGAAAAATGCATATTAAACTAAAAAAGTGTATGGAACTGATAAAACTTTATACTTACAAAACACACAAGAGAAGAATTTGTCAGTGAATGGTGTAAACTTTGCCACCATGAAAAAATAAGTTCATTTATATCACTGCCCTATATTAGAGCTTTAAAATATTACTATTCAAGGAGAGGAGCAAAACAGAAAATTTGGAAAGGGATTCTTAAAGAAATACATTTTTAAGATGTCATGTATCTGATTTTTGCACTACATTTAATGTTGATGGATATGTGTTTAAAATTCAATAAACATTTTACAGTATGTTAGCAACATAGGAAGTATTGCTACCATTGAACGTGTAACTATAAGACAAGCAGCCTTTGGTGTAAGGAGTGCATGTTTGTGTCTGATGCAGATGTGGAACTTTGTTTAATAATTACAGTTCTGAAGTACTTGTTGCTTTATTTGGAAATCTAGTAACAGTATAATTTTTATATTTTGTTTATTAGCTGTTTAGCTTTGATAGTGAACTGAGCCATTGAAAAACACTGTTTGAAAACCATATTAATTGTAAGAAGAGGAAAATATTGGTATATTTAACAAACTATGTTTTCAGCTTGCTGTACTCAAAGTTATTTAAAATAATTGTTTAATGTACTATTAATCATATCAGGAATATATATCTCATGCTGTTTACACATTTTATAGAATTTAATGAATGAGTATTAATTTATTACTAATTATAATGAATATATCAGTTTTATAATATAAAAAATAATAAGCAGAATCAAATGATGAGAATCCCTATAATAAACGAGCTAAGACAGAGAAACTCCTTTGTCCTATTTGTTTTTAGCTTGGTGTGTTCTAAATATTTGCATCCTTTTAACACTTTTTTACCCATCTAAAATTTTGGGTTCCTATTTTTTATTATATTTAAACATGATTTATTTTTTCCTATGACTAATACTTCTTTTCTACTATGAATTTATTTTCAATGCCTTGAGCATTTTTAATTCTATAAAACATACATAGCCTATATTACCAGTTTAAATATTGTTTTGAGCATGGCTCCAGGCCTTATTCTCCTTTCATACTTCCTTCCTATTGTCTACCTTCACTCACTTCCTTTTGGGTATAAAAATTGACTTAAGAGTATCATAACCTTTTTTAATCTCCCTGTTATTGCAGCTCTTTGGTTTGTATTTCTCTGCTTTATCTTAGTAAATGTATTCCTCAAATTCTTCATTTCAATGCACTCAAATATTTTCTGCTCTGCAACTTTCTCCCATTTAATGAATACAACCCTTGTTCAGACCATTTCTAATCCTTTCATACTTCTTAATCCTTATCCATATCAATCCTTCTCTTCCTTCTTCCCTATTGGTCTCTAAGTTTTGTTTCACCGAATTATTAAAGGTTAATGAAACCATTCCTATTAAGTTGCCATTAGTGCTTTGATTTGCTAGCTTCAAAACCCTTCTTGCTTCATTCTAGAAACCCTTGGTATCACTGCCCTTTAGTACCCATGTCTGCTAAACCAATAATTTTTAAGATACTCAGATGCTTCTATCATCTCCCCTTTGTATTCCAAATATTCTAATGCATTTCTTTCTGTAGTATCAGAATCTGTGCCAAAATTTTAGGACTCTTTCAATGATGAGGTCCTTACTGAATGCTCCTGTGTAAAACATTTAATATCAATACCTGGATTTCTGTATAAACATCCTTGGAATACGAACATAATATTCCTAGTTCTCCTTAGGAGAAACAAAAGAGAATGACCCCTATCTTCCTTTTCCATCTATTAGAAGTCACAAACAAAGGTATTTCTTTCCAAAGCCTTCCATGCTTTCCCATTTCTCTTCATAACTAAGTGTTCCTCTTATCTTCAAAACCAATTTCTGTTTTGTCTACTTACTTTCAGACCTTGCCCATTACAACTTAGTGTAAATAATCCCTATTGCTTTTATTGTTTCACTCATTTTAATTCTAAGGAAACTTGCTCATTATTACTTCCTCTTCTACGTTATTTCAATTTTTTTCCTTAACCTATCCATATCTAAAGTTGCTCTTAGCAATATGTGGCACAAAAATCATTGTTGAAGTTGCATCATTAGTGTGTGCACTGGTCTCCTCTTTAAACTCCCAACTCCTGTTTTAGCTTAAGCAAACTCTTTTCAGTTAAATTTATCACAAAAATCTAAGTAAAGTGTGTTGCATGGAAATGTGCCAATGCTGTTAATGTCTTTCAGTGAGTTTTTTTCTTTAATGTTGGCAAAACCTTTTCACCATTTGTGCTCCACACCAGTTCTGGGTATGCCAATCTTCTATTGGTTTGTATTCAAGTCCGACACACAATGATCTATGAAAAAGGTTGTGGCCAAAGTGAGTTGTGCAAGGGGAGGGATAAGGAAACAGTTTAACCCAAGTACTGTTACTCTTGTCACTCTTACGGTTTACCAGTTCTGCATAAATCCATTTAGAATGAAGAGGGGTTCTGAGGCTATTCTCAGAAAATTCAACATATACTTTTCACTTGTTATGAAAATATTTTAAAAGATATGGTGTTTTAATCAAAATCATTATCATATTTGAAAAAATCAAAGTGTTCGAAAAATGTTCCATGTAAAGGTAGTCTGGGTTGGAGGATTTCTTCAAAATCTTTGTGTCATATGCTTGGACCAGGTATGGGAGATTGTGCACATTGCCTGTGATGAACATATCAATTAGCAGGAATACATGCAGAATCCAATTAGTTTCAGTATCACGAAAAATGGATGCTTTATAAGGAACAGGGGATTAATGGATTAATTACTAGAATATTAACTTACTTAAGTTCCATGATCCATTTTGTGTTTTCTTACTTATATTCATTTACTTAATGAAAACATGCTTTAGGAATGCTTTTGTATGCTCTTTATATTTTGTACATATTGAGTGTAATTTACAGTAACTTGGCAGTGAAATGGTATGGCTCTAAATAAACATGTATAATGTAGAGTTCAATTTAATACATGTAATTAAACAGATAGTTTTCTTCATATATCATCCTCTTCCCCCAAAGACTACACTAAACTGAGCAGTTTTAATTATTCAGAAAGGAATGGCAATCTGGCTTTTGCTCCTTTCCCCAACAACTGCTGATAATATAATTAAATTTAGGTAAGGCTCATTCTGCACTATATTTTTCAATGCATCTAAACTGTCTAAGCCTCTGATTTACCTCCACCATTGCAAAACAAAGGGCAAGCACATGTTACCAATCCAACCTTGCAGTAACTGTCAGGGGTTTGAACTGGGATGAGGCAGAGGAGTGATGCCATTCACCAACCAACTTTAACAGCTGTTCCTCATATCGGCACATTTTTGAGCACCAGACTGTACTTACTTTTCCTTAACCAAAGCTCTTATCAGCTATAAACAAATTCTCAAGAATTTTTCACAAAAATC
This sequence comes from Tenodera sinensis, assembly GCA_030765045.1. Taxonomy (NCBI): domain Eukaryota; kingdom Metazoa; phylum Arthropoda; class Insecta; order Mantodea; family Mantidae; genus Tenodera; species Tenodera sinensis. The sequence continues at coordinate 27,818,100 of CM060972.1, forward strand.
AATGTACTTTTTCGTAACCAAAACTTGTATACCCACACATAAATTCTCAATAAACTTTTAGCTTGAATACTAACAAAATCTTGTTCATTATCACACTTCTATTTTTACCCATCTTGTTTATCCAGAAGTACCCCTATCTATTTTCATCCAAATCTCTTCAGTACAAATATTTTTGTGTACAGCGGTATACTGTAACAATCATTTCATCTTATTTATTTATTTTTTGTTTATTTAGTTATTTATTTATTCATTTGTTCATTCATTCATTTATTAGTCTCCAAAAAATGAACCTATTGTACCATACAGTATGCTAAGGTTATAAATAATGCACAGATTAAGTATTTATTTTTTTAACCATTTATTTATTATTGAACACACTGTGTACATTAGTCAGAATACTTGAATAATTGAAAGTTATTATCATCTGCATAAAATTTAAGCGACTTTCTTCTTGCTATACAGTCAAGTAAATGGTACTGATCATATGTTTGGCCACATAGAGTACAGAGACACTGATTCGAGGTGAGGTGAAACCCTTTCTGATTGCATATTCTGTAGTTAGGCTCCTTCCAGTCTTCTGTATTCATAGCTGGGGTCAAGAAGAAACTTTGATCTATATCTTCTGCTTTTTCAGATCTCTCTTTTATGTGCGGTTCGTAGGCTGGGATGTGTGGCAGATTGTGTATTGACGCTATTTCCCTAATGAAGAAGTCAGTGTTGTGAGATGGTAAACTATTCTAGATCTCGCTGATCTAGGTATTCTAAGTGCTCCCCGCAGAAGGGTGGTTTTGACTGCTTCTAATCCTTGCAGCATTTAACTAAGTCCAGATTGCAACAATTGCATAGCAATCTTAATGTGAATTAGTCTTATTGCAGTTTCAACTGACAGATTTTCAACATTTTTTATATCAAAAGTGGCCTTTATTGCTACATGGCATCTTTCCTGGAAGTGCTTGGTGAAGGACTTCCCTGTCACTTGTAGAGCCATACCCAGATACTTGTGGCAGTTGGTGAATTCCAGTTGGGTATTTCCGTATTTGAAGATGTCTTCCTTGCTCACATTGCCTCCTCACCTAAATTTCATTACCTTTGTTTTGCTTGTATTAACTTCTAGTTCATTCCTGTGTGCCCACTCATGTAGTTTATCCAAGCTATTATGAAGAGCTAATCTATTTCTTGACAGGATAACTATATCATCTGTGTAGAGAAGGACCGTGGATTCCAGTGAAGCTATTTCTTGTACTACGTCGTGGGTTAGTAGATTAAAGAGAAAAGAACTGAGAGGTTTCCCTTGAAGAACTCCATTTGTTTGTGTAATGGGCTCAGAATGGCTAACTTTGTCGTTTATAGTCAGTAGGTTAAATTCCAGTATATTTTTTTATCATCTTCAAGATGGGGTTCTGTTGGCCAAGTATTTTGGAGACTTTCCTTAGTAATGTTTCTATCAACACTATCAAACACCTTGCAGAAATCTATAAATGCTGCATATAGATGGCTGCCTGCAGTGCTAATTGCTTCCCAGATGTTGGATGGTACTCTCTCAGTGGCTTGTATCGTGGATTTTCCAGATGAGAATCCATGTTGTTCCTCCGGTATGTGTACTTGCTTGGGGAAGGAAGCATTTTAATATGATCTTCGTCAGTATTTTCAATGGTACACATTCCAAAGCAATACTATGGTAGGCATCCGGTGAATCTTTTGGTCCTTTCCTTTATACAGCATTCAGATTAAGTATTTACATTTTACAAAAGCAATCAAACATTAAAGTTAAATTGAATAAAATTAAACAGTTAGAAAGGATACAAATTTCAGTGATGATTACAAATGTTTAAATTCATATTCAATGAAATTATAAAACATTAATGAGCAGCATTCCTTGAGGAGTATGTTGTTTAAAAGCTTCTGAAAATTTTTAGAATGTTAAATTTAGTGTGATTTTAACAAATAACAGTTTCTTCCAAAATGGGGACAACTAAAAAGAATGTCATCTATTGTGTAATTATCAACTCACAGATGCAAGTGCACTATATGTTGTAGCAGTCTTGAATCTTTTGAGATATACGTTTAATTTTCCATGACCTAAAACTTCTGAGTAAGCTGAAAATTCAAATGTATTTAGATGTTAACTTATCCTCTGCAGCGGGAAAGAATAATTCCATTTCTACTTCTCAGTCATCTCTCATTCCATTTCATTTGATTAGTATCAATTAAGATGAAACTTATAATACATTTTATATAATAAATATTACCCACTACATATACTTCATACTGTACTATCCTTGCAAAATTCTTATAAGTTAGGCCAATGGGATAAATGCTGTCAGCAGTCCTGTTGTATCTGTTTATGGAATTCTTTACAAATTATGAGGTGCATCCAGAAAGTAAGTTTCTGAATTTTTTTAAAATAAAGAAAACACAGTTACCAAAAAACTTTATGGGCACCAGGTACAGCAATGTTTCAATTATTTTTCAACATAGTTACTACCAGAATTTAGACATTTGTCATATCGTGGAATCAACTTTTGTATCCCTGTGTCGTATCAGTCTGCCAGCTGTGAATGGAACCAGTGTGTGACAGTCGTCTTCAACACTTCGTCGTTGTCAAAATACTTACCGGAGGACATGAATTTCTTGAGGTACCAGAAAACATGGTAATCACTGGGAGCCAGATCAGGACTCAATGGTGGATGATCAAACAGCTCACAGCCGAACCCCTGCAGAACAGTTGCCATGTGCTGAGCCATATGTGGATGAGCATTGTCATGGAGCAGCACAACACCTGCAGTAAGCATTCCACGCCTCTTGTTCTGAATGGCACATTGCAATTTCCGCAGTATTTCAGCATTCACTGTTGCACCTCTGGGCAGGAAGTCAATGAGCAGAATGCCCTTCCTGTCCCAAAACACCGTGCACATCACTTTCTTCACCGATACATTCTGTCTGAATTTCATCTTATCCGGAGATCCACTGCGACGCCAATGCATTGACTGCTGTTTGGTTTCTGGGGTAAAGTGCGAAACCCACACCTCATCGTCCATGACACTCCTGTCGAGGAACTTGTCGCCGTCATCATGATACCACTGCAGAAATGTCAGTACTACTGCTAAGCATTTCATTTTGTGCTCAGGTGTCAGGTTTCTCTGCACCCACTGGGCACACAATTTCTTGAACAGCAGGTGTTTAGTGACAATTTCATGCACCAAGGATTAGGATATCTGTCGGTTCACTTGTAATTGTGAACTGACAGTCTTCCATGATGCGTTTCTGCACTTGCTCAACAAGGTTATCATTGATAAGGAACAGTCCCCCACTGCACTCCTCATCATGGACACTTTGATGACCTTGGGAAAAAAAGCCTACGCCAGCGATGCACCATCTGTTTGCTCATAATATCCAGTCCATAGACCTGACAATGAATATCGATCGGCGCTATGTTTTGCATATTAAGGAGCCTGATCGAACCTCGCAGGCAGCAGGATAGTGAATAAGAGCCACCATTTCAGGCCACTGCTGTTGCACTACTGATGCCACGTGGGACCTGTTTGGGTGACACATGATTGATACATCATAGATTTGTTACACATGTGCATTTGTCCTGGCTAAATACGTTGACTTTAAAGGAAATAAAATCGGGAAACTTACTTTCTGGATGTGCCTTGTATGTCTAACTTTATATCATGGGATTTTAATTCCCTGCAGTATTTTTATCTTTATCTTGTTGCTAAATGTATTTAATAGGTGCTTATTACCATTATTCCTCAGCCATTCATTTCATTCAATTTTCTATATCATTTCTCAGAGATTCATGCTATTTACTTAATTATCTTCATTCATGCAGGAGGGTATAGAGGTGCTGATGGGAATGACAATACAAGTTGCAGCATAAAACAGTGGTGGGTGCACAGGAACATGTATAAAATACTACACTTCACAATAGTCTGAATTTTATAGCACAACAGTTAAACCCTGGAGTGAAGAGGGACCTAAAATGTAAGAAAACAAGTATTGAAAGAGGCTGAAAACAATCAGTATATTTTGTAGAAACTCAAAAGCAGCATGATTTACCTACATGTGAAACACACATTATATATCGGGAGAGCAAAAGACCTCCAAAAGGGCTGCACAGTGTTTTGACTGTCTGCAACCATAGCACTTGTTACCGTCTGCCACTATCATAGAAAGGTACAGATGAAACCAGTATTTTTCAGACTACTTTTAAAGGCTTTGCTTACCAACTTTATGAAAGAAGATGCTGAAATTGGCCACCATTGTTGTCCATATATTTTTGGCACCTCTTTAGGAAGCTATCCATCACTTGCCATAGTTCACATTAAGAAATGTGGGCAATTTCCAGGTGAATATTTTGTTTTAATTCTTCCAGGGTGTGTACGTTTGTTTTGTATACTTTATGTTTTAAGTTACCTCAGAGATATAAATTGCAGGGGGTTAGGGCAGGAGTCGATGGGACCACAAATCTCTACTAATAATTCTGTCCTGAAACACGCTTTCAACTGTTCTCATTGAAAGATTGGCCGTAGAGCTGCTGCATAGTGTTAGTGGAAAAAGGTAAAACTACACTCCCTGTCTGTTAATTCTCTAAAAAAAGGGAAAATGGGCAAAATTGTTTTCATGTATGTATAGGCGTCAACTTTGACACAAAAAATTGGCCATATAACTCAGGTGTCTCAGAGCTCCAATAAGCGATTTCTATCTCTGGGGTAACTTAAAACATAAAGTATACAAGGCAGACACACACATCCTGGAAGAATTAAAACAAAATGTCTGCCAGGAAATTGCCAGCATTTCTTAACATGAATTACGGCAAGTGAGGATAGTTTCCTAAATAGGTGCAAAAATGTATGGACAATGACAGTGACCAGTTTCACTATCCCCTTTCATAAAGTCAGTAATTAAAGTCTTTAAAAGAAGTTTTAAAAATGTTGTATTATTTCATCTGCGCCTTACTATAATAGCAGCAGATGGCAATGAGTGCCGAGGATGCTCACGGGCAAAACACCATGTAGCCAGTTCAAGAGTTTTTTGCTCTCCCAATATATTGTGGATGATTAGCTATATACCTTTTTCTAATTCTTTGGATTGTTATCCTTGTTTCTTCATAATTTAGTACCCTATATTTATTTTTATTGCTGTTTCTTTTGTTGAGGTGTTAAATTGCTTTGATAAATATTTAGTTTAGTTCATTTTCATCCTAATGAATATTTACAACTCAAAAAAACAGTGGTGTTTTTCTACTGTCAGTCAGTCAAAATAATTCTTAAAGCAGTATTCCCAGTCTTACACTTGCTTCACTTATTATTGATGTTCATAGCTTTTAATCCTTTACTTTGGACAAAAGCATTCCCAGTTAGAAACATTTCTGAACATCCTTTTTTACATTTCAATAGGACTACTGCAATGGATATACAGGGTCATTCCAAAAGTAATGTCTCCCATTTATTTTCATGGAAACTACAATAGATACAGAAAGCACAATAATACAGTTAAATGGAGCAAGATTTCAGTTAAATACTGTTAATTTTTCACATAGTCGTCGCCATCCTTTATGCACTTTTGCCAATGACGAACAAGAGCCTGAATACCATGATCATAAAAATCTGAACCACATGAGGCTAACCACTGTCTTATAGCTATGACAATAGCATCAGAGTCTGGAAAATGTTGGCCATGTAGTGCATCATCTTTCATAGGTCCAAAGAGATGGCATCCAAATTTGCTAATTCAGGACAGTATGAGAGATATGGTAGGACAGTCCAATCAAATTTGGTAATGAACTCTATGACTGAAAAACTGGTGTGGGGCCTGCAGGCAGAAGTTTGTCTTGTTCTTTGGCCTGACTCTGGAAATTCAGGCTTTCAGCTTAGTGTCATCTTGTACTGTTCAGAATTGACATATGCTCCAGGCTCCAAGGTACCCACAGGAACCAAACCCTGGCTATCCCAGAAGACTGTGCACATCTCTGAACTACTTCTTTGTTGGAGAATTTGGATGTTGCCATTGCATGGACTGCCTTTCAGATTCAGGCTCATAGTGGCGACACCACACCTCATCTCTGATGATAGAGTCCAGAAAATTGTCACCTCCAACCTTGCTTGGTTCAATAGGTCCTAACAAATTTTCATTTTATGAGCTTTTGGCCTTGTGAAAGCATCTACCAGAGCCATCTCACACACATTTTGTGATAATTAAGGTTGTATAACATCTTGTCTAAAGCATTACAGCCAACATTCAGCTCTATGTAAAATTGCTTGGTCATAATCTGCTGATCACTATGAATAAGTTGATCAAGATGCTGTTCATTATGTGGTGTGACAGCCAAGCAGAGTCAACCAGGGCATGGCTTGTTGGGCACATTCTTTTCACCACTTTTGAAATGCTCTACTCACTGCCTCACATCACCCACATCTACTCTATTGTTTCATACATCTTTAGCAAGCGTCAATGGATTTCCATTCGCACAATTTGTTCAGCCGTGGAGTTCAACCACACATCCTTGTTTTGTATGCATCTCAAAGTCAGTAGCCATTTTGGAATGCTCCCCTGCTGCTATTAGCTGTCACAGGATAACAAAACTAACAGGACACTAGTGAGAAAGTTCAACAATTAATACTTCACTGACATAACCTGGCTTGGACACTCAGAGTCAACACAACATGGGAGGAATTACTTTCAGATTGAAGTAATGTTAAATATTAACAAATCAGTTTGCTGCAAGAAGTTTTCCAATCTGGACATTTCTCTAGCTTTGCTGCAATATACATCCTAGTTTGATTACACTTGTGGGTTTTAGCTTTAGCTTAGCTTATAAATTAAAACAAGAAATCTAGCTAAGCTACAACATTGAAACCCTAATTAATGATCACCAAATGACCTGTAAGAGAATTCATTTACTTTTTAGGGGTATATACAATAGTCTTATATCATTTTTGAATAAGCAGCTAATGTTATCAATGCATTTATGTGGTGATGGTGCTGCACTTCAAAATTTCAGTTAGAAAAACTAATGCCTAAAATGAAGCTAACACTGAAAAGAGACAAGGAAGACAAAATCAGCCTCTTTTTTTTTTTTTTTACATGCATCTCCACAACTATATGCAGTTGCCATAAAAATCACTTTTAAAACTTTTAAAACCAACAATGCTTAGTATGTTGTGCAGGACAGCAAAAAGATCAGTTTTCAAATAGAAACCCCTGTCCAGAAATGCATGGTTTGGATGCTGTAGCACATCAAAGTGAGAGATGGGTGTATGTTCACATTCCATCAATAAACCCAATATCGAGCTGTGTATATTAGAAATGGGCTGTGCACCTCTTACGTTGCAGAGCCTATATCGATGGTGGTGAGTCTCATGCACGTGACCCAATATGTGTGGTTGTCTTTGAAGATTTTTCATTGCTCTGTGGTCCTCTGCTGACATTAGAGGAGTGCCATACACCATACTCTTCATATAATTCCACAGAAAATAGTTGAGAGACATTAGATCTGGTGACCATGCTGGCTATGGAACTGGTCCACTTCTATCAATCGATCAATTTGAATATGTGACATTGAGGTGATTCCTCACATTTACGAGGGACAATCAAATATAAACAGGCCTTTTGTACCAATTGAAATTAACATTTTTCTTCCTTTTCTACATATTCGCCCATCTTTTCTATATCTTTGTTCCAATAGACAGGCAGTTTTTTAATGCAAGTTTCAAAGAAAGTACAAGGATGGGTGCGGAGCCAGTTGCGCAGTCTTTCACCTCCTCATTGGAAACAATGTCCTCCAAGAGTTTCTTTGAGTGAACCAAACATGAAGAAGTCACATGGTGAGAGGTCTGGGCTGTAGCGTGGATATGGAGGGGCATCCAGTGAATTTCGGCCAATTTTTGCTGTGTTGCTGCTGCAATGTGTAGTCTGGCATTGTCCTGCAGAATCAACACATTTCTGATTGGCTACTGTGACATTTTAACTGGAAAGTAACTCGAGCTTGACTGAGAAGGTCACAGTAGTAGGCAGCATTAATGGTCTGTCATCATTGCCCTTGTTGTTTGAGGAAATCAATGAGAAGGACACCTTTCGAGTCCCAGAACACTATGACCAAAACTTTCCCTGCTGACAGTCGTGACTTAGTTTTCACCAGCGGTTGCTCTCCACCCCTCCTCCACTCCAGACTAGGCCTCTTTGATTTGGGTGTGTAATGCACCCATGTCTCATCACAAGTGATGATTCTGTCCAGAAAAGCATCACCTTCCTCTTTGTAGTGCATGAGAAGTGTGCGAGACATTTGAACTCGCACTGCTTTCTGTTCTGCAGTGAGAAACCGCAAAACCCAACGAGCTGACACTTTTCTCAATTTCAGCTCCCTTTGAATGATTGATTGGACACTCACCACCAGTGTTTAATTCTGGACCATGAAAGGGTTCTTTCCCCAAACTGTGGGAGTAACCGATGGCGAATTTCAGCTGCACTGACATTTTCATTGACAAGCAACTTGATTATTACTCATTGTGCAACAGCTGGAAGCACCTCTCTCTCAGACATCTCAGCAGTAACTGAGCAACAGAGCAAAATGAGTTCCCAAGGCCACTTTCCCCTTGCAGAGACCTCACTGCATGTGCTGTAAAAGCCTCAAACCCATACGGCACTCTATGTGTGTGCAGTAAACAAAGTCCTGTTTATATTTGATTACCCCTCATACATCAAAGTGTGCTGGAGCCCAAGTTAGCCATTTCAGCAGCTGTTTACTGGTATGTGTCACACTGCTGTTAAAACAATGTTACTGTACTGGAAACTACACAAGTAACACAGTAGAATACACACCAAAGACTGTGGATTAATGTAGCACATGTGCTGGAGTGTTATTAGACTCAGGTCACTTTTTCAATAGTACCTAGGTATATAATCCTTAATTTCCAGTAGCAAAGCTAGTCATAACTGATTGGGGAGTCTGAGGTTTACCTTGGTTTGTTTCTAATTTTTTTAAAAGATTTGTCTATTGCAAATGTGCTTAAATTACACAAGCTGAGAATTTTTTCCTAATTTCTTCATTTATTATCTGAGTTATACATTCAATAAAATCATTTTGAATATTACTTGAAGTTTCTTTAAATCCTAAGGTGGATTCCAAATCCTCACTTATGAACTGTTCTTTGTGCCCAAGGAATTCAAGATAATAATTGCCTTTATTAGCAACTGTTTCACCATTTTTAAGAACCTCGAACACTACATTTCCTATTTTTCTTTCTGTTGAGTCTTGCATTTCATCAATACACAACCATATTTTCTCATTTTTGCACACAGCCCTGTTTTTTCATGTTTCTTCATGGCACTTTGGAAGGTAGTATTTTCTTAAAGTAAATTCATCTGGAGGATCAAAGTTTCTGTACTTCACAAGAAAAGCTTTAAATTCTGGAATGTTCACTTTATGTAGAGGAATATCTACCAAAACAAAAGTTCGACATAAATTTGAATAAAATTCATGACATTTGGAAGGTCCGGAATATGAGCTGGAGGGTCCTACTTCATTTAAAAGCACCTGCTTCAAAGAAGAATGTGAAGCCACCAAGAAATGTTTGTTGCCGGATAAATGCTGCGTTACTTGGGAGTGTTGATCGGCTGACAAAGACTTTCCACAAGGCTCACAATATAGAATTTTTCCATCTGCGCTGAATGCATCTGAGAATTCTTTAACGTACTGCTACAACTGAAAACTTACATGCCTTTTACCTTCCGCATTTTGGTAGTGACACATGAATTACTCAACACATATATTAAGCATTGCCCGACAATTTTGAACTGGACTGAAGAAACAAGAATAACTTGAATGTGTAGTCATGTTCAGTTCAAGTACATGGTGCAATACTCTGACATCTGAAACTTCTTTCTTGCGAGTTATGTGTATATGTTTATATTGTAGAGAGCTCTTGACAGCACGTAATCTAATCTAAGGTTACAGAATATGCACAGCTTCTCTTCTCAAAAACAAAGTCATGTTGTTTTTGCCACACGCAATAAGAGGAGAAATAAAGCTTGGTATAGTATATTGGGTAAAATGCATAAAGTATGTAGGTACTAATAACTAAATTGTGCAAAATATTTAATTACATATTTTTATTCTAAAATTATGCATTTTTATGTGATATAAAACTTTGTATTTGTGATAGTGATAGTATATTTAATATTCATGCTTAGTTTCACGCTTGTAACCGCAAGCAGAAAAATTATGTATTTGCCTAAACATCCATTCCCTACTTATAAGATACTCAAATGAATATGGTAATAAAAATAGTATTACGAATATAGGTACCTACCTTACAACCTCTCATTGAAAAGCTTGTACTAGGCTACCATTACGTTAAACACTATAAATTTACCAATACACAAATTGTAACTCATAAGATGGAGCCACTACTCTCATACTCAGCTATGATTTTTACTGCTCTTCCCCTTATTGTAACACTCCAATCACCTTGCTATTATTTCTTGTCCATGTTTTTCTGGGTACATGTTTTATAGCTACAGAATGTCCTCAATTTTTTGTTGCAATGTTCTTTCCATGATCTTTCCCTTATTTGCCACTTTGCCCAGTTCTATTTGTGCTACCTGCCTAACACTTGCATTTGGTTACCCCAACCTTTCACTACAAAACATCCTGTTACTTCCCATTCTTCTTCTAGTCCCAATACTTCTACTCTTCAAATATATGAAATGTGTAGGTATTCCAGAGCAGTGTTCTCTAACTTTTTATGTGCTCAGGCACATTTAACTCATGCCTAAGGAAGTGCTAGTGCCATCGCAACCACCATTTGACTTTCTGTCCCACTTATATAGCCGAGGCGAATTACCGGCAAATTTTCTAGAATATACATATTTCTCAAAGCTTCTCGTAAAGTGACTGTCCCCAATTCCCCACACGGTCAGGTCTGAGGAAAGTAAAAATTATGTACAGAAGGAGTGGGTATTGTTGAATCTGTCTGTCTTGTCTAAAGTAGAAAGTTTTATGACACAATAGTGGCACAGTTGCTTGAAATGATAAAAGCACTGCTGGGCAAGTACCCTTCCTTTGAGAGGAAAAAAGGAGAGCACTGGTTAGGGAAGTAATGAATACAGCTTTAGGTGTACAAAAACATATTTCATGGGTTTGTACTGGCTGGAAGATATTCAGAAGGAAATAGTTTTGTTTTGAAATTTGAAATTAGAAATCGTCAGAGTAAAAATTTACTTATGAAGGGTACCAGAAAAATACATCATGGGCACCATGGTGCCTGCAGGCAGCAGTTGGACAGCGCTGCTCTAGAGTTTTGATTTATCAAAGACAATGTTCTCTAAAATCTTTCATCTAGTCCTTTACAAGGTTTTAAAAGGTTCCCTCCAACTGAAAATAAACAATGAATCAATTATTAAAGTTATAAAACTGATCTATTGCACTCACATGGCTTTCTCTAGTTTTACAAAACTATTTTTACAAATGCTTAGATATTCCTCTATTTACTTCATGTTAATCAAGATAAACATCTGGAGAAATTATCTTATTGTGTGCAAGCTTCAAGGGGAATATGGGAATAGAGTAAGCTTTAAGCTATAGTAAAATGTTTTAAGAGCTGGTCGCTACGTGATGGCTTTGAAATTCCATTCTTGTTGTATGGCCAAGGGATAAAAAAAAAACAAATAATGTATTCCTACTTAAGAAAAGTATAAGTTTTGGAAAATCCAAACAAATAACAAGGAATATATCTCATAAATGGCTCACTCCACAAAAAATAAAAAATAGGGTACTTGACACAACTATGTTTTAATGAGATGTACATTTTTGGCATAGTAAGATGTCATCTCTTACAATTACCAGTTGTTCAAAATTCATCCAGAATAAAGAGGACTTCTGAGGACATTCCTAGAAAAATTAAGATATAGATCTCATTTGTTATCAAAATATCTTAAATACTTTAATGAAAATTATTAGAGCCATTTTTGAGAAAATAAAATTTTCCATAAATGTTCCATGTAAATGGTAGTCTGAGGTTGAGGAAAGGGCGCTTTCTTGAAAATTGTTGTGTCACATGCTTTGAAAATGCTTCTTAAATACCAAATTTAGTATTTAACTGGCCTTTTGTTTTTGAGTTATGTTCACAGATACACACACATGCATGCACAGCCTTTTTCTAACAATGCTTTTTTTTTTGGGTGGTGGGGGGCAGGTTCAAAGAGTCTCAAAACTTGTATTTCAGCTAAAATCTAAATATTGAATTTTTGGGTGAAATACAATATTTCCCTAACTTACTACACTTAGTAGATAAAGTTAAACAAATTACAGTATTATGAGAAACAATAAATAGCAACCTGTAGTATTTATCTAGGGAAATCATTTTACAACAGATTAGTGGTGGTTGGTTTGGTTAAGTAGAATAAAATAAGGTTTATGTATAATTTTTATAAAAGCACTACAGGAAGTACCTAAGTTTTATAAAAAATGTCATAATAAGTTTTGATAAACATCTGTACATTGGAATGTTCTTCATAATTCCTATCAGCAATTATCGGCACCTACTGAAAAAAATCCTGGCCAAAACTTGAGAAAATACACCTATACTAAAGCTGATCCAAATTTATGCATAATCCTCTTAAAAGAAAGCAAATAATACAAAATTTGGTAAATTAATTGTTTTTATAATCTTTAACTATACTGATATTCAACTGTTAAATAATAAATAACTTCTGTCAGATGTTCTAGAATCAATCATCCTATAAACTTTAACACTTTTGATACTAGATGCAATTTAACTAATGACTTTTTTATATTTACATTTTTAGTTAAAAACGTTTCGAATATTGCAGTTCATACAATATAATCAGGAGCAAGTAACATTAAAAGACCAATTTTATTATGAGCAACCTGTCTTAAAGGTCAAAAACATCTAAAATACCTATATGTAATTTTTAAGAACCTTTTCTGAAAGAACCGGCAATAGTTGATTGGGAGGGGATGAGGGTAGAAACAGCTTCCTTGATTGACTCTCTAAATGGTATAATCCCCTTGTTATTGCTTAATAGTTCTGCTAATACATGTTATCACAAGTAATAGGAATATTTACATTTTTATGTATTAGCATAAGGTATATATTCTACTAGTTGCATACCAACTAATTTGATCAGTTTCAAATCCTTATACTGAATATCTATTGGCACAGTCACTTTCAAAACTGTTAGATTTTTATTTTAATTCCATTTTGAAGGTGCTTGCCCTTAATTTTAAAATACAAAAACCTGACTTATGATATCTGTACAACTATATAATGCAAATTACAGAATGTATGTTAGTAAATGTAGTTAAAACTAAATTGTAAACGAAGCTTTTGATGTGCATATCATCATTAGTTTTTTGGTTTCATTTGGTATGTTAATGAAAGAGTCATAATATCTCCTTGAATGCACAGTGAATTAAAAGAGCTGAAGAAAAGTTTGTAAGATAGGAACTTGTTTGCTATTGTAATTGTTAAAATGTGTGAAAAACAGAATGATGCATTTGTACCTACAAATTACCAGTGAGAATGTGTAATAAGCTATACTTTCTTTTTATGGAGCTTCTTTGTTATGTGCACATATCATAAATAATTATTATTATTATTAGACACACAGTTTATATGATAATTTATTAGAGGGAATAATGTTGTTACAAGAATGTGTCACATTTATTGTGTATATTAATTCAGCTTAGGTTTTCCTCCTGTTTCTATTTCTCCTCCCCCTTTCTTTTCTTTCTAAACAAATGAACCTCTTGGCAGTGAGTAGAGTAGTGAACACTTCTTAGATGCAGTTTTGAGTTGAAATAGTACAAAAAGAAAGGAAAAGAGTCTCACATTTTATTATAACATAAAGCAAACAAGTTTTCATTGGTCAGCCCCCTGAAATATTACACATTAGTTATATGTGTAACAAGTGATAAAATTTGTGAACTTTGATAGAGGCTGGCAAAATTATGCTGCCTAGTGGTTCAGATTCTTATTTCTTTTAACCAATACCTTCTTTAAGTTGTTTTGAAAATACTGTTTCCCAATTTCAGTTTTATCTGATCCATATGATTGTTCTACTTGAAGAGTTGCTTATGTTTATTATACAATTATATTTCCTGCCTCAAAAAACTGAAGAAGTAATTGAGCTTTAGAAAGAAACCGATTGGTTTTGGTTTTCTATTAGCAAAACTGTTATTTACGTAAATAGTGTTAGGGAAAGTTGACAAAATTTTATTTTTAATAACAATAATGATGATGATAATGATGACGATGACGACGATGATGATGATGATAATAATAATAATAATAATAATAAATAGCAGTTGTATGCACATTGAGATTAGATGAAACTGTTGCAGCTTTGGTGGTCCAGTGATTGCCTACTTAACATACTATTCTCTTACACTTAATTAGTCTGTAGTTTATATATACGCTCTGGTCTGTGCCATTTTCTACTTTCTTATGTGTCCTTATAAGTTGTATATGTGAGGAAAGAAAAATGCTATTCGCAATAGAGTTTACTAATTATATTGTTGTATAGCTGACAGAATTATAGATACAGCATGTACAGAAGTATGATGGTGCATAGTTGTTATGATATAATCACATTTAAAAATTGAATGGGCTGTTCATGACTGAAAATATAAAAGTATTATTATGAATATGTATATATCAATATAAAATTAGAAAATATTATTTCTACTTTAAGAACCCTACATAGATTTATCACTAAGACTTAATCTCAAATTTCAATTGTTAGATCTGTCTTTTTAACTTGCTAAGAGATATTTATTTTTATAACCTTACATTCATGCTGTTCCAGTTTTCCACAGATTTCATAAAACACTTACCTACAACTTTGATAATGAACTATTCGTGAACAGCCTTAACAGTATATGGTGGTACATGATTTGTATTGATTGTAGGGCTCAAATCGCGACACACAGCTTTGTTACAAATTACTCGAAGGGAACAAGAGAGACACAATATTGCTGTTTCAGCTCTCTGAACTGTAGAATAAGGTCTCTATTTTTTGACCCCTTAACTCTCCAAGATTACAACATTTTTCTTGTTTATTTTACAACCAATTCATAAAAAGTCAACTAAGAAACACCTCCTTACTACCAGGATATTCAAAAAGTAATGGCAACACTTTTGTATACCTTATCAAACTATTGCAAGATGGCTGGAAGCTTTCTGCCAAGGAAGGGAAAATTGTCAATGCAGAACATGTGCTGCTAGAGCCGTTGCTGCAACAATCTCAATGTTGAGCCTGTAAGGGTTTTATTGGAAGATAACAGATGGCGGATATGTATGGTGATTTCCAAAGAATTTGGTATGATAGTGTCAATTAGGGTTGCCAGGTTTTCAAGCTTAAAATACGGGAGAGTTCAAAAGTGTTTTCTTAATACCTGAACATATTGTCAATATGTTGATTTTTCTCTTGATTGATTTTAGAAGATGTATGCTTATTGCCCAGGACTAGGATTTACTTATTTATTTGTAAGATTTAAACCAATGAGTATAGCTACAAAATGCTGATTTTATAATCTCACTTATTTCACTCTTTTAAAAAGCCACAAAGAGCAATGTCCTGCCCAAAAATAAGTACCTTCCCAAACAGAAAAATAAACACACGTGTACTTAGGTTTCTTCTTGGGTGGAGTTTTGTTCAGTTGATTGCGGCCATCACCTTCCATAATTTTACTTGCTTTATAGAAGCACAAACAAACAAAACACGTGTTCCTCTCTTCAATTCAAAGATGCAAGTGAATGAGACACGTGCTCGCATCATGCATCACATGACCACAGGTTGCTTAAGGATTGGCTACAGTCTACCAGCTAGTAAGAATGCTTGCTGCTACCAACAGCTAATTAAAATACTGCTACCAACAATGGGAAAAAGTAACTACCACTTCGATATATTGCATATTCCAAGTATCCTTCTAAAACTCAGAATTCATGGCAGTGTATGAAATACAGGAGAAATAGTCTAAAATACAGGAGCTGGGAGACTCAATAAAATAAAGCTGAAATACAGAGAACCCGGAAAATATGGGAGACCTGGCAGCCCTTGTGTCAACTGTCCATACCATTTTAAGAAAAAAGTTGAAAGTTTGAAAAGTTTGTGCCCACTGGGTTCCACACACTCTAACTGAAATTGAAAAGTGGTAGTGAAGGGAGATGGCAAGAATGCATTTGGAGAGATATGAACAGAAAGGTGAGGCCTTTCTTCATGGCATTATCACAATGGATGAGACATGGATATGTTCATATATACCTAAGCTGAAATGATAATCAAACAAATACAGTAGGACCCCGATAACTCAACTCTCAATAACTTGGCATTCCATATAACTTAACAGCTTTTTTATTTCAATCTTTTTATTTTTCACCAATAAACTTGTTTTTATCAATAAACTTGACTTTAATAATTTTTATAATCCATAATGCAGTATAAATAGTATAGGTAAATTTTAATTAGTATACATATACAACATACTGCATTCTTCCTTACAGTAACAAAAAGGATGATCACATATTGACCAACATCTAGTCAGAACATAAGCAGCCAGTACACCATTGTCATGAAATTGAAAGCCTGCTGCTAATAATGTGGATACATAGCACAAACATTTGTTTGGAATGTTTGAAGGTTTATTGCTTTACCCAGTATGTACGTGACAAGCTAGAGCTTCAGTTACATATTTCTGGTTACAGTACCATTTCTCAGATTTCAGGCTTACTGTGTTGAGTTGCGTTTGTGCCAGTGAAAATGTCAAATGAGATGACTAGTTAACGAGACTATTCCACTCATACATGACTTGGTTAAATTCAACCAATCATGTGCATAACAATTTCAACCAATGATAACCTTTATTCGTGAACAATTTATTCAATTTCATTATCATCTCATCTGCTTTTATGTTGTGATCAGGTTAGAGAATTTAGCTGCACTTTCCTACAGATGCACAATAGCTGATGGAACAGAGCTGCTAGGTCAAATTTAAAAAATGGATGACTATTGCTTTGGTGAAGCACCTAATGCTTATAGAGATGAAATAATCCGAAGAGCAAAACTTCAGAGCACAGGATACAATAAGAAATATATCTGAAATCAGTCTGACAAATTTTGTATTGAATGAAATTACAAATTAATGGCAAATGCTCCAACTAGTGACATTGCCGATGCCTTAAAAGATTGGAGCATCAATATGATAACCTTGTAGGCCATGACAACTGATGTATGTATCCCTGCTTCATTTTTCTTTTAAGAGGTTAGTAATTGCAATACACTATTTAAATAATATTTTATAGGCTATATCATCCTTTAATTCATGAAATAGTTTTAATAAATGCAACTTGTGGTAGTCAAATTCTCTAGATAAATTGACAATCACTCATGGCATTACTTATGACATTTGAAATTAAATTAGATCTGTTACAGAGACCGGACAAATATGTAATACATTTTAGGATGTTATGCATTTCTGTTCCTATAGTGAGCTAGAACATACATTAATGTATGTAGTATGATGGTAGACAAAATTTAAAGGCAGCTGATAGTTGACTATTACTATTCTTTTTCCTGTTGTGCAAATACATTTTGTGGGTGCAAATGATATTTATATCACTGGCTATACAACCTGATTTCACAGTGTGTTTAGCTATAGAATACTTCAAGGCATGGTAAGCCTAAGTTTTGATTTTGTATTGAGCCAGTCACCTATAAATTTTGCTGCTGCCAAAGTTGTGAATATCAGACCCCTTATTCCATGAAACTATAAATTTCTGTAACTCGACACCATCTCAGTCCACATTGAGTTATCAGGATTCTACTGTAGCAACACAAAGATTTGCCATGTCCAAAAAAGTGCCAAACATTGCAGGATTCTTTGAAACTGATTATAACTGCATGCTATGATTATGAAGGCATAATTTTAGTACATACTGAACCACATGGTACAGGAGTAAATGGAGACTAGCATTCACACTACTTGGAACATCATTTGTGCCAAGCATGATGTTGTAAACAACCTCAGGACATTGGGAGTCCTATTATGTTACATGATAATGCTTGTTATCATGTAGCCACAACAGTGAGAAGTTTGTTTAGAAGGTGAAACTGGAACTACTGGAATATCCACCAAGTTCATTAGACATGAGCCCTTGTGACTATGACTTATTCTCAAAGATCAAAGAACCTCTACGAGGCATTCAATTTCAATCAAGAGTGGGCCTCCAGGGAGCTCTAGATCAATCAGTGAAAGAGATATACAGAAATGGTACTGCAGATGGAATGTGCCATCTTGCAAGGATTTGGCTACATATTGTTTACCTGGCAGGAGACTACAAATGAAGTTCATAATGTCAAAAGTGACCTAAATTAACTTTTTTGTAATGTTATAGTAGTGTTGCCATTATTTATCAAATGCCCTAATATACTAGGTGGAAGGGAAGTCATTACATTAATTTAAACCAGTAACAGATCTCAGTGTTTGAAACACATTTTATATGTTATGTTTTTGTCTCTGACCATTATTAAATGGAGATATTTTAGTTTTGTCAAAAACCTGGCAACACAGAAGATTGTGTGGGTGTCACTTTCACTAGGTCAGAACATAAAAAAGCATGCTTCACTACTGCTAACATGCATCTCATGAGTGTAAACAAATGCCATGCCGTGTCCCTCCATGTTTACAACAGGCCGATCAGAATCATTATCTCCCAAAACATTACAGCATCCTGCAAGTGACTGACATGCTTACATCCAGAAACAGGTACAGATCAGTGACCAATCTCAATGCAGCATTGCCGAGTTACTTCATGTCTGAAAAAGCTGCTCGGGATATTCCATTAAGTCTTTTAAATGATTAATTATTTTGAAACCCTATGTGATGTCCCATATTACTACCAAAACTATATCAGAAATAAGCTACTCTACACATCTTACAAGTAACAAACTATTATCTTCAGACATTCTTGTAGAATTGTGCATGCAATTTGGAACAAAAGCCATTTATTTTTTAGAAATTGGCTGATCAAGGGACAAAATGTCATTATACTTTTTTGTTTGTAATGCTTCTATGAAGCACATATTAGAAAGAATGTATTAAGTTCCACTCCACTTGATATAGATACTTTTAATTAAAACACCTACTGAAATAAAAGCATGTCCAAATAATATTAAACATTTCCATACACATTAGTTTTAAATTATTTTTGTTGTTACAAAGGCAGCCCTGTACACCATTTTAATAAGAAGACATTTTCACTGTTCAGTTAAAATATTCATATCTATAAAAGTTCTGTTTGAAAGTTGGATATCACAAAATATATTCCCTTCTTTAGAGTGTTACTAAGCAGAATTTGTAGATGCATACCTAGTTTGACTCTTGTTTAGTACACTCTGTTGGTATTTGCTATGAATTTATCCACATGTTTCAAATACACTCTTTCCAAGAAAAACCATTCTGATGCCTTTGCATCAGGAATTTCTTATTCATTCTGGTTTCCAGTTGAAGAATCATAGCTTAGGCACCTCGTCTTTCTTTGATAGGGCTTACCTCCACTCTTTATCTTAATTTTTCTTGAACCTGTTGAAAAGATAAACCATTTTAGTATTATCACAGAACCTAGTCATTTTCATTTGCATTATTATGAAACTACAAAACAATCTGATGCCAAAAGAAACATTTAATAGAATTTTTGCTTAAAACTTCTCTACTCCCAATCTGCCATACATTTACATTATGGTAAAACTAAATGTGGATGAAGCATGCAATTGTGAAGAAAAATGTTAATGTTTCTTAATGTGAACAAGGATCAAGTCGTCTCTGCAACATTTAAGCGAGCATTTAAGATATTTGATATGGCAGAAAGTATCTATTACACCTAAAAGAAATCTACAGTACTATAGCATAGGTACATTTATCCTCAACCTGTTTAGTTAAAGTACAGTATAGCCCATTTAGATGCTCTTCAAGAGACTGTAGCCTAATTAGCATATTGCTTTAATCAGAAAATGGTTATGAGATGCGAAAAACTCCTTTGATAACATTTTTAGCAAGTGTATTTCGTTGTTATACAACTGCAGTCCAAAACAAAAACATAAGTTTATTTCATCATGGCTTTTAAGAATTTGTAATTTTTCAGTTATAAGGAAAGGTAAGTACTACCCATTTTGCACTACCACAACTCATTTCTCATCCGAAAAAGAACACAAAAGTAGTAATTAGAAACATTAATAAAAGGTCTAATCAAATAGAATATTTTAAATATACAAGGATTGCATATAAAGATCATTATGAGCAGAACAGCATTACTGGTGAGAGAATATTGATGAGGTTTTACAGTATTTTATTTTTTAATTTCTTCCTTGCACAGATATTATGTTTTATCAAGATCTGAGCACCAGCTTAGTCATAAGTTGCAGTGTTTCTAACAGGTGGCAAGAAAGCTGTGCAAAGACAAGTGCATAACCCAACCTTTCTCTACCACATTCTTAGTATTGTGACTTTTTGGTGGGTTGTGAAGTAAAGTAGACAGATGTAGTCGAGAATAAGAAACACTTTTATTTCCGTAAACAGTAACTTTGTACACTCGTTGCAACAGCAAGAAAGTCTTTTCCGATTCTCCAACAGCACGGCTCCGAATTCGTAACACAAAGAACTAACTCTTCTCCGTCGGCACGACTCCTCAACCTTCACATACGTCTCACTCTCCGTCGGCACGACTACTCAATGCTTCACATACGTCTGACTCTCCGTCGGCACGACTACTCAATGCTTCACATACGTCTGACTGTCCCTCCTCACACTTTACCGCTATTTATATCTCCCAGGCACTATTCTGGAAGCTTCAGGAACGTTCACTTACTGCGGTGAGATACAAAGTAGAAGATTCCAGTAGCCTCTATCCTTTTCTCTCTTTCGGCAAGCACTCCAACAATGCGGTCATTCTCTATCTCTTTCCTTCGGCTCCTTTGCGGTAGTGCCGACAATAATGCGATGGGTGACACTGCTGTTGTCGGCAATTAGATGCGGCGGGCGCGGTGACACTGCTCCCTCCTCAGAGTTGGTCGTCCCGACCAGCACTATCACTGCGGCATCTCCCTTGCGCCCCGGTGGACTATCCCATCGAACCTCTTCTCCAGGAGGCACGATCCTAGGTATCGCTGTTGGATAGTGTCCCTTGGTCTGGGTAGGACGACGTATGCCATCCTGCTTCGGAATTCTGCAACAGTACCGCCGGTCTTGACGGTTCCTCGTCCAGTTGCCCTTCTTCCTGGTGTGTTGACGGGCCATCCTGCGCACTTGGAAACGGTTCACTGAGTACCATGTCCGCCGACCTCTCTGGCGCACCTTCGCAGCCACCTTGCTTCCGATGGGTCCAGCAACAAACCCCACCACATCCGCGCGAGTCGCGTCCACCGCTGCACTCGTGTTCACTCGTGCTTGGCACGGCCTCTCCTGTATCCTGCCGTCCAAGATGATGTCCACCATTCTTCCGTTCACGGCACTATGCGTCAGCTGATTGGATGGCTCCGACGGTCCCCCCATGTCACACGCCAAGTCGGTTCTCGCGTGTTGCTCGCCTGCTTGTGCGCTTCCCTGCTGATCGTCCTCCACGTCATATCCTGGTTGGTTACGTACCCGACACACTCCTCCAGGGGATCCTCGACGACGTCCCTGAACTGCCCCTTTGTCTTCCCCGAGACGTACACTTTCGTTATCTGAAACGGGCGCAACTGTCGCCTCGGCCACTAGGTGCTCCCTCCCCGGGTCCGCGCTATTCCGTCTGTCCCTGGCATCCAGTACTCTGACGCCCTCGTCAACTCTTACTACCACGGCGCCAAGACGTTCCCCGTCGTCCTCCACGACGTCCACATGCTGGCAGAGGTCTTCCACCTTTTCGCCGAGTTGTTCCACGTCTTCCGTCATGCCAATCAGTTCGCCGAGTTGTTCCACGTCTTCCGTCACGCCAATCAGTTCGCCGAGTTGTTCCACGTCTTCCGTCACGCCAATCAGTTCGCCGAGTTGTTCCACGCCTTCCGTCACGCCAATCAGTTCGCCGAGTTGTTTCACGTCTTCCCTCACATCATCTGAAACGGGCGCAACTGTCGCCTCGGCCATTAGGTGCTCCCTCCCCGGCTCCGCGCTATTCCGTCTGCCCCTGGCATCCAGTACTTTGACGCTCTCGTCAACTCTTACTACCAGGGCGCCAAGACGTTCCCCGTCGTCCTCCACGACGTCCACGTGCTGGCAGAGGTCTTCCACCTTTTCGCCGAGTTCTTTCACGTCTTCCGTCACGCCAATCAGTTCGCCGTCAATTTTCGCCGATAGCTCCGTCTTCATCCCTTTCAGCTCGGCAGCGAGGTTGTCGTTTCTCGTCTTCATTTTGGCAACGAGGTTGTCGTTTGCCGTCTTCATCTCTTTCAGCTCGGCAGCGAGGTTGTTTCTCGTCTTTATTTCTTCTTTCAGCTCGGCAAAGAGGTTGTCGTTTGCCGTCTTCATTTTGGCAGCGAGGTTGTCGTTTCTCGTCTTCATTTTGGCAACGAGGTTGTCGTTTGCCGTCTTCATCTCTTTCAGCTCGGCAGCGAGGTTGTTTCTCGTCTTTATTTCTTCTTTCAGCTCGGCAAAGAGGTTGTCGTTTGCCGTCTTCATTTTGGCAACGAGGTTGTCGTTTCTCGTCTTCATTTTGGCAACGAGGTTGTCGTTTGCCGTCTTCATCTCTTTCAGCTCGGCAGCGAGGTTGTTTCTCGTCTTTATTTCTTCTTTCAGCTCGGCAAAGAGGTTGTCGTTTGCCGTCTTCATTTTGGCAGCGAGGTTGTCGTTTCTCGTCTTCATTTTGGCAACGAGGTTGTCGTTTGCCGTCTTCATCTCTTTCAGCTCGGCAGCGAGGTTGTTTCTCGTCTTTATTTCTTCTTTCAGCTCGGCAAAGAGGTTGTCGTTTGCCGTCTTCATTTTGGCAACGAGGTTGTCGTTTCTCGTCTTCATTTTGGCAACGAGGTTGTCGTATGACGTTTCCATTTTGGCAAATAATTCTTTCATCATTGCCATCATCCTGGTTTCCGAATCTCCCTCCATCTTGGTTCTAACGTTGCAACTTCTGACGATGTAATGAAACTAGAAGCAATTCGACGAATCCCACTTCTGACACCAGTGTGACTTTTTGGTGGGTTGTGAAGTAAAGTAGACAGATGTAGTCGAGAATAAGAAACACTTATATTTCCGTAAACAGTAACTTTGTACACTCGTTGCAACAGTAAGAAAGTCTTTTCCGATTCTCCAACAGCACGGCTCCGAATTCGTAACACAAAGAACTAACTCTTCTCCGTCGGCACGACTCCTCAACCTTCACATACGTCTCACTCTCCGTCGGCACGACTACTCAATGCTTCACATACGTCTGACTCTCCGTCGGCACGACTACTCAATGCTTCACATACGTCTGACTGTCCCTCCTCACACTTTACCGCTATTTATATCTCCCAGGCACTATTCTGGAAGCTTCAGGAACGTTCACTTATTGCGGTGAGATACAAAGTAGAAGATTCCAGTAGCCTCTATCCTTTTCTCTCTTTCGGCAAGCGCCCCAACAATGCGGTCATTCTCTATCTCTTTCCTTCGGCTCCTTTGCGGTAGTGCCGACAATAATGCGATGGGTGACACTGCTGTTGTCGGCAATTAGATGCGGCGGGCGCGGTGACAGTATGTAAAAGTGATGCATTCCAACCAAAAATTCGGTGTCAAGGTTTTACTGGAAATACATATTTTGTGACCTCAGAATCCAAGAAAAAGTTCTACTTTGTGTGTGTGTGTGTGTGTGTGTGTGTGTGTGTGTGTGTGTGTGTGTGTGTGTGTGTGTGTGTGTGTGTGTGTGTGTGTGTGTGTGTGTGTGTGTGCGTGAGTGTTCAACTTGCAGCCACTTAAGAACTGGTCACTATGTGATGACTTTGACATTCCATTCTCTTTGCATTGCCCAGTACATAAAAAATTAATAGCTTCCTATTTGAGAAAAATATAAGTACTGTCGCATTGACATGGGATAGGTACCTATATAATGCTAAACACCAAGCTTCCATGCGGGAAGCATCCCTTATATTTGATGTTCCATGGCTGACATGTTGCTGAACTTTTAGCAGTGTGTGAACCCTGTTTGTAAATTTTGTGTAGCAGAAAGAATTTTTCACTGGGTTTGTGATAATTCATGTATGTGAGGCCATCTTGAATGTAAATATAAGAAATAAAGAATAAAGGAAATAATTGAAAAAATAATCGAAAGAGTAATTCTGTTGCAGCACCTATTTGAAAATTTAAACAAAGAATAAGGAATATCTTGGAAATGATTCACCCAACAAAAAAATGTATTTGACATAAATGTGTGCTGCAACGGGCACTACATTTTTTGTGCAATAATATTCTATCTCTTATGGTTTACCAGTTATACAAAAATCATAGAATGAAGAAGATTTCAGAGGCTATTCCCAGAAAATTCAGGATATAAATTTTATTTCTCATGAAAGTATCTTAAATATATGGTATTTTAATAAAAATTATTAGATCTATATTTCAGAAAATCAAAATTTTCAAAAATGTTTCCTAGTAAAGATTAGTTTAGGTTGAGGAGATTTTCTTGGAAATATTTGTGATACACACACATGTATACACACACACACACGCATGCACGCACGCACGTACGCACACACACACACACACACACACACACACACACACACACACACACACACACACACACACACACACACACACACACCATATGGACCTTTTCCTAAAAATGCTTTTGATCAGATTCAGAGGATCTCAAAACATTTATTTCTGGTGAAATCTATGTTGAATTTTTGGGTGGAAAGCAATACTTCCCCTATTTATTATATACAGTAGAGAAAGTAACAAAGTTAGATGAATACTAAACTTGATATTTAAGTTCCATATCTTCCAAAAATGTGACAGAAAAATGTTCAAGAAAATCTGCATCCTAAATCAACCTTTGTATGGAAAATCTGTTTATATAGTTCATTTCCTTAAAAATTTCTTGATGATTATTAAAATATAAGGAGTGTTTCAAAGGTAAGTTATAGTATTTTTTTTAAAAAATAACAAAACATTTAAATACTTTAAAAAGCATATCTCTTGAAAGCTACATTCAGTAACCATTTTTCAACATAATCTTCTTAATCTCAATACATTTTGGTACCATGATAACAGTATTTTTTAACCCAGTGTGAAATTGCTCTCCCGCCAAACTGGCTAGCTGTTTTCCTACTTCTTGTGTTAACTCATTATCATTTACGAAGGTCTTCCCCCGAAATGTTGCTGCAGTTGCAGAAGAAGATAGTAATCACTCTGTGTAAGGTCAAGTGAGCAAGGTGGATAACTGAAAACATTTCCTTGAAACTGCTCAAAATAGGGCTTGAGTTTCACAAGTAGTGTGCATGCGAGCATTGCCATGGAACAGAAAAACTGTTTTGCTCAATTTTCCCCTCCTTTTGTTTTGAATCCCCTTCTGAGTTTCCTCTGCACCTCACAGTAGCAAGCAGCTGCCATCATGGTCCAACAAGGCAGGTCAACAGGATCGATCTTCGAATCTCAGGATGTCATTGCCATGACCTTCCCAGCCAATGCAATAACTTTTGCCTTTTTTTTTTACGTTGATTCATCCTTTCATTTCCACACCTTCAATGAACACTTGATGCCAACAAGAAACCATTGGTCTTGACATAATGGCTTTACTGTACACACTGCACAACTCACACTGAATTTCAGTTGCACATTTATTTTTGACTGTCAAAAAACAGATTACAGTGCAAACTTCATAGGAGCAAGTGGAGTTTCTATTGTTACTGCCATTTTAATGTCCAAGCAGTAAAGTTAGGCACCTAAACTTTTTACAGTGCTGCCACTACACCCAAACCAAGGTTCCCTGCAACTTACTGACTTTTCTTGCCTATTGCATGGATTTCAAAAAATAGTGTAATCTACTTTTGAGACACCCCTCATACCATATACTATTTAAGATATTTGCATGACAAATAAAATGTATATTTTGAATTTTATAGGAATAGCTGTAAAGTCCTCTTCATTTGTATAAAAATTTGTGTAATTGGGAAACCATAAGAGACTCACAGAAACTCACTGTAGACCTGACTGCTGCCAGGCGGAGGTTCAGCCTGAATGTTTTTGCTGAATACCCACCTCCAATAGGGTTTAACTGCAGATAGGGGATTAATAGGAAGGTGACTTGTTTTAATATAGATAGGTGTGTATTTAAGAAGGAAGCTTATTGCTCCTTGACAGTTGTCTCACAGGATATGGCAGTGCCTACACCATGGCATATGTCAAATATGTTTAAAATATATTACATTTTTAAATTTTGGTTGGGAAAATTTTGAAAACTGAGAAGCTCTTGAGTGGGACTAAACATAGAACTGAGCTTTAGCTGCTGGTAGAAACTTATTGCAGAAAAAATCTGATATGTTGCACTCACATGACTTTCTCTACTCTCGTACCAACCATTCTCACAAACTCTTATTTCTATATCTTCTTTTTGTTAGTTAAGATAAACATTTGTACAAATTATCTTATTGCTTATTTCCTTTTAGTTGCAAAGGGAATATTAGAATACAGCAGGCTTTGTGCAATAGCCAAATCTTTTAAAGCTTTGAGATTCCATACTCTTGCACACTTAACATATAAAAAAATGAACAATGATATTCCAATTCACGAAAGTTTTAAGTTTTCCGAAACTCACACACATAACAAGGAATATCTCTGAAATGGTTCACCCAATAAGAAAATTTATTGAGACATAAATTGTGTATTTTAGAAAGATCTACATTTTTTGTATAGTATGACTTGGTCTATCTCTAACGGTTTACCAGTTATGCAAAAGTTGTCCAGAGTAAATACGACTACAGGGGCTACAGCCAGAAAACTCAAAATATACATTTCATTTCTCATAAAAATATCTCAAATATATGACATTTTAATCAAAATCGTTGGAGCCATTTTCAAAAAGATCAACATTTTCCATGTAAAGGGTAGTTTAGGGTGGGGCTACTTTCTTCAAAATCTTCTTGTCACATCCTTGGACATTAAACTTAAACACCAACTTGTGGAATACAATACTTCCCCTACTTACCAGTACAGAAAGTAAAAATGTAAAGTTCTTGAAACACAATTTGCCGAAAGGAACTTCTTTTGTGGTATTGGTGATTTACAAGGTATCTGTTATTGTTTATTTGAATTTTTAAACTCTAAGCCAACACAGTAAAAATCTAAATATTATTCTAATTTGGCACCTTTAATGAGACCTGTGCCTCAAAGTATCCAGACTTTGTGGCCTTAGTTTCATGACAACTCACAACTCATGCTAAAGATCAAATGAACAAGAGAAATTATCCTACATACGAGTAGTTTGAACATGTTGGGAGAATGGAGGATACCAGACTGTAAAAAATCGCTTTCCAATACATAACTAAAGGAAAGAGAGACATGGCAGGCTGAGAAAGGCATGGAAGGAAACACTGTGATGACAGAATAGGCAGTAGCCTAATCCTTGAAGTGCAGAGGAAGAATTATTTGAAGCAAATTTTTCGTCAGAACTTCACTTTTTAACTCAAAAAGATTTTAATGATCTAATAGTGGAATTTAGTGTGTCTACAAAATTGTCTCATAAGTTTGATCATTTCTCGTTATCTTCCAATCACTAAGAATGCCTGGGAACACACTTCACCCACAGCACAGCATTGACAGAGTAGTTGCCAAACTTTTTGTTTTAGGGAGAAACTCCTAGCTTGAAATCTACTAAACTACTGTTGACATGATCAATTCATTACTACATCTCTCCACATACAGAACAAATTTTCTGACAGCATAGTGAGGCAGTTTTGTCCTTATGATAGTAAAACAGCATATCAGAAATGTTCCTTTTTGCTTTCCATAGTTTGTAAACACAATTTCATGTCGTTCCATCCAACGTCAGCCACAAACACACACTGATATATCCAAAAGTGAGTTCGGTTGTTGACCTCTAAGTCATAGGGGTGGTTAGGCAACTGTGATAACTTGAGTTATCTGGGTTTTCAGGCACTATGAATGGAACTTGTGAGCAAAATGAACAAACTTATGAGACAAGCTTATAAAGTGTTGCCTGAACTTTTAAGTTCCGGACTGCAGTTGAAGACTCAGTTGTGATCTTAGAAATTAACACTAGTGAGATGGGTGGCAATTGTTCAAAGGTACTTCTGCATAACAGCAATAAATTATCATCAATACCTGCATCACATACCACTGATACCAAAGAGGTACATACGAATAAGAAATCATGGTTAGAAAAAAATATTCAGCATAGAAATAGAATATAACAGGAATATCTGCAGAGATTTAAATGTTACAACTTTATTGCTAGGCTTGCAACTGGGATACTCTAAATTCTACTCTTTGTTATGTGAATGGGTCAACAAGTATAGTAAGTCTTTCTAAATTAAGAAAAATTTGCCCAAATATAAATCCCTTATTCCTGGACATAAAAATGTTTCAAATGCTGATTAGTGAATGCCACAAAGGTGTATTTCTTCTTCTTCAACTTCCCTGTTCTACCACTATCGTGGCATCAGGTTTACCTTGGGTCCACCCCTTTCCGAGGCTCACATTGTCCTTTTGAATCTGACTTTACTTAAGGTGGGGGATTAGCCCAATGCTTAAGGTCCCCGTTTCATCCCCAGAGTATGCAGGTAGATCCTCAGTTCTTGAGGTAGGGGTTGGGCATTTCCTCCCAGCCCCGAAAGAATTTGGTTTTTCTGTCAATACTCAGGAGGCTGTTTGCTGTGGTTTCCCACTGGTTGATGGGATTGCCACTTCCCTACACCACATAAAAAGGTATATTTACCTCCCCTAAATATAAAACTGTGGCAAATTAAAAATGTTTTCAAAAATAGATAACAATTCTCCTGCATTTACCTATCTGAAATCTAAATTTCCCAAAATTAGTGATGCACAGCTGAAGGAAGTATTTTTTTGACAATGCTGTAGAAGAAAACGTAAGAAAAATAGTGATGCTGTGAATCCATACAAAGCTAGGGATGCAGCATGTCTTTAAAAATTAACTTCTTGGGCTCCCACCCAGAGTTCTTCCCAGAAAATCATATGGCTGTCTCTCATGGGAATGGTAACTGTTTTCATCAGCAGATCTCTACAATCGAAACAAGTTACAAAGGCAAATGGAATCCTAGTAAGCCAGGATTGCTGTCAACCATTAAAAGAGATATTCTGGAGGAAAAGTGTCATTAAAAGTTGTCATATGGAAGTTTTTAGGCAAGCTAAAATTTGGTGTTTGTTTATCATTTGGTGTTTTGCAATTACTAATTGTTTTAAAGGTTAAAACATGCACAAAAAAGACATAAAAGATACTTTAAACAAAATAGCCCTGCCTGATGGACCAAACCCATAATAATAATTTTTGAACTCAGCATGAATTTTTGTCAATTAATTAGGCCTTATGTAAGAAAAAAACCGATATATTTTATAGGCCATGCTATCATTTCTGTTTCCTGTGGATATATACCTTGTACCTGCAACGAAATGTTCATACTGCAAGAGCAAAAACCCTCCAAAGGGCTGCGTTGTGTTTTGCCTATCCGCATCCTTGGTGCTCCTTGCTTCTGCTACTATCGTACAAAGATGCAGATGAAACCATACAAAATTTTTAAAATTACTTTTAAAGGCTTCACTGACCAACTTTATGAAAGGAGATACTGCAACTGGTCACTGTCGTCCATAAATACATTTCTGACACCTCTTTGGGAAACTGTCCATGACTCGCTGTAGTTCATGTTAAGAAATGTTGACAATTTCCTGGTGGATATTTTGTTTTAATTCTTCCAGAGTGTGCCTGTTTGTCTTGTATACTTCATGTTCTAAGTTACTCCAGATAGAAATCACTTATGAGTCATTCCTCGTCAAATCGAACAAAATATGGCAAAAAATGAATCTCTCAGATCTCTCAGATTTTCTTGAATTTTTTTTTTTTTTTTTTTTTTTTTTTTTTTTTTTTTTTTTTTTTTGTGTTTTGGAACAAAATATATTTGACCCGTGTTTCTTCATTTTATATAAAAAAATTTATTTTGGCAGATATTAATTTTTGAAATGTCCCAAAAATCACGCACTCCTCACTCTTCGATCTATCATACCTCCGATTGTAACGAAGCAAATTACTTGATCTTTGGATCAAATTAAAGATAAATTGCAGTATTTTGTGAGGTACTTATTAGAAAATTTTATTAATTATTATTAATATTATATTTTATACGATTAAAGTTTTAAAGTTAGATAACATAAACTCGACCATTTAAAAATCTGGAAAAAAAACCTAAAATACAATGAAGTTTATTCAATATTCTCAGAAAAAATCAGAATGGAGTCTCTAATAGTTCAGTTGTAATTAACTTTGCAAATTAGTGCAGCGGAGTTGTGAGGCAGCGGTAACGCCTACAGTAACCTCGCACAAATTGCCACCTTCCATTACAGCAACTGTCCACTGCTTAAGGTTCCATGAATGTTACAACAGTACAGTAAGGAGAACACTTCTAGCTGACACTATTATATGTACACTATTAACATCTTCAAAATGTTTTTAAAATATGCATTTTAAACTTATGTTTCCATACAACACACAGCTTTACCTCCTTCTTCGAAAGAAAATTGTTTCACTAAAGCTTCAGTTTTTGACAAAGGAATGAAGGAGTCTAATTTTAAAGCACAGCTGGACCCTTCGTTCTTGGCCCCTGACCTTGACTGGAAGTCCTGTTGCCGAATCAATAGCATTTGTCTGTTTCATCAGCTCATATTGTATAATTCTGTGAATGAAACCATGCACATGGGGGGGAGGAGGAAGGTAGTTATGTCTGCATGATCTGAGACAGTCTTGCTAATTCAAAGGTGATTTCTTAGTGCAGCTTGCACTTGAAGACATAGATCTTTGCGATAAAGAGTGAATATAGTGAATTTGTGAGACATTGATCATAGCGTAAATCAATTATGCCACCTGTACGTTCTAAATTAGGGACCAAAACATTACACAGTCAGAGGAGAGAAATTATTTCAAATGTATGGACGTACATGAAGGAAGAAGCTAAAAGCAAAGAACTGCTTACATCAGATTTTTTCAAAAAAAAGAAGCAAAAGTTCAAAAGCACGTATCAGATGCCATAGGAGTATCAGAAAGAAGGTACATTGTGGAGATATTTGTCTGTATGGACTGTACTGCCTAAGTAAGAATCTGAGTAGCATAGCTGACGCGGCAATTCGCAGGCTGTCTGCAGTCACCTGGCTTGTTACTCGTCCGTGCGCGCTTGCAGGCCTCCAGAAAAAAAAATTGTAGCGAATGCACTAATGCAAGCTCCATAGTTTTCCACATCTTATTTTATAGATAAAATGTCAGGGAATACGTGTGTATTTTTTTTTTAGATTTTTAACACATCGATTTAAATTCTGTTTTTGGTTTTACAAAATATACCATAAAAAAAACAGTCCAAAATTTATGTGTAATAATGATTGATCGAAAGTTGTTAAAAGTGTTGTATTTAACCGTTCCAGTGTGCCAAACCCCAATTCTCAACTCTATATAGCCTTAGAGTAACAAGTGATTTTATATTACGGTGCACGCAGAAATTGCTTAGTTTCTAATAGCCATAACTAAGCAAGTAATTTAAAAATATGGAAATAAAAAAATATGGGTCTCCTTATTTGATGCCTATTATTCATAAAAAAAATTTTGAACCTCCTACGAAAAAGTCGTGTTTTATGGGTGTTCGATTTGACGTGGATTTTCAGAGCTCTGAAGAACCTTTCTCCGCTAATGGCATACAATTCACCAAATATTTCATAATAAAGGGTTACTTCATGAACAACATGAGGCTCTGAGTTATAGGGACAATTGTTTTTGAGTGAGCAGTTGAGGCTCGTACATAAATGAATACAATTTTGCACCTTTTCTTTTTAGAGAATTAACAAATGGGGAGTGTGATTTTGCTTTTTTTGAACACGACTGTAACAGCTCTTATGGCTGATCTTTCGATGATTACAATTAAAAGTGTGTTTCTTACAGAATTATTAGTAGGTAGAGATTTGTAGCCCCCTTGGCGATTTCTATCTCTGGGGTGATTTAAAACATAAATTGTATAAGACAAATGTACACATCCTGGAAGAATTAAAACAAAATAACCAACATTGCCAACATTTCTTAACATGAACTACAAGGAGTGATGGACAGTTTCCCAAAGAGGTGCCAAAAATGTATGGACAATGGCCAGTTACAGCATCACCTTTAATAAAGTTGGCAAATAAAGCTTTTAAAAGTAGTTCTAAAAATGTTGTATGGATTCATCTGCACCTTTCTATGATTCTGTGTAGTCCATTCAGAGGAGTTTTGCTCTCCCAATATGGCAAAGATATTTCTGCAAAGGTTTGTCCCAATTAACACAAGGTCTATAAAAATTATCTTTTTAAATAATAATTTGAGTTGCTATATAAAAATAAACAAAATGAGTATACCTATATGTCTTCTTTGTTTATCATATTTTAACTGGAGGTATCATATTGGACATTGAATGGAAGAATGATAGGAATGCACAAATCAGTTGCGATGTGAACCTATAATGATCAAATTGACATATAATCTGAGGAAAGACGACATTCCAGACCAAATCCTCAGATAGAGTTGCTTGATCCAACCAGAATTAAAGTAGGTCTTCACCATTCGGTATAAGAACATTGCTTCTATTCTAAGTATAGACTCTGTGTAATGCTTGTGCAGCTTTAAAATATATTAATAAAATTTCAGAAGAAAGTAGTCTAATTTACTTTTGCTTCAAAATAGTTATGTGCAAGATATATATACTGCAAATTAGACAAGTAGAGAGAGTGGTACACAGGAAATGGCTCAAGATATGAGCAAGGTCATTTTTCTATGTGAACACTGGCAATGCACACCCTTAATATTTTAGGAACCAACAGAAGAAAAGCCATTATTCTCATATTTTAAGGACAGATCTAGAAAACCTTCACATATTGCTTTACTTTTTATAGTAAACCTTGGTGTTTGCTATAAATTACAGGCATTAACAAAATTATTTAGTGAATCAGCCAGTGCATGCTACTGAATAAATTGCAGTTTCCTAGCATTCACCTCTTGACCATTATTGGGAGCCAGAACTTTGGTTTTACTTACTGGTTTTTTAATTTTTCTAGCAGGCAGCAGACGAAATGTTGTGATTCACCCAAAAATTTTATATCAAGGTTTTGATGTCTCGTGAACCCAAAAAGGGCATTTTTCAGAGAAGTCTCTGTGTGTGCATGCATGTATATGCACGTGCAATGAAAGAGAAAGAGTAAAAGCAGAATTCAAAAATAAAAGTCAAATAAATACCAAACTTGATAGATGTTTGCATATTAATAAAATGCATGTGTTGCAATTCCTGTTTCCTAGTTTTTATGAAACTAAGAAATTAACTGTTGTAATTTTACTCATTTTGCTTGATTTCAGACATTTTTTCTGAACTATACCACATACCTTCCAACAAAAATACAACAAAGACTGGTCCTGTGACCAAATTGTGAAGGGCAGGCTAGTTTGTTATCTGCTTGTAGTGTAACAATAGATTATACAAAATCACTGATGTGCAAGGGTAAAGTACATAAAATAGGAGAGGAGTTCTGCACATTCAAGTAGTGTCTGACCTTACCACTAGTGCATTTCTAGCATCTTTACATTGCTTTTTATCTCACAGAGGATATCCATAAATCCTCAGTGACAATGGAACCTTTTATCTGTTTGAAAGGAATCTGTTTATCATTTTGTAGGAAGTAAAATTTGATGTGTAATTCTGAGAAATTTACAGCTCAAATGAATACAGGAAAAAAATTGCAAGAGAGAAGTTCTTTACTTCTTGAAAGAATGAAAATATGATAATTATCGCCTTTTACTCACTAAAATACACTCTATCAGACAGAAATTGCCAAATGTCCATAAATATAACATGACAAATTACTATAATTGAACTAGTTTTCTCATAACAAGCATTTGTACAGAGTTTAAGTGAAATAATTCTGCAAAATGTAGGAAAACTTCTGGTACCTTCTTGTAATTAAATGCACCATTAACTGATTATCACATTTAAGAGTAAGAGTATGTGGCAACACAGCACAGTTTGTTGATTGAGTAGTCTATTTCTACTGGTGGTACAATTAACTATTCTAGCACCCAATAAAGAGTAACATTGGCAAACATTTCCTTCAATTATTCCACATTCCCACATAATCACAAAGATCTTACTTGGTAAGTTTAAAGGCCTGAATATCTGGCCTGTTCTATTTGAGAGGCTTTAGTTGCTCAACATATGGCTACCTGCAAAGTTTATTAATTGGAATTGAAGTATGATCAAATTCAGGTAAGGATGCAAGAGGTTACCTATCAGAAAATGAGTTGGTATAAGATATGACTGATCTGAGGAGCTGTCATTGGTTTAATTAACAAATCTTCTCAGATGTACTTTAGAGATTTTACTACACCCTCCAATAGCCTTCCAAAATGGGACAAAGAAGATCGGATACCAGTTTTTATTAGAAAGTAGCTAACAAAATGTAAGCTACCTTAGTGAAGGGATGACA
Source organism: Tenodera sinensis (assembly GCA_030765045.1). Classification (NCBI taxonomy): domain Eukaryota; kingdom Metazoa; phylum Arthropoda; class Insecta; order Mantodea; family Mantidae; genus Tenodera; species Tenodera sinensis. The sequence continues at coordinate 27,852,802 of CM060972.1, forward strand.
TTGTGAGACTTGTTAATTGGGTAAGTTACCAATCAGTTGTTCTGCAATCTTGGTACTTACTTTTCTGTAAGTTAGGCACAAGTAGAGGTATTTCTTTAGTATTTGGCATATCAAAGGAATCCAATATTCCTGTCTTAGTGATGATATCAGTAAATAAGGACCAGCATGAAAGAGACATTTGCATGTTCTGCTATTATAATCAAACTTGTTAGATGGTGGGAAGACAACATAATTTCATGTCTAGTCATTGAGGTCCATTTCACCAAATAGAATTATTAATTATCAATTTTGGGATGGAACCTTTAGAAACAACATTAGTGGAGTTGCTATGAGAAAGTTACATGATGTCAAATCCTCACAGGTACAATTTTGTATATTTCTAATTAAACGTTTCTTTATAATTTTAGGCTAGTGGTTGGATTGTTGCCTCAACATTGGAAAGCCACTTATAAAGCGTTATAATTTTAATTATATAAGTAATTGTTGTACTTATTAATTACAGAAGTGCCACTGCAAGTTGTTACAGTATTATCGGAGACACTGAGAAAAATTTGTTTAAATAGGCGCCATTCAATCCTCCTGACACTTATAATTAATTATCATTGAAGATCCTCTTCTTCTTGTTCAGTTGCCAAGCTGTTATTACCTGTTCCAGTAGCTGTACCTGGTCAGAGACTGCTAGAAAGGGCGTGGAATCACAATTGAAGGTGTTCAAGCTACCAATTAGAACAAGTTTGTGCAGGATAGAATTACTTACTTTATTGTATATGATGCAGAAAAAAGGAATTTGAAATGTTACAATTATTACACACAAATGAATTGACGAAGATTGCAGTTTATAGCTATATCGAGATTTAAGTTTCTTTATGAGTCACTGCACATAAACCAAAATTCTAAGTCACTAGAGTGAAAGCAGAAATGAACTTGATATTAATTTAGCCTACTCTATGATGAACCGAAATAATTTCTTGAAGTGAAAATTTTCCTATTCTACGCAATATTGCCAGATAAGTCTTGATGTTAATTTAGCCTATCAAATTTCTATTGTTCTTACTTGATTTGCACATATTCTAAGTAATGTCTCAGCATCGCTAGATTTGAAGAATTCTATTTGTTGGCTTCAATATGTTTTGACGACTGGTGTATGTTCTGACGACAGTGGAGTGTTAGCGACTCGTGTGGTAGTTAGCGACTGTTGTGTTACATACAGAAATATGAAAGACATTCAGTTGCCCTCCACATCAAAATTTCAAGTTTCACTCTCACTGGAGTGGGTTCTGCTGATTACTTCAGAATTTCATATTTCTTAATTCTCTGATTGGCTATTGATCAAACATGTCGGTGGACAACATGAGGATTTGCCACTGAAAATGTGATGTCCTCCCTCTAGTGGTGGAGCCTTGTACACGGTTGATAGGCACTTTTATGACTTTTTCTCAACAAAGGCATAATCCTGCCTTACAATGGGGTTTACCATTTGGCTGGCGACAGGCTGTCACTCATTCAAGCAGAACTAATTTGGTTCAAAGACCCCGTCTGATGCCTCCAAAGTGAAATTTCTGAATTTACCCCAATAAACTGCATTCTGTGTCGGTGATTTCTTATAAACTTACAAATATATACACTAACATTTATGAGTGTCTACATGTACACGTTTACACAATAAATTATATTATTACTGGCACTCGCCCTGGGAGTGGTTCTAAAAAGAATGCTGGAACTAGTCATGTGTCATAACAGTCATTTACGTTTATTTCTGGCACGGTATAAATACTGTCTCCCTAACACCATATGTTCCATAAAAATCTTCCATTTGTAAGTCAATTTAATACAAGCATAGAATCCATCTGCATATAAATGCTTGTGATATTAGGTTTATGCTTGCAAATTTATACTTCATGAGCTGGGTTAGCAGCAAACCTCCATATAATTCTAGCCATGGAAGTGAATTTTATTTTAAGGGAGCAACCCTTCAATACATATAATTGGACAGTTATAGGATCCTTAATACAATCCATAGTATTTTAATTTGTGCTTGAAGTTAAAGTTGGTTGCAGAGAATTTTCCAATCATATCACAGCAGAAGAGGTAATAGTTTCTTTCAGGCTGATTTTTCCTACCATAGCTGTTGATAAATTTCTTGCATTGATTATGATGGGAACTGGAAATCCTAAAGGATTGAAAATAGCAGTAATTTTAGCCAACTGCAATATAATTCTAGTATAATTATACATATGTTTATTTTATTATTATTTTTTTCCTTCTGCACCATAATTATACAAGCTGAATATCTACACAACAGCGCCATTCCCGAGCGGTTAGAGCATTTACCTACCATCTAGGCAGCCTGGGTTCAATCCCAAGGACCTGTATGTGGTATTCATGGTGGACGAAGTGGCGTCAGGGCGGGCTTTCTTCGGGTTCTCCAGTTTCTCCACCACTCATTCCACCAATTGTTCCATTATCATCTTTCCAATCATCGATTTTGCCTGCATTTCATATCATCCTCTTCCTCACTATCATACCTGGTGCTTGGCTGACCACTCACTTCCAGGTCTTCACTCTGTCTGATCCATAGGTTCCTGCTTCCTGGATAAAATGTTCAAAAATATGAAACAAAGAAGAAAACTTCTGAAATAATAAATAGGATTATACCTCATCGTAAACCTGTTATTAATTCTCAGGCTGGCAGGCACTGGGTTGTAAGTCCTACTACGGGAAGGGCAATCAGGTAAAGAAGAAAGAATTAATTTCTACACTACTTTGCATATAGATTGTTGAGCTCTTTCAAGTCAAGTTTTCCCATGATTAACAATTGCAATGCAAGTTGCCTTCCTTTTTAAATATATCCTTATTTATAATGGCTTTAAACTTGGTTACTACATCTTGGTCTCTTTTTTTTTTTTTTTTTTTTTTTTTTTTTTTTTGGTACCATTTAGTTCCTTATTGTGCTAGCCTCTGATGGCATGTTTTGTGTCTTGGGAGTCTGTGTCTTTCTGTAGGAAATTTCAGGGGGAGTTGGTTTTGTATAGTTTTAGGAACTTCAAATGGTATCTGCCAAAGGTATTGTTCTTTTTATCACAGTACAGTTCATACGAATGCTTAACAAACTTTTCCACAATCCTATATGGGCCTGAATATAATTCCATTAGAAAAATAATGTTTGTTCAACTGATTAGAAAGTGTATGGTTTCTTACCAATACCAATTCGCCTATCTTTGGCGCTCACTTTCGTTTATGCTGTTTTGCCTTTGCTTTTCTTAGCTCAAATCTTCTCGTTCACGCCACGCCTTTTAGCACGTTTCCATGAGCCTAACGTCCATGCTTTCGGCAATTGTTTTGGGCAGGCGGGGAATTATTTTTCTCCCCTCATCAAAGAATGAGTAGAGTATCTGGTTATGGGATGAATGGAATTGTTCATTACTGACATTATAGGGCAGTAATCGACCCACGATGTATGGCTTAAAACAAACCATTCTCAGAAAAATCGTCACATCGCGTAAGGTTCTTTCCGCGCGATTACCCGCGGTATAATACCTTGTGCTATGATAGACTCGGATGTTATTGTCTTCCAGCGTTCGATTGAAAATTTTACTTCTCTTTCACTGGCATTGTCGGAAAGCAATGACTTCATTTGTCCATACATTGGTACATAGTCTTAGATGATCTTGTTAACACAGGCTTTAGAAGTTATTTTCTTCGTGGGATAAATTTTGCAGAACCGACTAAAAACTCCTGCAAGTACTCCAGTCGATGCCAATCAAGAAGGGGAGTGACAGTTCCTAACCACATGGCGGGACGTCTAAATGGAAGGGAGGGAATGGATACGCCACGAGGCTCGCGCGAAATACGCCATATTCACGTCAGCCTCGATACGCCATTACGATCGTCATAGCAGTGAAAAGAAGAATCAATTAGAGCTAAGAGTTTTCCGTAGCAACGGCAGATACGAAACCCGTTTTGCCGGTATTTAACATGTGTTTAGTATATGTCTGACGAGTAATTCAGCAGTAACGTAAACTGTGCGTCTTATCTTCTATTTTCGCTACAATATATTCAATGCCTTCCTGTAGCACCAGCTTGCAAAGAGATTACCTGTGTGCTGACAGGTTCGTTTGTATCATTCTATTCAAGTGGTTATTTGCCTTGTATTTACATGTGTCTGACTCTGTGTATCTGTGCGTATGCTGTGACCATTAGCAATTTGTCTTACACTTTTAATGAATATTTAACTATGTCCAAAAATATTGACAAAGGTAGCGCAACAGAATGAACTCTAAGTGTCCTCGGGAAGCGAATAAAATTGTATTTGGTAAAAGTACATATCCGAGTTAAAGGATTATGCAGTCGATGCTATTGCTGCAGAACATGGGCACAAAATAGTATGACTTCACCTTTACTAGTTTAACTCTAAGAAATTAATTTGAGCCGAAGGAAAGACTTACGATAGGTAAAACAGAAACAACTTTATTGTGTCCTCTGTAATAAAGCTACAGAAGAGGCAGGGTTCTAGTTAAGGGGGGGGGGGTGAGGCTGGTTTCCCCCTCTCATTAAATGACTTCTCCAGCTCGTCAAAGAAGAATTCATTCCCTGCCAGGGAAGTATTTTTTTCTTTACCGCTCTTTAAAAATACAAGAAGACAGAGAACACTTTCGATGGAGACTGCACATGGTACGAGTGGCAGCTGGGAGTAAGTAAAAGTATCATATCGCCAGTAAGCTAAACAGCACAATTCTCGCTTCATTGGTTGCATTGACATTCAGAGTCACAATTCCAGTAATTCTGCACCACCAATGACGATTGCAGCTTGCAGTATTCAATTCAGTTTCTTGCAGCGCACTGTTCTATTGTTCATCAGCATAGATAAATGTATGCCAATAAAGTGAACAGTTACAGAAAGTAATGGCAATGATGTATTCCAGTTCCAATCTCAGGTTTCAACTTCAAGTAATATTAATATTATAGATTCTCAGGTAAAAACTGCGGCATTGGAAGTGACATGTGTTAGAGAAAATAGCGAGAGTAAGTAAGGTAGGTGCATCAAATAAGGCCCGGCTCTTAACAAGGCCCACCACTTCTCCTGCTAAAAGAACTTATGGTATGTACTAGATAGCAGTAGCTATCGGACTGTGGAAGAGTATAGATTTAATGTTGCTAGTATCGTAAACCAGCGTCAACTCCCTTTCTGCCATTTTGCGTTTTAGTGTTTCATGGGGTTGCTCATGCAAAAGTGAAGAGCATACTAATTACTGGTGTTTGCAGCCATTTGTAAGCATTTTGTTATATTTTTTACATGTATAGAAAGATGTTTTATTGCTGTATAAGGATATATAACTAAATCTGCCAAATAATTAATAGTAAGATTACTGTGAACAAGAAGACGAGAATAAATAGCAGGTCTCCAATAAGGCCCAGGCGGTCCTTATTTAGTACATAGCATTCGAGGTATAATGAGATGTATTGATACTTATTTTAGTGTAGAAAAACCATTTATATCGGTTAGATATAATTTAGTGCGGTTCCTAGTAGAATAGCATCATTTTAAATCTAAGTACCTAGTACTGTTTTCAGAGCAACAGGAATTTATCCTTTTAATCCCCAAGCTATACCAGAGTCTGCGTTTGCACCACCAATACTAACAGAACGACCTCTTAGCCCAGTTCCTAACGATGATGTGTCCGACCTGTCATCTAATGAAGGAGAAATTATTGGTAATCGAGATGAAAATAGAGTGGCTAACAACAAGGAAATTCCAAGCACCCCAAAGGCCAGTAATGACAATGTAAGTCCTGCATCATCCACCGAAAGCATTAAAAGTTTTCATGAGGTGTTATCCACTCCAAACCTGGTGAAGAAAACAGTGACTCGACGTCCGGCCTTAAACGCTAGGGCCAATATTATTTCAAAATCTTTGTTTAAAGACAAAGATACGGAAACAATTAAGAAAACCAATAACTCAAATCAAAACAAAGAGTTAACTCGGAACCAGAACGTACAATATCGTTCTCTTGATGAAAACCGCCCAGGACCCAGTGGTACACAAAAACTAAAGAACTCAAAAAAATCAACCACGCAGCAGAGCAGCACAAGATTTCGTCCATTTAGTGAAAACCGGCCTGGGCCCAGTGGGGCTCGAAAAGAGTCATGGTACTGTAAATTTTGCCAGGGTTGCAGACATGAGACTTGCATCAGCTGCAAGGAATACGTGCATGAAGAATGTGTTGGTTTGTGTTCAGAGCACATTAAACTCTTTGTGTGTCTAGATTGTTAGAAACCTCAAGTGGAAAGAGAACTTTTTTTTTTTTTTTTTTTTTTTTTTTTTTTAAATTCTGAGCTTTGGAACTTTGATTTATTTGCTCTAAATGCACTTTTTCAATTATATCATCAGGAATATATTTTCGAAAATAATTATGTTAGTTATCATTTTGTGGATAAATTGTGAAATTAAAAGAAAAGTTTCAGTTAATCTTTTGTTTTCAGTTTTGTACCAAATCTTACCTATGGGCCTTATTATGAAACAATGCGGGCCTTATTAAGACCACATGAGTGTAATAAGGCCCACATTGCAAATAATTTTCAAACATTTATCACAACAAGATTTTTAAAGATATACATTTCAAACATTTTTTGTTTAACGTAGCATTAAGTATAGATTCAATACCGCAAAAAACATTTTTCAAACATTCACAATTAAAAACACAGAAATGTGTAAACTTTAGGTGGGCCTTATTTGATACACCTATCTTACTATTTTTCACAAAAGCAAATATCCACCTTCCGTGAGACTTGCGTGAAGAGGCGCCTAATTCTCAGGCGAAACTAAACAGATGATGTGAGAAAGAAATCAGTCATATATGTATGCTTCCCTTGCTGTTCAGTGGGGATGGCAGCCATCGCCTCACCTCGCAACTTTAAAACGCGATATTTCAGCAATCATAAATTAAAGCGTAAATATTGCGTTACTACGTCTGCAGAAAATTTGTTACTATTGGGTTCTGATTAAATAATGGACCAGAAGTAAAAAAACGATGTCAGTGTTGAGCTCTTTGCTTACCAAAGTAAACTTAATAATCCACAATCAATTCCTGTGTTCAGTGTCAGCCGAGAGCGTCAAAACACTTTAACACGGACCCAGAGTGGTCCCGTGAACGTGGATCGAATCCTACACACTGCATATTTTTTTTCTCACCTTCCTCTCTGTTTTAACGGAAACGTCGTTATTTATATAACTGAGTCAAATATACTAGTATACAATATTATCACATTTCTGCAACGCGATTGAAATTTTAGAACTGAAAGCTTTAGAAGACATAGATTACAATCGCTGTAGACAACACAGAGAATACGCCTACTTCAACTGTCAATCATTCTTCTACAAATTAATATCTAGTATTTTCCTTTAAATAACCCACATTCAAAGGCATTCTTGTATAAGTGTCGATGGTTAATAACATATTAAAGAATTTACTTCCGTCGTGTACTGTCAATGCTTCGTTGGCTTGCAGTGGATATAAGAAAGCACTATATCTTGTTCATGTTAAAAAATGCACAAAAAATAAAATGTTTCAGGCACAATAAAATAAAATAATTATTTTAGAAAATTAAATCCCTGGGCATGATTACATTAATTTATACATTTTTATGCAGTAATGCGACACAAGTATCATACTATACGAGGATAACGCTCAAAATATCAAAGGAAAATGAGTTTAGTGTATCACATATCATACGAAAGAAAATGGAATATCACTGATCACAAAATAGTTAAAAGAACTTGATACCAGTGATTAATTAATTAACGATGTATTAAACAAAATGCAATTCAGTTGTAGATTACCTCAGCCTGAAGCAGCATTTGGACCTGACAGCGTTGTCATTTCGCTTATTTCCAAGGACTACACAATGTTGCCATGTGTCCATTCACTCAATTTCTATAAGAGTTTTCACGTTATGAAGCCACAATGGCTCTTATGGAGAATCAGCGAGGCGTTGCCACGTATGTTGCGCCGCAGCGATTACCGTGGTTTTGCTAGTTGATTCTTGAATCACTGTTCAAATCTATCGCTTTCCATTTCATCGTGATAATCAGCAGAACCTTTTTTCGTCAAGAAAACAAGTTTTGCGCCCTGTACAAGTCGTACCATCCACATGTAATATTACAAATCGTGGTCCGCGAGCAATAGGTGATTTAAGACCAGTGGATAATCCGGCCAAAAGCGCTTCCTATCCTTCCAAACTTTTGATAGTGTGCTCTACATTTACCCAACTTTCATCGAGGTACACGATTTTCCTTACCTCTTTGCTGAATTGTTTTATTTTCCGTAAACAGGATTGTCGCCGCACTATAATATAATTTGTCTCAAACATAAACGATTTATTTCTTCTCTTTTCAAAATGAAATCCCATTTCCTTCCTAAGCTATAGAGGGTTGAATATTTAAAATTTGGCAAGTCCTCATCCTCATTGACTTTTTTCAACACGGTCAGGGGAGTACTTTGAAATAGAAATTCAGGAAATTTGTGTCATATTTGCGTTCAAAATGATCATATTTTATCTTCTGCTGGTTTTGCATGTATGCCGCGGTGTAGTGATGGGACCCTCTTTACATTCTTTTCTTAATATAAAAAATATAGGCCTACTTACACCAGTCGCCTTATGAAGCTGACTAACAATAAACAAGTCACTGTCTCCGGGGTTCTTTTTCTTTCAATAATCATACACTCTTAAGAATTGTTTTCCGGTCGCCACTTTTAATAATTTCGCCTTTTTTTTCTGTGACCTATTCAACACTGTTAACTTAACTGCAATGCACATAATTACCAAAGAGCTTGTAAAACTCGCTCACGCCTCAGATTCCCAAAACCTATTGAAAACCTGCGCTAAAGTACAATGCCTTATCGGCCCTTCAACTGCCATACCACATCTCGTTTTCATAATCTCCAAGACACGAAGACCGGCTTTCGTCCGGCGCGCCGCAAACATTTGCCTTTAAATGGTGATTCATGGATACTTCGGTACTGGAGACGTTCTATATGTGTATAAAAAATAATTTCGTTATTTCCTTGACAACTTTGTCGCTGGAAGTTTTTACGTGGACTTACAGAACGAGAATTAGCCAGCAACGACATTTTCCACTGTATAAACGAAGAATCTTAACACTTTGTTTTAAACTTTATTTTTTTAGAAAAATATGTTTAGACATATTGATATAATCTAAGTACCAACGTGGCTTATAAAAGCAAGCCAATAATCCAGATTTTTTTCATTGCAATTATTTCGATTTAAAACCATCTTTTGGCGTTCGGAGCGAGAAAGATGTTAAAAAAATCTCCTTTCAACAAAATTTTAGATTTTATTATTTTAAAAAATGTACAATTGTATAAAAGGTTTATCGTGCATACCATAGTATCTTCGACACATTTCACACCGAAATGCATGTTCATACTTGATCTTAGTCGCATTTGAAAACACGCACATTTGGCAACAGCGCAGGTGAATCTTCCATAAGAATAGCATGGTCCATAAGAGCCCGTTGTGCCTTCATGACGTGAAAATCCCTATAGACCTGTGCCTTTATGCTGATTCTGCATTCCTGATAAAAAGCTCTGGAGAACTATAGTCGCTGGTTAATTTTCCATTTCAGAAAATAAGTGTGCAGTAGGTGAGGTTTGAACCACCGCCACTCAGTACTTTCAACCCCTGCGCACAGCCATGCAACGACTTCGGCTACTTCTGGATCGGATAGCCTCCGCTCCATTCCTGTTATATTAAGTTACAGCCTCTCATTAAGTTGGCAACAAATTTCCTCGGAAGGCGGAAACTTCGTAGCACCATTAACAAAAGTGTAAATACTTCGCTTTCATTTCTGGATGTTCATTTACACTTATTTAGTAAGAGAAGAACATTGTCTAGAACAAACATGGGTATCGCAGTGTTCAGCGTGGATGATAAGATCCTTAAGTTGGTTTTATTAACGACAAAGAAAGATGAGGCGATTAAAGTTATTTAATAATATGCGTTCTCGTTGATAAACGAGATACTGCTGTTCAAATTCAATATACCTGAAGTTTGACCAGGAACAGACTGAAATTCTAAAAGTTTAACTTTTACTCCTTGTTCTGACACAAAGTACTGCACAACAAAGGGGACAATCTTGATTGCTTTTCTGTTAAAAGCATCGATTGTTAGTCACAAAATTTGATGTATTCAAATAATCGTTGAGTTCTTTAACTACCATTGGTGCAATCAAATTTATAATGGTGGCCTCACACTTCATTCGAGCGAGATTGAACTTAGGTTCAAAGAACTTGGATATTAATTTCGATGAACAATCTGCTGTTTTGAAACTTTAATCATGAGCAGCAATGTGGAACGCAAAATAGCTTCCTCAGCAGCAATTAAAAGGTCCTTGTCAATAGGATCCGCGCATTTAAAAAAATGACAAAATTGTTGCGGAACCAGCAATTTCGGTTAAATTGGCTTTATGGTTTGCTATTTTCAAATTATCTTTTAAGTCTGAACGCCCGCCATGAGATACCGAAAATTCAGACAGAAACTGCTCACACTTGACTCTGTCCGCATAGCCACACATTTTTTTTTTTTTTTTTTCAAAAATGGATACTCTTTCTTATATAAAAGTAATCGGCAAATGCGCTGTTTCTTTTCGGCATCTTTATGTTCTTGACCCACTCTTGGAATATTTTCCTATATCTTTAGACCTAGGCACAATATACGACTGCTGAGCACTATATCACGTAATATTAAACAGTTAATCACGCCATCACATTACTAATACAACCAACGAAACATTCGTTATAATTTAAACTGTAGGCCAGCAATTGCAGTTAATCTGGCTTTATGTTTTGCTATTTTCAAATTATATTTTATGTCTGAGCGCCCATCATGAGATACCGAAAATCCAGATAGACACTGCTCACACCTGACTCTGTCCACATAGCCACACACTTTGTTTTCAAAACTGGATACTCTTTAAGGCATCGGTAAATGTGCTGTTTCTTTTCGGCATCTTTATGTTCTTGACAATCTTTAGACTTAGGCAAAATATACGACAGCTGAGCAGTATATCACGTAATGTTAAACAGTTAATCGCGCCATCACATTACTAATACAACCAACGAAACATTCGTTACAATTTAAACCGTAGGCCAATCATTGCTAGCATCCGAGTTTGTGAATCTGTCAAGTGTCAAGTCACGGCCACGATGTTGACAAACTTGAAGCATTTTGTTTTCAAAGGCATTAAATTTTAACATAGGGACGATTGACAAACTGGCCGGGACACCGGGATCAGATCGTCAAACCGGGACAATCCCGGTCAAACCCAATTTCATGGTTTCGACCAAAAAAAAAAAAAAAAAAAAAAAAAAAATCCTCAGCTCTTCTCTTCAGGTAGGCGCCCATATCCTTCTTCCTCAGGTGCTTTTAGGAACGGGATGGGAATCGCGTTTAATTCCTAGGACCCTACTTTGTTCTTGAATGGTGTTCTGCAATTTACTGACCAACCAATTAAGTTTTTCTAACAGAATAGCTAAGTCAATTGTTTGTACAGGGGTAGAGGATTGAGCTTGTGGGGAAACCACATTATGTTCTTCCCTTATAGGAGTGGGTTCACTTGGGGAAGAATGGTCAAGTAGGTCAGAGCTCTCATTATAGCTGTGCTGATTTTATTATGATACACTCAGCTATTTCCTCGTGTTGCATTTCCTCCTGAATATTACGAAGTAATTTTCCCCTTCTCAACAGCATATGCATGCACACTGAAATAACTTGAAACCTTCTTACTTTGCTGCTGTCATTGGTGCGTCCCTGGGTTCGCATCTTTACGCCCCTATGGGTGGGCAGGGTTTGGTCGCTAAGACCATAGCGGAACCACTTTCTTTCACAAGTTGGTTGTTTGGATGGGGAAAGCCTAGTGCGTGAAGCCCCACGTTGGGCGCCAGTTTGCAGCGATTACTCGCATCGACACCTCGGGAGTTTCCTGCTGTACGTCCTCGAGCCCTTGATTGATGTTTGTAAGGGCTTTTACCTTACACTTGATGCGTATCACTACTCCTTTCCTTTGGGCTGCCTGGCTCAAAGGTAACTTCTACGCTGATTTTGGACTAGGCGCACTCTCAGGGACGGTTGACTCATGGTCGGCTTTGCTGAAATGTTGATGGTATCGCGATGTGCACTGGCGGGAAGAGGAAAACCGATGCAACAAGGTGAATTGAAATAGGTACAGAATACAAAGTAATTTCTTAGATCTAACATTGCTTCCTCACTGCTATGTTTCCTGCACGTTTGTGTGACCAGTAGGGCAAGGAAGTTGAGGACCTATAAATTGCCTAAAATGGACCTTTAAAAAGACCTGAAAATATCCCAAATAGAACCTACAGATCGGGAAAAAGGACGTAAAGAAGTGATACCTACAAATTAATAAATGCATTTGCAATTACATATTTAATGAATAAGTTCGAAAGTACAACAAGACGTTTTACTAGGCTTAGTTTTTGGCATGTTTATGACCAGGATTTATTTTACAAACTGTGAAACTGGAGTGACACATAAGCTGAATACAACCTATCCCACTTCTACCCTCTGGTCGAGGTCATTGTCACGATACTGTTAAAAAATAAGGGGATATTTAGAGAGGGTTTACTAGGTTCTCTGCTGGTGCTAATGACTTGAATACAATAGAACGGTTCCTTTCACCTGTTGCCTGCTGTAGCCAGTGCTGTAGTGCGTATAAGTGAAAAGAATTTGAAATTTACGCTAAACTGTTGAGCAGGAAAAAGATAGTCAAATGAAGTTAAAGTTGAGTAGTTATAGACCCTCCTTAAGCAATTGGATTAACGATATTTTCGCCGCTAGATGGCGTTAGTGTCGCGTGGCGCTAGTGTCGCATTTTCATGGCGGGAAATTTGAAAATTTCAAGATGGCGGAAAATTTGAAAATTTTCCCGCCAAGTGGTAGATTTCAAATGTTCAAATTTTCGCGCCATTTAATGTATTTCAAATTTCGCGCCATGAAAATGCGCCACAGTGAAAAAACTTAAGATGTCGTTAAATTTGAGAATTTGAAATTCTTTTCTGTGAGCGTAGTTAATTTCAAATTTTCAAACTTCCCGCCATCAACGGCGCGCCGCGCGCCGCGCGCCACTAACGCTATGGGATAATCGTTAATCCGATTGCTTAAGGAGCGACTTTTGATTAGATTATTTATTTTTTTATTGAGAAGATGGATTGAAAAAGAGTTTAAATTATTGTTGTACGAAAAAAGGAGTACAAACCTGTTTGTTGGTTGTAGAAAGTTGGTTGCAAACGATGTGTTCCGTGTGGTTTGGATGGGTAATGATGAAAGATGATTTATCCGTTGAGGAGGAAGTGCAAGTTGCCACCTTGAGGACAAGTGCGGGTGACGAAGCCGGGATTTGCAGCAGGAGGAGGCGTGGTATGTCTTGCAGGGTTGGCAGGTCGTTCCTCGACGAGAGCTCGGTACCCACTGAGGGTAAAATGAGACGTCTATGTGGATGCAAGGGGCATCCGGTGTAACAGCTGTGTTTGCGATCGCAGACACACCCGCTGGGGTGGGGGAAGGAGTGGGGGATGGGGTTTTCTGGCACAGGAAAAAAACCGTTGAGATTTTACCACCAACCGTTGCTATTTGAGATGATTTAGCCGTTGAGGAGGAAGAGCAAGTTGACACCTGGAAAATAAGTTTGAGTGACGAAGCCGGAATTTGCCGCAGGAGTAGTTGTAGGTCTTGCACAGGGCTGGCATGTCGTTCCTCTACGAGAGCTCGGTCTCAGCTGAAGGCAAGATGAGACGTCTATGTAGATGAAAGAGGTATCAGGTGTAAGCGCAGAGTTTGCGAACACGCCCACATCCTTTGGTGAGGAGGGGGTGGGGAAGGGGGGAGGGGGGGAGATTGCGATATACCACATCCGCAGGATGGGGTTTTCTGGCACAGGAAAAAACCGTTGAGATGTTCCCACCAACCGTTGCTTTTTAGTAAGTAACGAACACAAGAGATGCTGCCGTCTTGGACAATTTGAAAAGTCAGCGGTCGCTGAACATGCTATAGAAGCGGAGGGAGAACATGTCATCAAGTTTCGGGACACCAGCATTCTATCTAACATCTCACACTACCATGCTCGACTACAGCGCGAAGCCATAGAAATTTATAAACATGCCAATAACTTGAATAGGAAAGAGGTAGCCCTTAAGCTCAACAAAACTTGGTACCCCGTCATCGATAACATTAAACAACACAGACAGTCAAGCAACACAAACCAATCAGAATCTAGTAGCGCCCGAGATGCAGCTAGCCCCCTCCCACCAATCGCACTGCCTCAGTGAGCCCCGAGCCAATCAGAGAAGACCCCTCCGTGTATAAATTCCGCATCCCAGACTCTACGACCTGGCATGCCGGTCTCCTCCGGAAACTCATCCAACTGGAGCTACCCACACGCCTCATACACCTACTACATTCCTACCTTAGACACAGATCCTTTGTGGTCTCAGTGGCGGGGAATAAATCCACACGCAGGCCAATCCGAGGCGGAGTCCCCGAAGGTTCTGTTTTATCACCCACGCTCTTCAGCGTCTACATGGCCGACCTACCTACAGAGCCGAACGTCAACATAGCTCAATATGCTGACGACGTGTTGCTCTACACAACAAACAGACACCCTAACAGAACCTTCCTCCCAATACAGCGACACCTCCGCCTTATCCAAGAATGGTGCAGGCGTTGGCGATTGTCCATTAACCCGGAGAAAAGCCGCGCCATACTCTTTACTAAGCGCCGATTCCCCGCCAATCTCCCCACATTCACCTATCTGCGAAGAAGGATTGAATGGGTAAACTCCATCTCCTACCTGGGAGTGAAGCTCGACAAGGCCTTACTTTTCGGGAACACATCGACGACTTGTCAGCGCGGGCCAGTGGGGCAACTGCCTCACTGTACCCCATGCTGCGGTCGGGGATGCCAATTCCCCTAAAGCCACGCCTTTTTCGGGCACTCATAATCCCACTCCTCCTATACGCCTGCGAAATCTGGGGCATGGCCGCAGATTCCCATCTCCTGCGTCTGCAGCGTATACAGAATAGAGGACTCCGGATTATCTATTCTGTATACCGCGGATTCCCTTCGAGACTACTGCACGAAGCCTCGTCTCTTCCGTATGTGGAGGACGAAATTAGGCGCCGGGCAACCAAATTATACGACCAAATTCCTCAACATAGGAGTGCCCTGATTAGGTCTCTTGGGGACTATAACCCCACTGAACGCACACGTGTGGGACACCGGGTTCCCCGCATGGCTTGCGGGCATCTCCGGTAACGAAGGAGACATCCCTTCAACAGCGAAAGCTGAATACATCACAGACCTCCAAGATAAGCTTGGATTCTAAATTCAAAATTAAATGAACCTCCATATTTGGACCTTTACACCAGCAGTGCCCAACGGTAGTTGCACATTGAATAAAGAGCCGCTGAGGAGCATAATCTTGCTGCCTCCTTACTACCTACTACCTCAAACTTCACCCGCCACCCTGCAAAACCCTACATCCCGTCATAAAGTGGTTAAGCCCTAAAAGGGCAGGTGCACGCATGACACACCTCGGGCTGATCTCAGCCTGCCAGATAGCGTCGTCGTCGTCGTTCAACGCCTCAGACGCAACAGTGCCTTCACCAAGAAGACTTCGACCACACCACCGATGATGTCCACCGCAGTAGTGGACGAAACGTCTGGACCAAGTTACTCCAGCAGACCACGGCAAATCAGCCCGGAAGACTCTTTTAGAATTTCGAACACCGGCCGTGAAAGCCTACGCCTCCACATCAATTGTATTAAATCATCATGAGTTTCATTGAAAACTTATTGTCACTTGTAGTAATGAGCATAATTCCTTTGGATATGATGATGGCATAATTGTTATAGGTCATATCTTGAATGTAATATAAAAAGAATGAAAAACAAAAATGAAATAGCCAATGGGCTCACATATTATTGTTTGCACTTTTTATTAGCGCAGAATTGCAAACTTATTCCCAAAAATAATAACTATAAGACATTTTTCTTTTTGTAGTGTTTAACACCTACTTTTGCTACATAAGGCACCACAAGTGGTAACACTGGTTATACATGGAATGAAGATGGAGCACCGGTGGAATGAGATGGAGAGGGAAACTGGAGAACCTGGAGGAAATCCGCCCCAGTGCTGCTTCGTCCATCATGAATCCCACATGCCTGGGATTGAACCTGGGCCACTTTGGTAAGAAGCAAATAGTCTAACCACTCGGCTACTAACTATAAGACATATGTACTTTAGGAATCCATGTGCTTACATGTTATTGTCACTTCAAAGAACACAATGTAGAATACTGTTGAACCCCAGATCACTCTGTTTCAAAGAGAAAAACTGCAGAAGACAAATACGTGACAGATGCTTGCATACTATTACAGAAATAACAATATTGCTATCTGTTGCATCGTGCTAGGGTGTCCATGTGCTGATGTGAGGTAACACTTGTGCCCAGCGGTCTGTAAGCAGATTGCTTGATTTTAGGCTCATATTTTTGGCATAAGAATTGCCTACAGTGGCAAGTTCTTTGTGTGAAGCAATAATATGAGCCTTTATCAGAATTTATTAGAATTATTAAATCAAAGAAAACATGTAAACGGGGTATTCTGCGATTTATCTAAGGCTTTCGATTGTGTAGACCACCAAATCCTGCTAGACAAATTAAAATATTATGGCATTCAGAGAACTCCATTAACATGGTTTCACTCATACTTAACAAACAGGGTACAAAAAGTGAAAATATTGAAACCTAATTCAAATATACCTGATTATTCAAGGAGTAAAGTTATAAAACAAGGAGTTCCCCAAGGTTCTATTTTAGGACCATTACTTTTCTTAGCTTTTATAAATGATCTTGCACCAAGCTTAAACAAGTTGGCACAAGTATTTCTATTTGCTGATGATACAACATTATTAATTTCGCATAAAAGTTTAGATGGACTTAAAGAAACCTCGCATCACATAACAACATTAATGCAATCTTGGTTCAATGCAAATGGTTTGCAACTAAATGTTAAGAAAACAAATATTGTAAAATTTACTACCATTAATGCCGCACAGCATAACTTTGCAATAGACATACATGGTAACTCTGTTCAAGATTCAAATGCTTCTAAATTTTTAGGTATACAAATTGACAAGCACCTAAATTGGAAAACCCACATAGATGAAATTGCCCCTAAACTGAGCTCCGCATGCTATGCATTACGACTTCTGTCCTCCTTCAGTGATGCTCATACATTAAAATTAGCTTACTTTGCGTACTTCCACTCTGTAATGAAATATGGTATACTCTTTTGGGGAGGTTCAACAAATTCAAAGAGAATTTTCATCTTACAAAAAAAGGCCATCAGAATTATATCACACTCTCATCCAAGAACATCGTGTAGAAGCATTTTCAAAAACCTAGAAATATTAACCCTTACCGGAGAATACATGTATTCACTGATGAACTTCTACATAAAAAATAAAAACTACTTCACTACTAATTCTGACAATACAAGATCTAGATCTGAACTTCATATACCATCAACTAACCTCACATGTGTCCAAAAAGGAGTGCATTACCAATGTATAAAAATATTTAATATGCTACCTAATGAGTTAAGGACCTGTAATGATAAGGTATTGAAAATTAAGCTAAAGGAATATCTTCTTAAGCATTCATGCTATACCATAAATGAATTTAACAACATCTAATGTAACCATTAGATCATTTTATGTTTATAATATTAATCCTGTCTATTGTAAATATTGTATAACATATTGACATGTTCCACATCCTGTTGCCAAGGCAAATTGAGGATCTATGGAATGCAAATAAATGTATGTATGTATGTATCAACAGTTTGTTGTTTTACAGAAAGTTGGAGGGAAATGTAACAAGGAAAAAAACAATAATAATTTAATGAATTAATAAACTACACAATATTTTAGTTTTTAACAGACATTAATGTGTTCATATCATCAGATAACATCAATGATGACATACATGGTCAAAATAACTCTTGAGAATTCATGTAAACTAAATAAAAAAATAATATCTGTAGCAGTTTATAAATAGACCACTGAGTGTTAATGGGTTAAGGATGCATCTTATGGATAATGCACGAGTCACTTCTTAGTATGGCATCTCACCAATGGTCTTCCTGGCTTGAGTGACTCTACTGGTGTAAGCACCATCAATATAGGCCATTGGATCATTGATGCTCACAAGTCCCACCACCAAAAACAAGGTCTTGCAGCACCTAGGTGGGGTTTACCAGGTGTACTCTGTCCTCTTCTATACCTTGCCCCACTCTTAGTTGACAGTATGGAGTTAAATGGGATATATCTGTCTCAATCTAGTGCATACAAGTTGCCATTAGCCTTGTTCTTTTCTACCCTCGTGCTGTTGCCAGGTTCCTAATAGCATGGTATAAATATTCACTTGTTATAAATTTCAGGTTTGAACACATTATCCTATGCAGAACTTTTTTCTCTATCAGGTTATCCTTTTTAGAGTCATTATACATTTCTATAGGCCCATATTTCTTCAGAAAACGTTTTTTTCAATAGAAGTTGATATGTGCTGTTTCTATACTCATCACGCACTAACTAACAAACTAACTGCTAGAATGCATCTATATTTTTTTCTTAGGTAGAGTAAACTATAGTGCTACTACCTGCCCACTTTGAATTCTCTATGTTTTCTCAGTTAAGTGCTATAATTTTTTAAATTAAATGTTTTTGGAAAATTCTATATCTGTGCACTGCAAAAGTTACACAGTGTGAAACTTTTTTGTTATTGAGTTTACATCAGGGAACCAGCGAGAACAAATGTTGAGGAGGGTTGGAGAAAGTTTTTAAAATAAACCAAAAGGCTGTAACCTCTTTCTTTTATCCAGTAAGGCAAACAAAAGGTATTCATCTATTCAGGGTATTCTTGCGCCAGGCCTGACACAGAAGATAGTATAAGGAGCAGCACTAGCATTAGTTCGAAAGAAGTCGTGTGTGTAACTGTGTGGAATCTATGAGCTGTTATTGTGTTATTTGTTTAATATTTCCGTAAATATTTGAAGTTATGGAGGGGGAAGCTAGGAAGAGACGATAAGTTGGTAAAATAAGAAGTAAGGAATGCCAAATAATTATGAATGTGTTAGATTATCATTTTTGAAGTAAAATGCATGTAAGTAAGGCAGTAAAAGAAGCAGCTAAGGTGTTCAGAATCAGTAGTGTATAGGATTAAACAGGAAGTAATGAAAGGACCTCTAAGAACGCCATTGGAAAAGAAAGCAAAAAGGGCGGGAAAATAAAAAAAATTCTAGGTTAACACAATATGATGGAATAGTGAAAAGCAGAGTCCTGCAAATTGTTCATTCTTTACTATTTGCAAATATTCCACCCACACTGAATATAATTTTGTCACGGGTCAACAGTGATGAAACCCTACCAAATTTCTCAAGGGCCACTCTTAGTCGGTTCTTACATGATTTGGGGTTCGAATGTGAAAGAAGGGGTAACAAGTGCATATTAATAGAAAGAGATGATACCATTAGAAGACAACATAAATATCTAAAAGACATAAAAAGGTTTAGGAACCTTAGGGGGAAATCAATCATTTATACAGACGAGTCATTTCAAAATTTAGGTCATACAGTGAGAAAGGCATGCAGGGATACCAAAGTTAAAAATGTCCATCAAGCAGCAATTGAAGGACTAAGTACAGGACTCTATCCACCTCAGGGTCACATGTGGAGAAAGATTTGCAACTAGTACATGTTGCAACACTGCGCTCCATTTAACGTGTACTGTCTTCTAAGGGTCGGATGCGCTGTAATTAAGTTGTTGTACTTCATGACCTTTGGGTAGACACAATGTATATTCTCATCCTTGCAGCTAAGGCAGAAAATGTCACAAGTGCTGATCTCTTAAAACTTTGGTCTTCCCATTTCCATTTTGGCTTTCTAACATTGCCTTATGACTAATTTGTCTTTTCTCTTACCTATAGCCACACTACAATAAATTCTGCACACTGGCTAATAGCTTACTGTAATGTATTTTATTAACTTCTGGAATAAATTTTCACTGTAGGAAGGTTGTTGTAGCTCCAGCATCCACCGTTGCTTCCTATGTCTTTTGCATTATTATTTAATTTATGAATGGTGGGTTATTCAACTCCAATCCATTGTTTTAGATATTTTTACTGTCCTGTTTGACATGTTATGTATCAAGGTCTCCTGTACTGCTTTATATTTGTTTGTCCCACAGGACCATTAAGCAGAGTAATATAAAGATCCCTTATTCATTTTTTGCTGGCATGACTAGTGTCTGAATGCTGTTATCCAGGATCAGCAGTTCAGAGTTGGTTCAGTTTACTGATTGAATGTCCCTGTTCAACTCTCTGTCAGGGAGGGATTCACAAATCAGATTTAACCCCTGGGCTAATATATGGTTAGGGCCCTATTATTACTATTAGTTATTATTGGCTGTTACATGATAGCTAGTTACTATCATTACTGCTATTCTGTCTATTCTTCTACTGTTACAGTAAATACTTGATAGTAAAATTAAAATAATAGCATAACAGGAAATTTAAAATTATTATTATTATCACCATCATCGTTGTCATCATTATCATCATGATCATAATGGTGGTGGTGGATATGGTGCTGATGGCAAAGGTGAAGGACGAAGGGCGAAGGGCAAAAGGCGAGGATGCTTATTATTACAAGCAAATATCAGCAGGTTATGTAAAAATCATAACCAGTTTATTAAAACAGAATGGTTTATTGAAGACCCACCCAGAAAAGCTTTCATCAAGATTTTTTGGTTGCAAATTCATGCATAAAAGTCTCAAAGTCAATTCCCTGTAAAACTTCGTTATATGCTGTTAAGCTCATCAAACAAGCCAGGCCGTTATGTATTTCTGATGACAGGGTTTTTTCTTTTTAAAAACTAAAGGACTGCTTCTTCTGTATTGCTCCCTCCTGATTGGCTTGCTTTATTCTTTCCTGTTATGTCGCATTCCTTGTTTTCAATAACTGGATGCCAGTGGGTGCAAAGCCACCAAAATTTACAAACATCCTAACAATTTCAATAACAAGGAAGAGCCTCTAAAGCTCAACAGCAACTCACACTTAGTCATCAAGGACAAGAAATGGACATAACAGAAGAGAATAAAGTGAGCCACTGTCCCAGCTCTAGACCAATCAGCAGTTGTTGCGCACAGTACAAATTCAGCAGTACTTACAGTCAATACTTCTGAGGGACCACATGGTCAGTGGTAGGCCGGTACCCCATTGCTCTTCATCCTCACCTTTTCCCCTCCTCCTGCATTGCAGCTCTCCAACATACTGGAGTAATTGTAGCAGCTGCTACAAAACCATGATCAGCATATCTGCAAGCTGCTGGTCAAGTTCCTCTACTCCATTGACCCCGCTGCCAGATTGGTTACGGCAATGGAGGGATTTGCACTCCTGACCAATGTCATCGAGACTGCCAGGAATAGTAGATCAAACTAGGTGTTGTACCTTATTCAGGTTTGCTTTCTGGAATGTGTGTTCACTGATGAACCTGGGCAAATTAGCTGGGGAATTAGCTCCAGCATTTTGCCAGTTCATGTGCCCTAGACCTTCTCTTAGTTTCAAAACACATCTCTCACCAAACAACCCCCTTCAATTTCTAGGCTACAACTGCCTCAGGACAGACTGTGTGGGCTGCTGAGGGAATGGCCCAGGATCTTCGTGAGAAGTGTAGTCAGCCAATCCATTCCACTCCCTCCACTTCAAACCCTTGAGGCCCATCCTGGAGACAGTTCATAGTTAACAGTTACCTCTTCATCCTTGTCCTACATCACCATGTCATTCTGACTGGACATTTCAATGCCAAGCACTGGCAATGTGGCCTCCGGATAGGCAGCAGAGGCAATGAAACTATACTCATGGTAGATTCGGGCTCTCCATCCATCATCAGCGAGATCAGGATGGGTAGGGAAATAGCCAACATTTCTCGACGTACACTACAGTGAGTGATGGAAAGCTTTCTAAAGAGGACAGACTGTGTGGGCTGCTGAGGGAATGGCCGAGGATCTTCATGAGAAGTGTAGTCAGCCAATCCATTCCACTCCCTCCACTTCAAAACCTTGAGGCCCATCCTGGAGACAGTTCCTAGTTAACAGTTACCTCTTCATCCTTGTCCTACATCACCATGTCATTCTGACTGGACATTTCAATGCCAAGCATTGGCAATGTGGCCTCCGGATAGGTAGCAGAGGCAATGAAACTATACTCATGGTAGATTCGGGCTCTCCATCCATCATCAGCGAGATCAGGATGGGTAGGGAAATAGCCAACATTTCTCGACGTACACTACAGTGAGTGATGGAAAGCTTTCTAAAGAGGTGTCAGGAATGTATGGGCAATGGCAATAGCTAGCTTCAGCATCTCCTTTTATAAAGTTGGTAAGAAAAGCTTTTAAAAGCAGTTTTAAAAATGTTGTATGAGTTCACTCGTATCTTTTTATGATACCGGCATACAAAAACGAGTACCAAGGATGCAGACAGGCAAAACACCATACAGCTGGTTCTTAAGTTTTTGCTCTCCCATTAGAAGACAAAATAGAAATCTCAGATGTGAAATCTCAGAAGTTGTGAATTATGTTGTTTTATTCTTTGAAAGATAAAAATTAGCATCTTAATAGTAACTATCATTTCTAATTGTTATTTTTTATGCCAAAAAGCTTATTACTGACATTGAAGAGTTTAATGTCATACTGGCAAGTTGCCATGGTAGCTCAGTGGTTAGAGTAGCTGTACATTAAGTGGTAGATCTATAATTCAAATCCCGGCTATGACGTTGAATTTTTCAGTGCTGATTCTACCTCTCAGAGTTTCTAATTTTTGCAGATGCTACAAGATTCCTTTCGTTTTTACGCCAGCATTAGATATAGTTAGATATGATTTATTGAGTACTAAAGGGAATACATCTTGGGATACCCCTGAGCTAGGTCCTGTCATTAGGGCAGTGCTGTAACACATTTACATGTTACATGCTTGGTAGATGTTTACTCCTTTCTATTAATAATTTTAACTTCCACCTCTCCCATTCTAAGTATTATTGTTTCTCCTACTGATCGTTGTTGGTTTTCTTATACTTGTCTATCTTGCAGCAGTTTTTCACTATTTGCCAAATTTTTGTCTTTCCCTGTCTATCATTCACCTCTTATTTCATCTTATCACTATCACTTAATTTGGCCTGGTTCTTCTTATCTTCATTTTTCCAGATTTATCATTTACACTTCTCCCCTTTTCTTGTCTCTGCTTTCCCTATTACATTGATTAAACCTGACTTGCTGCAGAACCATTACTCATATTGGTAAAATTGACATGCGCAGGTCATTTTTTAAAGAATTAAGAACACTGTCCAGTTTGTATTTATATATCACCTTATCTTATATGAAGCAAAATATTAATAACTTTATGACAGATTCATTTTCACAACACTAGAAAAAAACAATTTTAGAGTTATTAAAGATAAAACATCCCTGTGAAAAAGGGCTAAAGTATTGTGGCTTTATGATGCTATTTAATAAATTGTCAGCAAATTTAAAAGAACAGTCCATTGTCGTTTCAAAAGAGATTTGAAGAGCTTGCTACAGAAAGAGGCTTATTTTAGCATAGATGAGTTTCTAGACTCAATACCCTTAATGGACATTGTCCTCATATGAGGACAGCTTACCAAAAAATAATTGTAAACAACATATAACTTTTTTTCATTAAAATACAGCAGTATCAGCCTTATTGTACTTCTCAATTGTATACAATTTTCCTTTCAAAATAATATCAGCAATAATATCCTATACTTGGCAACATAGAAAATCTGTAGTTGTTCTCCAATGCAGCAATGCAAAAAAAATAAAATAATCAGTTTCATGATTCTCAAATTTATATGTTACTTGTTAGCAAAAGTTACAGAAAAAGACTAAACCTGATGTTCAGGAATTTGTTCACGATCTTATATGGATAAATGATAACAAATGACATCTTAAAATGATGACACTAGCATAATATGCACACTCCTATTATTTATACATAAAGTTTACTGTTTATGTCAACAATATTTTATTATTCTGTCACTGTTGTGTGTAACAGTGTTACTGTTATTATTGATAGTTTAGTTCTAATTCTCACCAGTTGTAAGAAAAATTTCAACATAATTCGAGAAGTGAGAGTGGCATTGAAACCTTTATGCCAGCAACATCATAAAATGCCTTACATATTGAGGTACATGAAAGTGAGGTGCAACCCAAGTGGAGAAAAATGGATCCAGAATATTCACAAATAAAGTCTAAGGATTCTTTGGCAACTGAAGATAAAACAAAATTACTGCATGAATTTAGAAACCACAGTCCTGTTGAAATTCTTCTGACATTGTAACACATACAGTGAAAGAGAGTGTTAAGTATGCAGCTACAGTACTTAATGAAATAGACTTTGTGTTAAGCAATGAGGAACTGAAGGTTTTTCTTGGCATACTAATGCTATCAGCTTACAATAAACTTCCACAACAGGACTTATAATGGTCGTCTTCTGAGGATATTGGAGTGAAATTGGTCCAAGAAGCTATGCCTAGATATTACATCAGGAAAATAAAAGGAATGCTACTTTACGTGATAATACAGACTTGAAGGTTCCAGAGAATAAAGATGACAAATGCTTCAAAATCTGTTCAGTAATGGAAATGAAAAATAAGAAATTCATCAAAAAAAAAAAAAAAAAAATAAGATCCTGATTCAAACTATGAGCTTTGTGTGAAGTTTCAGGGTGCTATTATAATTTTTACCTATATACTGGTAAAGTATAATGTGATTCTTCTGAAGAAAAAATAAGTTTAGAAACAAGTATAGTTGACTGCCACCATAGCACAGTGATAGTGTGCCAGCCTCTGGCAGGGAGGACCTGGGTTCAATCTCCTGTATGGCATGGGAATTTTTCCCCTGTTTGGAGGTCTGACACACGGTGCACTCAGCCTCGTTAGGTCCTTGAGAGGTCACTTAAAGAGCTACTTGAAAAGTAGTGACCTCAAGTCGTAAAGGCAGCATAATTTGCCAGGAGGGCTCAGGGTGCTGATCACATACCACTCCCCAGTTCTGCACCCTACTCATGATGCCTGTAGTAGGCAGAGGTGGGGGATGCAGTGGCCAGGCGTTAAGCCTTGGCCTACCAAGTTCTGTTGCACTAGGGAAAAATAAGTGTAGTTGAAACCCTCTTTTCCATAGTCACTAGTAGCAAAGGAAATTGAAGCTATTAACAGTGAAGCAACAAGATTTTAAAGTAAGAACAAATTAGAAACTAAAAACTTCGCTTATCTTAGTAATATTGCAAGTTATTTTTTCAAACACTGACTCGAGTTTCAAGTTGACTCCAACATAAATACGATATTCATTTTAATTAAAATGAATATCAGTATTTATGTTTTTTGTTTTCAGAAAAAAATGAAGGATTGTAGCTTTGGTAACGAATTTGTTTGTACAGCTTTGAGAATGAGTTGGAGTCAACTTGACTCCAACATAAATACGATATTCATTTTAATTAAAATGAATATCAGTATTTTTGTTTTCAGAAAAAAATGAAGGATTGTAGCTTTGGTAACGAATTTGTTTGTACAGCTTTGAGAATGAGTTGGAGTCAACTTGAAACTCGAGTCAGTGTTTGAAAAAATAACTTGCAACATTACTAAGATAAGTGAAGTTTTTAGTTTCTAATTTGTTCTTACTTTAGAATATAATTTCCATTTTGTCAAGGAAAATGAAATTTTGGTTTTGTAATGGAATGATAACAGTGCTACAACTGTGGCCAGTAATTATGACTATGTTGTTCCCACAAATAGTGTAAGTTGCTACAACAGGAAAGAAGGTAAGAGAATTCTAGTTCCACAACTGCATGTGATAAAGAACTATAACACTAACATGGGGGAGTTGACAAGCATGACTGGTTAGTGTCTAAATACAATGTTTCCATACGAGGAAAGAAATGGTATTGGTCATTATTTACAAGAATGCTCAACATGAGCATTGTGAATGGCTGGATAATGTATAAGATGGCAAATTCTCAAGATAGAAGACCAATGCCACTCCTGGATTTTAGGGGACAAATCTGCAATTATTACCTCAAAGGAGGATATTCAAGACTAGCACTAGGAAGGAAGATAAGCAAACCAATAGCTACAATTGCAGATCTTTGTTGTGACAATACGAATAACATAAGTAAATGAGACAAACAAAGAAGATGACATCAAAGTTCTAAGGCTTTCACGGCCGGTGTCAATACTAGATGCAATATTAACCAGGCTTGTGGGCCGTGGTCTATTGGGTTCCTTCTTCTTCCCAAACGTTTCATCTGCTGTAGTTGCAGACGAAACGTTTGGGAAGAAGAAGGAACCCAATAGACCATGGCTCACAAGCCCGGTTAATATTGCATCTAGTAAAGAAGATGACAAATGGAAAACTGCATTTATGTTGTAAAAGCAAGTGATATTACTCTGTTTTGAACATACCATACAAAGTAAAATACAATGTAAAATTTACATTTACATTAGATTGTTATAAAATAATGTTGTAGGTGATATTTGTGACTTAGAAAGCTAGGTTCATGTATTCATGAGACTTTATATATCACAAATACATGGGCGTCATGAAGAGGGGCAAGGGGGCTGCGGTCCCCCCTTGGAAATTAATGAACTTAATGTGCAATCAAATACTGACCATTAGACTATTATTTGAGTTTTAATTTAAAGAAACATTTTTATTTACTATGAATTAATACAGTTATGCACAAGAAATACTATGATTTCGACAACAAAATAATGAATTAATATTGTTTGATTGCAAACCTCCAACATGTGCCCCCCCCCCCCCCTTAGAAAAAAAGTCTGCCGAGGCCCATGCATAAAAATATTCACAAGGTAAAAATGAATAAAATACAATGTAAAATTTGTATTTACATTTACATTAAATTTACATTATATTGTTGTAAAATCGTGTTTATATTATTTGACTCATAAAGCTATGTTATTGTATTCATATAATTTTGTACATCACTAACAGCCAGCACCCTCATTTGGGGACAGGGTTTTAACCTCCACTTTTGTCAAGTAAAATAAAAAATATTACTGTGTTGTTAAACCAATATGGAACATAATATTCAAATTTTAATTCTTATTTCAGAAAATAAAAAAATTGGCCATTAATGGGTTGAGCTAAATAAATTCATTATGTATTTAAAATTGTAAATATTATAGTTAAATTTATATAAAGGTAACTAAGAAAATTTAATGACTGTTAATACAACAAAATCAAACTACCAAATCTTTTCACTAAGAAAAAAACCACTAAAAATAAAACTAAATTTTGAGGGTCAACAATTACCAGAAACAAAGGAAGCAAAGTATTTAGGAGTTACATTTGATACCAAACTTACATGGACCAAACAAATAGAAAATGTAATACAAAGAGCAGAGAGGCGCCTTTCACTGTTAAAACGTCTAACAGGAATGAAGTGGGGATGTTCCAGAGCAACACTTAACACAACATATAATATATATATAAAACCATTGTTTACTTACTGCAGCGAAGTTCTTGTAACAGCAAACACCAAAAAAATTCAAATCTTTCAAAACCAAAGTCTGAGATTAATTACAGGTGCTATCAAAACCACACCAATAGCAGCTATGGAAATACTAACCAACCAATATCCCATTGAATATGAAATAGAAAAAGTGGCTCTTATTCAACACGAAAAGTTGATCAGACTCCCATTCAATACATGGCACAAGAGAAATTTTACACATACACTAAAGACTCAGGAGAGCTTTCTTTCCAAAATTCAAGACATCAAGAAGGATGTACACCTTCCTAATTCAAAGGAAAACTTCATATCTAAAGTCAATCCAACACATACATTAGACATCACATATTATTTACACCTGACAGAAGAAGTTAAAAAAAGTGATACTCCAACTAGTGTTCTAAAATTATTGGCATTAGAGACAATCCATACTAGATTTCCAGAACATGAGTGGCCCCATATTTATACTGATGGATCATTTATATCAAACAAAGATGGAGCAGGTGCTGGAGTCACGTGTCACCTCTTTTCCTATTACAAATCTTTAAGTTATGGAACTACTAACTTTGATGGAGAAATTGAAGCAATTCGAATGGCCCTACAAAATCTTTTGTACTGAATTTCACATTTTCAGCAAGCAGTTATTCTCTCAGATTCCAGGGCAGCAATTATAGCAATTACTTCCAAGTTGTCACCAAAAAACCAAACTATTATAGAATGTTGGAAGATGCTTAGCCATCTAACAGCACTTCAAAAACACCTAGTCTTCCAATGGATACCGGCTCACTGTGGACTGAGTGGTAATGAGAAAGCTGATTTTCTTGCAAAAAAGGGTACCAGCGGTGTACAAAAATCTATAGTTAATTTACCATTTTATGCAGCTAAAAGATTAGTCAACTCTGAATTCAAAAAAATTATTGCAAAATATTACTATGAAAAATCAAAGAATAAAAAATGGGAACTACCAAACATTCAAACAGGACATGACTGTCTGGCAAAACATTTAAACAGAATTGGGATATATTCTTCACCACTCTGTCCTCTATGTGATCTGCAAGAGGAAATGGACCGAGACCACCTTCAAATATGCCCGGCCACTTCTAGTGCCCCATCCATCAGTGAAAAATATTGGAGAGCAAGAGGATTAATGACTTCATTGTCAGAAATCCAGCATTAGCTAACAACATATAAAGGTAACTTTTTATTAATGTGAACTGTAGATACCATGTGTATTAATGGTGAATAAATTTAAATAAGTTTGAATTTAATTCCCTTATTTTCTTCTTCATTCCACGGACAAACATTTTTTAATTTTCTCTCTCCTCTTCTGTTAGCACTAGTCATCTGAGTTGCCCTCAGTGCTTTCAGCATTGTTCTCCATGATCTAGGGTAACATGTTAACCTCTGGTTCCTAAAGTCATGAGTTCAAACCCAGTGGGGGTGATGAATTTTTTTCAGGCATAAAAATCTTAGCATTACCTCCTTTGGAAGGGTTGTAAAGGCAATGGTCACATGTCATAGGTTTATGGCACATAAAAGAAACTGATTAAGAGTCCTCTGAGCCAAATTAAGCCTTTATGCCCAGTACAGAATGGGATGCTGAGAACCATAGCAATTAAAGAGCATCTATAAATAAAGCCTCAATTTCAATTTTTCCCCCTCACTAGGGTTACCAGACGTCTAGAGATTCCCAAACATACCCTACAGTTTAACCATTTGTCTTGTATCTGGGAGGAATTTTTGAAAAGTGTCTATTGTCCTCCATGATAAGGATTCCCCATGGATGCTAATAAGCAAACGCTCTGAAGGGACAGAAAAAAAATCATAATCGTTCTATTTGATGGTGTTCACTGTTTAAAAATAAGTGGTTCTGCAAATTTTGGCCATTCAAATGCAATTGGTTTGTGAGAGAAATGAATTCATAGAAGGGAGGTGTGAAACTTGTTTTCTTCCTGAATGTTAATAACAATATTAATAATGATAATAAAAATAATAATTTCTGACCTTAATTTATGGTAAGGTGTATTGTTAGTCTTGAACAAATGTACTGCAGTAATGATAGTCATTAAAAAAGTGCATGAAACATAACTTTTCTGTACACCAACCACATTTGATAACAACTGTACTTTCATATTTATCACAATGTTCTTTCAAATTTTTGAAACAATAGTCATTTGTGTTCTGAAAATGCTCACAATGTCTTTGAGCTAACCCTGCCAGTATCCATCCATATTGATGTACACGCTGGAATCTTGAAGAGCACAGCTATTGATATGCCAAGGACTGTACTTTCAGGGTGATTTGCAGTACATTGTGCCTTACCATAAATTAAGATCTGAAATAATTATTCTTATCATCATTATTAGTATTATTAATATTGTTACTATCATTTGGGAAGAAAACATATTCATGTTTCCCTTCTGTGAACTCATTTCTCTCACAAAGCAGTTGCGTTTGAGTGGCCAAAATTTGCAGAACCACTTATTAAATAGTGAACTTCATCAAATAGAATGATTATGATTTTTTCTGCCCCTTTCGAATGTTTGCTTGTAAGCCAGAAAACATTATTTTCCACTAAGTATTATGAAAAGTTCACATTGACAGGACAAAGAACTTGGAGAGAACAGTTGATTTGTTCATCCAGAAGGACTCTATTGTAAACCATATTGGCTCCTTAGAGGACATCAGCTTGGATGGAAGGGGTTTGACACTGGAGGTGACTAACCAAAAGTATAGTGTGGCATGAAACTAGCTATGTACGTATGAACATATGTGTTGTTTTCAATTTGTGGCAAAGTAAAAGGCAGTTGATGCAGGTGTGGATTCGGAAGTAAGGAAAAGTAAAAACATATGGAAGTAGGTCTTTGAGGCTACTGTAAATGTTATGTCAAGACATTCATTTTTATATACTTATATAGATCTGAAGAATTTGAATTATTTCAGGAGTACTTTGGGTTCAAACCTTGGATCACTACTATTCCTAGTATGCTTTAATGATCTACTTGACTATTAAATTAACTTACTTATGCCTATTGTGATGTAGTGGTGCTAAATACTGATAAAACATATTTTGAAGGTTTCCTTCTCTCCACCACTAGAATGTTCTGTAACTGTAACTCTACCCAGATGTTCTCGTACAAGTGAGCATTCACATGAGAGAGAGAGAGAGAGTTAGTCAATGAGTTCTGATTGCGTTTCTTGATTCAAAGTTCGTACTTGTTCACCAGGGAGTTCCTGGAGGATTCCAAATCGCAGAAGAAACTATTCACCAGCATATTAAGTATGGTCGAAGCCTCTACATTTGCTCACCTCTGTGGTGTGGTGGTGTGCCTGACCCACATTCAAGAGGACCCAAGTTTGAATCTTGGTTAGGGTGAGTTATCAGTATAAGTTTTTTTCTGAGATTTTCCCAACCACTTCACTAATTTCATTCATCATCCAATATGACATTATGTTGGAGGATTTTAATATACAAAACATAATAATAAAAATTAAATAAAAAATAAAAAGCCTCCATATAGGAAATCGCGTAAATCTCCAACCACTTGACAAACAGTCCATAGCCCATAGCAGGTAGCGATTTCCTGCCTCTGTCCTTGCTAGGTCCATAGCAATTCTTTAGAATAGTGCTCCAGCACTGCCCTATTGCATCGGGTCTCCCAATGTGGGTCTGGGGCCCACAACTTGCCACACACAATGCAGTCAATATAAGCTTCTCTAAGGTCTTATTTATAACCAGTGTCCTCATGTAGTACCAGCATGGTCTTTTCTAGGACTTCTCTTACCTTGCTTCTAGAGAGTACTACATGTTCCATGATGATTTTCTGTTTGTGAACTTCCATTATCTTTAATACACCATTCCTAACAATCAGGAAGTCCCATTATGACCAATAGCTCTTATAGATTGGACCTCTTGGAGCGATGTCCGCACATACAGATCATTTGCTGGACCCTTTATCTGTCAGGATCGGCCCTATGTCTCAATCTTCCAGCTGCTCACACTCAAGGTCTCTTTGTTCCAAAAGTTTATATGTTGCACCATGAGCGGATGCAAGGTTACAACACTGTTGTTTTTCTCAACCTTCACACAGTAATAGCAGCTTTCGTGCACAATATTCGGTAAAGGGTTTCTGCATTAGCATAACTTCCTCCCGTCCAGTGAGGAGAAAAAGATGTTGGTCCCGACGTGGCCCTCTTCATATCGTCTCTTGGCAATTTTTCTGGTGTTTCGTAATTTGCACTAAAGCGTCCAGGCTTTCCACAACTATAATGAGTGGGTCTCACTTCTTCGCTAATAAAGCTGTTGTTCTTGGCACTAGCTCCTGTCATTCACATCTGTCACCGGTCTGCCTCTTGCAGCCATCATCTTTGCTATTTCAATGCGGAGTGTAGCTGCTGGAGTGTCATCGTTATTGCCGTGATCTGCTAGGAGAAGCTGTTGTTTCACCTTTCGATCTCTTGTCCCTCTGG
Organism: Tenodera sinensis; assembly: GCA_030765045.1. Taxonomy (NCBI): domain Eukaryota; kingdom Metazoa; phylum Arthropoda; class Insecta; order Mantodea; family Mantidae; genus Tenodera; species Tenodera sinensis. Next base: position 27,884,964 of record CM060972.1, read on the forward strand.
TTAATACATTGGCTACTTCTCCGGAAATAAGTTTGGGGGACAATTCAGCCAGTGCTCAGTGTGCCAGCCGGTCTACTCCAAGGCGAGTTCCTGGTCGTTGCACTCTTGACTTCAGAAACAGGCATCTAGATGATGGTCTCTAGTGCACTCCTCCAACAGTTTAAGTCCTTGCCCAGGGAAGGTATGAAGCATTTCGCCCATTTGTCCCAGCAGGGCAGGTAAAAGCTGTGTCGTCCTCTAGCCAATGTCCATCCACCATGAGTGGCAATGGCCTCAAATGCCGCATGGGCACCATCCACAATGATGTACCATCAAATTTCAGAGGCTTCTGAAATCCAGACTTTTCTCTAATGGCAATTAATATTGTTATTTACCATTTGTCCCAGCAGGGCAGGTAAAAGCTGTGTCGTCCTCTAGCCAATGTCCATCCACCATGAGTGGCAATGGCCTCAAATGCCGCATGGACACCACCCACAATGATGTACCATCAAATTTCAGAGGCTTCTGAAAACCAGACTTTTCTCTAATGGCAATTAATATTGTTATTTATTTTTTGTAACTTTGTCAAATTTGGCAATTTCAATAGAGTATTAGCCAAACTGGTAATTGGGGAACCCCCTATGACTTAGAAAATGTAGCTTTTATTTATGGGTGCTCCTTAGCAGTTATAGTTCTCAGCGTCCCATTCTGTATTGGCGTGAAAGAGCACTTAATTTTGCTCAGAGGCCTCTTTATCAGGCTTGAGGTTATTTTATATGCCATAAATCTACGACACTGAATCACCAGCTTTACTCCCCTTCTGAAGGAAGCAGGTCAAGAGGCGTACCTCCTCGACTGTGATGTTCTTCATCTTCGTACTTCCTTTCACCTGCTGGTCCAACACTTTTTCATTGTGGCCTCTACCATCCTCTTGTTTCCCTTTGCTGCTCTAACAACAGCACCACCAGTTTAAGCGCCCTTCTACCGCATTAATTTTTCTTTCCATGTCTGATTTGATTTCCTCCAACTCTTTTGTCGTGTCTTACTGTAGCATTTATATCTGATTTTACATAGTCAATGATATAGCCGAATTCGGATTTCATTTCCTCCATCTCGTTCATTTCAGCTCCGTCTCCGCCATTCCAGATTTTGCCGTCTTCATTTCAGTTCCTACCTACTCCACATTTCATTTCTGTATCCAACTTCCCATTCAGACCAATAAAAGAATTTCCTCCATCTGGCGCTTAACTCCCACTTCTAAGATCAGTGTACCTTTCTTCAATTTTCATGCATTCACTAATATGATTTAATTGCGTTTTCACTGTAGCTCTAGTAATGTTATTTACTTCAGCTTTCATTTTATTTCAACTATCCTCGCGACATAGCGCCGTAATGAAATACGTGTTAAGCATGCCTTCTGCTTCACTTCGTTGGGCCGTCGAACACAATACCTCTAGTTTCTCACAGTTCAAACCGAAATTATAATGTCAATATATTTGATAATGGAAAGAAAGAAAAGGAGATTCTAGTCAATAGTTAAGGGGAAAACGTAATAAAGCTGAATATCTTAAAGTCTCAAGAATGGAAGCCTATGCAGATTTAAATGAGTGATAAGGTTACAATTGTTGTTTGTACTAACCCATAGTGATTCAGCGGGCTGATTCCTATCTTACCATGACGTGTTCTAAAGTTAGCCAATGGAAATCGCTTCCTTCGTGTTGCTCTCGCAAAAACAAATGCAACATAACACACACTCGTCTTGAATCGAGTCGAGATAACGCACGTGCAACTTGGGAGTTGTACGTAAGCTAGCACGTATACATAATTCGGCGGTTGCTAAAGGGTGACAAAGTTAGTGTTATAACGTTGTAGTTGAAGTTACAAAGTTACATTCTATTTAAATATCGTCGGCAGTTCTCTACAAATCTGGAAATTTACAAATAAAGTGATATGTTGGTTGATTCTTCGTTTGGTTCCATTCCTACCATAACTCACGCACACCCTGCAGATTAGGACCTCTTGCTAGAGCTAGTCCGGACACCAAACACGAGATCTTATAGGTCTTAAAGGCGACGTCTTCGACGGAGAGGAACGTTTGCGTCACAGTAGTAGCATCCTCAGTACACCACAACTGTCGTGACCTCACTCCTGAGACCAGCGTTTATGTCGCTTCGAACCACAACTTACTGTATCACTCGCTGACTGATTCAATGGCGAGCACGCTCGCTTGAGTGAGAATTTCTGTAAGGTTCGCTCCAGTGAAGGGGGAAGGGGAGAAACTTCCAAAATGTTATTATCCTTCGATAGCGCCTCTGGCGCTTACGATGCACGTAAGTGCTAATTCGTCTATTTATCTCTCCTTATCTCTTCAACCGACCAGTCGGTCGGCAGATCAACACCGTCTACGCGATAATTCAGGTCACAACATTGATACATGATCGCATGTGTTAATTTTACAAGGCTTTCTCTAGCAGCTGTGGGGGGAGGGGGGGGGAGTGTGAGTGTGTGTGTGTGTGTGTGTGTGTGTGTGTGTTTTGATAGATTCTAGAAATTTATCTTGCACACGTCATGTTAATTGGTATAAATATTTGCAGGAATAGTTTCATTGCACATTTCGTTGTAGCCACAAAAGGGAAGCAGAAAATCGAAGGTATACTCCAGAGCTTTCCAAACTGGGTGTCCCTTAGCAGCATCAAGAGTGTCGCGAGGCTAAGGGAAGTGCATAAGTTAAAGGCATATGAAGGTGGGTCGTACCGAAGACTCCAGTGAATCATCTACTTGCCCCTCCTATCAGCGCTGCCACATTTGGGATACACATCTTATGAGCCGAAACTGAGAGCTTTATCGTTATTAATTCAGCTCGAACAAATATTTGAAAATGAAATACGAGGGGGGACCCAAAAGTAACAGTAACCGAACTGTTGCGCGCGCATACTTTGTAGTTACGAGTTCCCGCACCCGTTAGTAAGTTGGCGTCAGTCTGAGTTAAGCGGTTTATTTGGGGTGCTTTGTTGTTTGCGTTCCTGTTTCACCGTTTGGTGATTAATGAGATGGCCGACCGCGAGTAACAAAGAGTCTGCCTAAAAGTTTGCTTTCTGCTAGGAAAAACTGCAGCCGAGACCGTTGGGGTGCTTCGGTAAACCTTTAATAATGATGTTTTGGAGAAAACACGAGCATATGAGTGGTTTGCCCGTTTGAAACCTAGCAACATGTCAATTGAAGACATGTCACGCCCCGGGCGTCCTTCGAGAGGGAGAAATTACGGAAACATTGTGAAAATCAAATGTGCAATTGCTGAAGATCGTCGAACGACCATTGACCAAATTTCTGAGGAAACGAACGTGTCATAGAGCACGGTCCAGCAAATTGTAGTAACCAAAGATTTGCACATGAGACGGCTGTGTGCAAAATTTGTTCCTCTCTTGCTCACAGATGACCAAAGTGAAAATCCCATGTATGTTTGTTGCGAATAGAAGAGCGAAGTGCAAAATTGTGACTGGGCATGAATGTTGTCATACTTTTTCTTAACAAAAAATAAAATTTCACACAGACTCTAAGTTCCTTGTGACCGCCAAAGGGTTGAAACATGAACGCAAATAACAAAGCACACAAACGAACCACTTAACTCAGACTGAGGCCAGCTTACTAATAGATGTGGGCGACCCCAAGTCGGCCTGGGTGGCTCAGTTGGTTAGACGCCAGGCGCGGCTCCTCAGGGTAGGCAGGGTAGGCATTGCCTGCCCTACCGTAATACATCAACAAATAATGTTTAGCTATGATTCTGCATTTTATCATTTGAACTGTCATTTTCCCTAAATTGCAGTTCTGAAAAGCATGGTCCAATCCTTGAATCTCAATTCCGATTCATCAAAACTGCGCTGCGTGTTTGAAACGCGCGGCAGAAATGATACGCATGGAACCTGGGTAGTGGGGAGCCAGAAAGCTTAACCTCTGCCGGCCTGGCCCGCTTTCCTCAGTACGAGGCCCTTGAACATGGATAAGGAAATATTCCATCTGTATATGCACTACGAGCATGCGTAGACGCGTCTGCCAGTACTCGGAACACTTGCCTGCCCAAATCCGAATTTATGCGACTTTTTCCGAACAGCCATACTCTACGAGCGAAGATCTGAGAGACCCGAATCGTTTTGCTATCACTCTGTGTAATACCATTGTGTTGTAATACTAGTATGACCGAATTAATTAGTGAACTATTACAAAGTCTGCTTTCACGGCGCACTGGCAATGAAAAGAGGAGTATTTCAGCTGTTTAACACAATGTTACAGTCAGACAATTTTTCAATTTGTTCATTAATTTTAGTTTTGGCGGTAATTCGTCCGTAAGTCACACTCATTCACTCTGCACTCATTAAACAACCAAACGATATATCTATTGTTTGCGTTATCCGCAATGACTTCGCCCCCTTTATTTCGGATAAACGGGGTTCTACTGTACTACGACGACTACGACTACTACGACTACGATTACGACTACTACTACTACTACTATTATTATTATTATTATTATTGTTGTTGTTGTTGTCGTCGTCGTTGCTGCTGTTGCTGTTACACCTTGCCTACCCTAAAATTTTGACTGCGAGCCGCCACTGTTAGACGCTGGCCTGTTGATCCCAAGGTCGCTAATTAATTATAATTATTTGGTTATTTAACGACGCTGTCAATTTCCAGGATCACATCAGCGTCGCCGGTGTGACGGAATTTTGTCCCGCAGGAGTTCTTTTACATGCCAGTAAATCCACTAACATGGAGCTGTCGTTTTTAAGCACGTTTTTTTCCAAAACGACAGCTCCATGTCAGTAGATTTACTGGCATGTAAAAGAACTCCTGCGGGACGAAATTCCAGCACACCGCCGACGTTCTCTTCGCTCAGTGTAGTCATAGATCACATATTATACGAGTGATCCATAAGTTAATTTACATTATTTATGTGCATGTAATTTGCAATTACGACACTAGATGTCTCTGCCCCGCTGCTGTACAGGGCCACTTTCTATCCGTCCATGTCTTATCTTACCTTGTTTCTGAGCGTTGGATGGAGTAGCTGGAACAGTTATTTCTAATGTGCAGTAGCATATATCAGGGGCGTTTACTTAATATACGCTATGGAAACACCGCTTCCCTATAAAATTAGAAAACCAATTGCACTACACCTTAAAAAATTATTCACGACGTCTATGCTATATTATAGGTATTTCTATTTCTATTTCTACTGTAGCTGTGCCCGTTATTACACATTGGCTGGCATTATCCCTTTGCTTTCACCATCGCCACTGCGTTTTTTGGGCGTTCGGTGCTCCGAAAGCATCCGAAGCTCAGTTGTGGAAGCAAGCCTCCGTGGCAATGGATCAGCATGGGAGTTTAGTTGTTCATGCGCGTGTGGTGGTCTTGTGTGATTTGTTTCACATTTCAGTGTAAATGTAATTTTTTGTAAGGAATATTAGTATGTACAGCCTTTGGAATACAGAGCTTATCACATTATTTAGTATTTACGCAGATGTTTAACAGAAAAAACTAAATTAAAGTCAGTGGCGGCTAGTGAACAAAATAAGGTGTGTGCTACAGTACCGCACAATGATTACACATTTTATATAATTAGTCTTACCTAATGGCGAAATATAAAGTCCATATGGCGCTCCTTCCGGCTGCAGAACTTATCGATCACCCTGGTATTAAACCCCTCCATGTTAGAAGCGATGCTTTTCTCCACGGACAGCATTGCCAGAGCAGTAAGACGATCCTGTAACATAGTGTTTCTTAAGAACGTTTTTACACGTTTTAAGCATGAAAAGCATCTTCCTGGCTCAGAAGTGGTCATTGGCGTTGTGATCAAAATTTTTAGTAAAGTTGTAACTTCAGAAAACGAATCTTGCAGACTGTTAGAAATTGTGTATTGCAATAGTTGCACAGCCCCGTCAATGTTTCTAAAGTCAGATCTTGCATACAGAACGCTAAGCTGTGTCTTTAGCATTTTCTTGTTCAGTGTTGTATACGTAGTCACAGCAGTTTGAAGTTCATCCTCAGGAAACTGACTTAAAAGGCTGCCAAAGAATTTAGAGTTTAACAGCTTTGCTGCATCGAGATGACTAAGCGACTGAAAACGACGTCTAGCTTCCTCGATAATGCGGTCACACACTTCTTTGGCTTCTATTTTTAGACATTCTACCTTCTGGCGTTTGCTCATTGATTCAGATGGAATCACAAATATATCATCGGCTGCCTCTCGAATGTCACAGATGCACTGAATGAATGAAGACACAGCATTTTGTACTTTGACAGCCTCAGTTGATCTTGATTGCAGTTGATTATAAAGTACATCAACATGAGGCATTACCCGGTGAAAGAATTTCAACCATGAAAGGAATTTGCTATCTTCTAAATAACGCCGAAGCCCATTTGCTTCCAGACAAGTCTTATCATGGGCAGAATTTTCCAACTCCGAAAAGCACTGCAGCAATTCTTCCTGATTTTCATAAATGACATTAGCAGTTCTGGATCTAAAATTCCACCTAGTTGCAGAACCACCAGGAACTCTTCTAGCCACCGCAGAATCCAGAGCTGCCAAGCGGTGTGGGGATCTCGAGAAAAAGGCAGGAAAAGCAGAGAGATTAAGAAAAAATATTCTGGCAGGCTTATTCTGCGAAGCTGCATGTTCCATCACTAAGTTCAGTTGATGTGCATAGCAGTGAATATACTGCGCATTTGGAAACTGAGATTGTACTTTGACTTGTACTCCACCAACTGCACCACTCATTACTGAAGCTCCATCGTAAGTTTGGGCAATAAGTTTAAGACGTTTATCTCTGAATAGTTCATTAAGCACTTTTAGTATGCTTTCAGAAAATGCTTCTGCGTTTTGTCCCTCTGATTGCAAAAAAAAAAAACAAAAACCAAAATCTCTCATATGGAACACCCCTTTTCTCATATCTAAATACTAATACAAGCTGGGTCTGATGCGAAACATCTGTGGTTTCATCTGCCATAAAAGTCACAAAATCAGCTTCTTGCATTTCCTCCAGAATCACCTCACGACAGACTTCTAACATACAATCCAAGAGTTCGTTTTGGATGGTTTTAGAGGTCCCTTTGATATATGGTTTGAGTCCATGTGTTCCTTCACAGCACTATCAATGTTACTTACTAAATCTATTAGTCCTAAAACCACGCCAGGATTTTCAGAAGATTCAGTCTCATCATGTCCTCTCAAAGCAAGCTCAAATGCACCACAAAACTTTATACAGTCAATTATGCGGGACAATACATACCTGTTTTTCTCTACTTGTAGATTATGCTTCAGCTTCGCCTCTTGATAAGCACGGCTTAACTGAATCACAATATTTGTGTTACCTAAAGTACTTAAATCTAGTACATTGTTTAAATGTTTTACATTTTTTTTTGTGTCTGTTAATAACAACATTAATATGCCCTAGGTCTGTCACTCCCGTCGTACTCCACGAATCACTGTTCCCAAAAAGCAAGCATGGAAAACAGAAAAGAGCATTTCTTTCCTGACATCCACATATCCATGCATGCTCATAAATTTTGAGTTTAAATCGCCTGGTGTGAGAATTATTTGTCCCTCCTTTTGCAGGTTGCGTGATGTTTAGATTTGGTGATTGCCTCCCTAACTGCTTCATTTGAACTTTTTCTTCTAGAGTCCTCCTAGAGAAAGGATAATTTATTAGGCTGTCCACAGAATTCATTTTAGCGTACACGACACAGATATTGCTCAGCACACGAAACTGACGTTCATAACCTGAGTTTATGGAGTATTTTGCGGTTGTTTGTTTCTGTCAAAAATAAGTAGTGCCAACAGAAATTGCTCCACATGTCCAACTTCCGAGAGTTTTATTCTCTCTGTTGCGTGCAAGGTCTATCACCGGCAACAGATAGTTGTCTCAACACCACATAGATGGCAGAAGTTGCATAACAGCAAGCAAAGTCGTTAGATGACATTGCAATCCTGCTATCTAGCGACTTTGTACAGAATCATCATGAATTCATGTGCTCCACTTCATGAGAGCACAACGCTAGGTAAATTCAACCAATAGGAGAACAGATTTCAAAATCGTACACATATGTTTCGCATGCGTGGATTGGTATACATTCCCTGCAAAGGACTGAAGGACAGATACAAACAGAAACAGATCCAAACCCTCCAAAACCTCTCCCTCCGAAAAATCCTCTCTGCTCCTCTCTTAACCACCAACCAAACCCTACACCTGGAAACCCAGATCCCCTCCATCCCTGAGGCAATAACCAAAAGAGCTTCCGCGGCATGGGCGCGCATCAGAAACCACGACAATTACGTCATTGCCAATATCGGCAAAGGTGAGCCGAAGCATCGAAAACATACATGAATCAAAATGTTTTAGACGTCGCTTGGCTCACCGACTGATGTGCGTCCATGCAAACACGGGCCCCAGGCCGCACACAAGCTACCTCAGAGGCCTGCACCCCAGGGAACCAGTCAGGAGCTGCACCCTGCCCGCCCATGAAAACCGCGAAAATGTATATAAAGCGAGTGTAAATAGCGTCTGTAAATAGTGCTTTAATGTGCGTGTGTGTGTCTGTGTGTGCGTGAGGACATGTCTCACGATATGCCAGAGCGAATGCGGGAGTGCATGTGTGTAAATAAAGTGTATATATGTATATAAAGAAAAAAAAACAGAAACAAAACCCAAAGACAATACAACAGGGAACTGTTCTCGGTGGCCCAAGGACGGCCACTGTATGGGTTTCCTGGAAAACCCGTTGTATATAAAATGTAAAAACAAAAAAAATTGTAAATAAATGTAAATGTAAGTCTGTTAGCTGGGCCTGCTGTACCAGCACCAGACAAAATTGAAATAAACAAAATCTGAATCTGAAATCTGAATCACCTATGTATGTGAGGCGTGCATCATCTTCGCACACAATGAGCAAAGAACACTAGCGCGCGGCATATAAAATAGTGAAAGAGAAAGAAAATGAGCAATAACAATTGAGTATATGTTTAACACAAAGAAGAAACTATTTTCTGCAAAATCATCATTGTGCTGTAGCACTGTAGAACATATTGACGAGCCGCGCCTGATTAGCACTAGACCATTTTAAACAAGTAGATGTAGTATATAATGATTTTCAAAAGGCTTTTGATAAAGTTGATCATGACTGTTTACTTGCTAAGTTAGCTAAATTAAGTTTTGCTTTTCCATTAATGAAAATATTTCGATCATATTTAAAAGATAGATCGCAGGTAGTCTATTATAAGCATTGCATATCATACCAATTTAATGTTAATTCAGGGATTCCTGAATATTCTAATTTAGGATCTCTGTTATTTTTATGTTATATAAATGATTTACCTAGCATTGTAAAACATTCAAAAATGTTAATGTTTGCTGATGATGTTAAACTATATAAAAGTATCAATAAGGTTAAAGACCGCATGGAACTTCAACAGGACCTTGATTCTTTATATGCATGGAGCGAAACAAACAAAACTCCCATTTAATATCAGTAAATGTGTAAAAATGTCCTTCAATATAAGCAAAAATCCATATAAATATGTTTATAATATCAATATGACACCACTCGTTGAAGTGGTCGAAAAAAAAAAAAAAGGTCTAGGAGTACATTTTACAATAGATCCTAGATTCAATAGACACATTGACTTAATTGTATCAAAATCGGTAAAATGCATTGGCTTTATTATTCGAAATTCCTATTCATTTAAAGAAAAAACTTTTAATTCAACTTTATAATTCATTTGTGAGACAAAAACTCGAAGATGCATCTATTATTTGGAATCCTAAGATGATAATGCATGTCACCGCAATAGAAAAAGTACAATCAAAATTTCTAAGATACATACTATTTAAAAGAACTGGATATTATCCTACTTACACAAACTATGAAACCCTTTTGGAAATATTTAAACTTAAAACTCTGAAATTTAGAAAAGATATTGCAGGGTTAATATTTCTGTATAAGGTATTGCATTCGATTATTGATGATAATAATATTACAACAAATGTATTATTTTATGTACTCAATAAAATAAGCAGATTCAGGAGGCTTTTCTTCACCTCCAGAGCAAATTCAGAAATCCATAAAAATTCACCATTACCAGAATTATGTATTTATATAACAAGCTTCATCATTTCGATGTAGATATTTTCAACATGTCTGAAACTCAATTTAAAAATGCTACAACTAAATTGGTAATAGTAGTATCGTTGCTGTAATTAGCAATAGTAGAAACATTTACTTACCATGCCACCTTCACTTTTTTTCCTTCTCCTCTTTTTATAATTGTTTATATTCCTTATATTTCCCTTTCTGTATTAGTTTATGTTCATTTATGTTTTTCTTGTATTTTATTTGAGTGTGTATATTATTATATGTAAACACCTATGTATGATGAACATTGTAATTGGGCTTCCAAGCCTGTTATGTTCACAAGAATAAAGAAAAATAAAACTAAAAAATCTGCTGTCCTCTTCGCCAAAATCTTCGTGTTTTGCACTCTTTTTCTGGCCCCAAAGTTGGGCTCGCTAGTTTATGCGACATAAATTGTTTGAATTTAGGGCGCCTATATATTGATTTTAGTGTTAAATGTCCTCTTCTTCTCGTTCTTGGGTCCCCTTGTTCTTGCCTCGGCTGTTTTTGAGACTGCTTAATGGATCACGGAAAAAATAAGTGGTTATCGCAGAGTGGATTGAAAGAGGTATTAATAAATGAAATGAAGGGGAAAAACAATTGCACTTTTATTACAATGCTCAGCAGCTAAATCTTGAATACCCTGTACATTATAAATATAGACCAAATTTCGATAAATATGTCAAATGATTCGGTATCCTGAGCCTCATTTCACTGTCACCAAGAACGTATATAGCCGAATAAACATAAGATGATATGGCCTAAATGAATCTTGGACGGAATTTAGTCTGATGCCAAAAAAGAATCGAAATAAATCTTGCAGTTCAAATTTTGCCTAATGCCGAAATTTATCTTGTAGTGTACACATTTTGTTTCCTGTTCATACCTGTCTTGTGGCACTGAAACTTTCGCTCTATCACTTTAAGATACTTTTACGTCGTGTTCTCTGTAGGATTGTAGCCAGACTGTCCTGCTAAAACTATTTCAAACCTCCTTACTCTAGCTTGCCAAAACATTGCATTTGTATTGGTTGCCTAGAATGCGGTATATTTTAAATTTAGTTGTTTCGGGATTTCTCATTGGGTAAGCGTGCCAAACTGCTGCTTCCGCCCTCTGGTCATATAACGGTCAATCTAACAGACGTTCTGCCAACAATTCATGTTTTATGACTTTTGCAGAAGAATAGGTCTACAAAGAACATTCTACACTCTTGTTCATCAAGAGATTAGAGGAGATGTAAACAAAGCACCGGTTTGTATCACTCCGCGACCACGTGCATTCACAATGACGCAACACAGTTACCTACCGCTACGCGTAGGTATAATATGCATTTTAAACTACTAGAAGGATATATTTACTTGATCCAAATAACATGTAGCACACGGAAATTAATTGATATTTACGTAATCTCTGTCCATAATAACACTTTTTCATTTCCTGCTCACAATCTCGAAACTAATCTCCAGAAGCAGCTTGTGGAGGGAAGTTCGTTTTAAGTCTGGAAGATCGGGATCAGAGTTAACTGCCAACAGCACTTTGTTTAAGGTGGGGGTTCATAGTTAACAAAGAACTGGTAAACTTTTCGACGGATTGCAGATCTTGCAAATTCGTCGCAAACTACATTCACCATTTATCTGGCACGTGGTCGCTTTTTGCCGGGATCTTCGCCAACTGACGATTTTTCTTTGCGTGTGCTGTAAATACTTCCAACTGACACACCGGTAAACTCGGATGTTAATTTCATCAAGTCTTCGATAGCAAGTTTGGGATATTTCTCGCAGAACTTGTTAAACACGTTCAATATTGTTGTCTTTTCACCACTTCCCAACGGTTTACCGCACTTATGTTTCACAACTCACTTGTTACGCCATGTTACTTTAATACTGAATAATGCGCGCAGAATGAATTAGGCTGGTTATAGATTCACTTAACTGGGAATTCTTGCACATAAACTAAGCTTAGTACACTTAGTTCATGCTTTAGCAAACATTAAGTGACATTTCTGACCTTAGTAACATATTTCTTCAAGGGACTGTTTACACGGCGAAAGAGTTAAGAGGGCGCACTGTGGTCAAAACGCATGTGACTTTCTTTACGTCTCCTCTAATCTCTTGATGTACAGAGTATATATGGTTTTATTCATCCCTGTATCAGAATATCACTGCCTGTTCTGCCGTTCTTGCATTCTGGTGAAGTGAGGAATTCTTGTTCTATATGAAACTTATTCTAATATATGGAAATATCTATTTAAATGGTAAATATCTTATTACGCACGGAATACCGTCTCATGGTTGAGAATATGTGAAGTCCGTGGAGATTCATGGCTAAGTCATCAATGTGTGGGACGGGATGACGATCTGGAACTGTTCGAGCATTTAGCTGACGGTAGTCACCACAAGGTATCCACTGATTGTTCTTCTTAGGAACAATATGGAGTGGGGATGACCAACAGCTCGTAGATGGTCGACATATTCCATGGGTCATCATAAATTCAAATTCTCCTTTGGCTATTATGAACTTGTCAGTCGGTAACCGCCGTGGTCTCGATCGGATTGGTGGGCCAGGAGCGGTAACAATATGATATACCGTAGAATGTACACTGGGCGTGGCACTTGAAGCTGGGCATGTTATCTCGATGAATTACTTAAGCGGTTGATAATAAGGTGAATCACCAAATATAGTGCGAATTGACGGACAAGTGACGCAACGAATAAGCCGGTTGCTTGTCAAGTTAGTGTTTGAGTCAATCAGGCGTTTCTGGCGTAGGTCTGGAAGGATTCCATGGTTAGCCAGAAAATCAGCTCCGATGATACGTTGAATAACATCGGTTACAATGGAACGTCACGTGAATTCACGACGCAGAAGATCGAGTTTTAGGATTGTATGGCCGTAAGTCTTAATAGCTGTTCCGTTTTCTGCGAAAAGTTGATACTCTTCTGCGCGGTGACGAGGAAGGTGGGCTACAGGAAAGACAGAAATATCGGCTCCTGTGTCTATGAGGTAGTCCACTTTAGATGTTTGGTCGGTCATGAAAAGACGGCGGTTCACATGGATGGGGTCAATTGCCGTCGCTACTGACTCCCGTAATTGTTTCCCTGGTTGCATGGCGGACGACATTTCTGAGCCTTAGATCCGAATTTTCTGTGATACCAACAAATATCTGTGCTAGTTGAATTCCGTCTTGGGGAACGATGGCGATGTGAAGAACGTAGCCGGGAAGGCGAACGACTGGAGTGAGAATTTCGTGTCGCTATTTTGGTTATCAACTTTGTCAGCTCATTGATTTGGAGTTGTAAAGACGCAATAGTTGCGGTGTCAAGCGCTGTTGCCATTATCGAGGAACTCGGTATTGACGGGTATAGCTCTATCAATCTATCCGCAACTGTTACCCATGCATGGAAGTTGCCTTCTGAAACGGTTAGAATTTTCTGAACATCAGACAATAGGCAGGACATCCAGATACTTTATAACATGTCTTCTGCATTGTCGTACTGGCTGTTTTCAGACGGCGGAACAATTGGGATGGAGTACGGTCACCAAGTTCTTCAGTTCGAAGCAGCTTTTCGAGTCGTTTTACCTCAGACTGTGACAAGCATTCGATTAATGCTTTTTTAATCGTGCCATATTTGTCAGTGGCTGGCGGTGACGTTAAAATGTCCTGTACTTCTCTGGCTATTTTTTCCGTTAAACTAGCCACCACATGTCTATATTTTGTATTATCGGCAATTACGTTGGCGAGAATAAGTCGGCTCTCGAGTTGAGTGAACCAAAGCACTGGTTTTCTGCCCAAAAGGGTGGTAGCTTGACCGAAACATGGTTTATCACTGCTTGATCGTCAGTCGCCATGAGATTTTGGTTAGGTACACGAACTACAATCACAATGGAGAGGTAGAGTTAGCGAATATTGTGTAGATATCGTGATTCGTTCAATATAAAAATATATTGAATGCCTACTACAGGATCATGTCGGGGTCACCAATTTGTGGATCAGGATGCATTCAATAACATAAATAACAATACTACATAACTTAATTACCAGCCAAGTATACAAGTTAAGGAATAACAATAGAAAACAAAACATTAACTAAAAATATATATACAGAGACTTTGATACATGAAATGGCATAGACCTAGACTAGACTACCAAATGGCAGGCTGAGAACAGCCCGAGGTGTGTCATTCGTGTACCTGCCCTTTTAGGGCTTAACCACTGTATGACGGGATTAGGATGTTATAGGATGGCTGGTGAAGAATGAGGATTGAGGGTTGTTAGGAGGTAGCATATATTTATGCTCCTCATCGGTTGTTAATTTCAGCGTGCAACTACCGTTGGGCACTGCTGATGGGTGGTCCAAATATGGATATTTGGCGAAACATTTTGGACTTCCAAACTACTCTTGGAAGGACTGTAAGGAGGTGAGCTTACGCTGTTGATGGGGTAGCTCCTGTGTTATCGGGGGTGCCCGCAAGCCATGCGGGGAACCCGGTGTCGCACAAGCGTGCGTTCTCTAGGGATATAGTCCCCAAGAGACCTAACCAGGGCGCTCCGATGTTGTGGAAACTGGTCGTAGAATTTGGTTGCCCGGCGCCTAATTTCGTCCTCCACGTACGGGAGGGACGAGGCTTCGTGCAGTAGTCTCGTAGGGAATCTACGGTATACAGAATAGATTACACGAAGACCTCTATTCTGTATACGTTGCAGACGCAGGAGGTGGGTGTCTGCAGCCATGCCCCAGATTTCGCAGGCATACAGGAGGATAGGGATAATGAGAGCCCGAAAGAGGCGTAACTTTAAGGGAATTGGCATCCCCGACCGCAGCATGGGATACAGTGAAGCAATTGCCCCGCTGGTCCGCGCTGATAGGTCGTTGATGTGTCCCCGAAAAGTTAGGCCCTTGTCGAGCTTTACTCCCAGGTAGGTAAGGGAATCTACCCACTCTATCCTTCGGCGAAGGTATGTGAATGTGGGGAAGTTGGCGGGAAACCGGCGTTTGGTGAAAAGTATGGCGCGGCTTTTCTCCGGGTTGATGGACAATCGCCAACGCCTACACCAGGCATAGACCTCATTACTTTGGACGTTAATATAGAAAAAGGACCGTGGACGCCGGTTCGCCCAATGACAGCGCAAATGTTAGGATCTCTACATATAAAAGCATCGGCATACCATCCGGCAGCCAATGGTATGATCGAGCGATGGAATCGGCAATTAAACCCCTCCTTGAAAGCTCAAATTAAATCCGGCTGGGTCCCTAAATATTCCTTGGTAGTTTTAGGACTAAGATTTTACATAATTATCCATTACAATACGACTCCAGTCGAAAACACCTATAGCTTGTCAGTCAAGCTTCCCACGAGTTCTTTGAAAGTAATCTGGAAGACTCGGCACATTCTACCTTTCTTTACAAGCTCTATTCAACATCACTCTGCTTCAATCTGTACAGGTTGAGTACCACTCCAACAAGAACATTTTTTACTTCTTCCTCTTTCCCTGATTACCCTCCCCTTATGTAGGACTTACACCCCTAGGAGTTACAACCAGACGTCTGTCGGGGGGGACTTCTGGACCAGACAGAGTGAAGACCTGGAAGCAAGTGGTGCAATATATATGTGTGTGTGATATAAATATGATATAAATGAAAATAAATATGATATAAATATAATAAATGATATATTATATAAATGAATTATTGGAAGGGTGATAATGGAGCAATTGGTGAAATGAATGGTGGGGGAAACCGGAGAACCCGGAAAAAACCACCCAGACGCCGCTTCGTCCACCACGAATACCACATGCGGGTCCCGCCTAGGTGGTAGGCGAGCGATTTAACCACTCAATCACGACGTCGCCATTATACTTCCAGACTCAGGGAAGGATGAGAAATAATCCTGGCTGGAGAAAAATTCCTACCTCCCTGCCGGGAATCGAACCCGAGAGCCCGTGTACAGCAGGTACCAACAACTCTACAAACTGCGCTAAGGGGTGAGCCGAGCATTTTTACACCCGTAACTAATGGGGTGTCTTCGTGTTTTTGACAGACATGATACACATAGGAAACCACTGCAATCAATATAGATCATGACCCTTATCGTGTCTTGACCCGTACGGAGAAAACGTTTGACTGAAAACTCCAACTAGTAAACAAACCAGATCAGTGTGTCGGCTAAATTCAGTTTTCATCTTCATGGACCAGTATTCCCCAGTTGTACCAAAGGATATCTCAATGATGCCCCGGACAAATGTATCCAAAATCACATTCCCCAAGCACACTGCGGGGTGATATCCAGCTTTCATCAAATCTAAAAGGTGTGGTAGACGAGTGACTTTCACCGGTATGTATCTGGGCGTTTTCACTGACAAGGGGGTGTGTGACAGCACTGATCAAGAGCTGAAAAATGCAATAGTTTGTTTTATGTTGTACACAAGAGCCTGTATACACATACATTTTGAGGATTCCAATAAATATGAAAAACCATTACTTGTTGCTACTTGTACACCCAAAAACCACCCAAGATGCCATGGATGTTTGTAAGACGCTATAGTCGCCGTCAGGAACGAAGGCGTTTGCGCAATAGACAAATGTCGAATGACGTCATAGTCACGTGCTTTCTAGTCAACCAGGCGTAGTCACCAAAGAGGTTGCGATATTACTAAGATAAGTAATATATAAGAAGTAGATAAGTGAAGCTTTTAGTTTCTAATTTTGTTCTTACTTTACAGACGTAGTCTGTTTCAACGCGCACGTGAGAGAGTATTTGTACAGTTTTACAGTGAAATTAACTAATTCCGAGCAATAAGTCCACTCCGCTATGTTATAGTTGTAGCGATATCTCCGCCTAACAATGGGTGTCAGAACTTTAATCCTGTCATAATTAAGGAAATAGTTTATAAATTATCCATGTTTTTGTATTAATTTCTTTGAAAGGTATATAAAACAAAAGTCCTTGTAGAACTATATTTATGTTATAAGTTTCATAAAGGATAATAAATAAACACAGGCACAGTTACGCAGGGAAATCTGCAAGTTTCCCGCCAAGAAAACAAAATAATTGATGCGGCCGTTGATACAATTTTGGCGCTAAGATTTAAATTTAAAGAGAAAACAAATGAACATCAAAGCCCAATAAGCATAGCCAATCAGGGGAAAGCGTGGGTAAGATAGTCGACAGTTCAGTGCTACTAGGTGTAAGGGAAGGTTGTGTCTGCGGTTCGCGGGATAGACGCCACGTTATTAGGAAGTGTTTTGTCAAGTGCCACTGTGTCGTTACTAGTCCAGTGATTGTACATTATTTATATAGATATTGGGATTCATTCGGCACAGCAGGAGATCATGATTTAGTTAACGGGTGGAAGATAAAACTTGCAGAGTTTCCTGTAACCCGAAGTGCCCATAGTGGAAGTGCATCTTGTGTTTTTCTTCCGAGGAACCCCATATAAAAACCAATTCCTTCTCATCACCGCCCAACACACCGTTCCTCTCCCAAAGACCAACATCTCTCGTCGAGGCTGACCCTGAGAAATTGGCGCCTCCTCAGCTGCATCGACGAGACAACGACTTCAAGCGAAGAGGTCGAGCAGAAAAGGGGCGGTGAATACGCTACATAGTAAGTTCAATAACAGTTCCGAAGGTGGCAGAAAACAAAAAGCGTTGCCTTATTGACATTCAAGCCAGGGAAATGGTGTATAATGTGTAAAAATAGTTCCTGAGCAAGATGGAAGTAGTAGTAAGCAGTGTTGCCGATGACGTTTAACAAAGGAATGTGTTGTTTCAGTTTAACCCAACTGCCATGTGCTTGCGAATGCCCCATTCGCCCTTCCCTCTTCTGTCTCTCAAGGGCCATCGAAACGCAGCACTCCCCCTCTTTCCCCTACATGCGCGTTATCCCAGTCATTCCTGATGGCAACTATACCCAATGAATTGCCTGCATAACCTAAATGTGCATTTCGCTTCGCCAATTCGAAATTATAGGTTTCTTACTAATAAATATATCACTAAGTCTCCTTAAATACAGAAAGGACAACCTTTTTCGATAATCCGATGCAATAACAACGAGTAAGCATTCATTATTTAGCCTTCGCAACAGTTAGTTACCTTGAGGAATAACAGATTCAGCTTTTCAAACAAGACACTCTTGGTTTGCATTTCTCCTGTGATGGACGTATACGTCAGGACTTCGTAGAAGAAAGAGGAAGGAGAACGGATAATTTATTGTATTTATTGGGAGTTTTCCACACATGATGAAACATAAGTATCATTTACTCAGTGATTGTGTAAAATAAATTACTGGAAATCCTGTCATATTGCTAGGAAGAATAAAATTGTTGATTGATGGAGAAGAGGTATTTACGTAACATATATCTTTCTCCACTGAAACTTACTTCACATCGTGTTGTTTTGACAATAGCTCGCTTTTGCTGATTGCTCTGCATTCTACACATCCTGGGAGATACGAGTACCAGTATTTTCAGATGTAGAAGATATTTAAACGCTAAGCTTACACCAAAATACGAGCTTCCGGTTTTTGACAGCGCTACCAACATAAACGCAGAGTTAAAACCCGCTGGAAATTGCTACCTGAGCAAAGTGTATAACCCGACCAAGGCCAGTGCAGTCCTGCTTCGGAGGGCGCCACTTGTACGCCTTATGGTGAAGCTTTATGGTCCTCCTGTGCCGTCCGGTTGCCAAAAGGTGAACAATAACAGATCTCATGTTGACATTTTCTCTGTGTGCATAACTGTATTATATGTATATGTATTGCATGTATATTCATACCATAAAAATTAAATATATTCATAAATACTTTAAAATACGGTACATTTGAACATTTCTCTGAAACTAACATTACTCCGCATTGTCTCCCTCACTTGCTGTGCCGCTCTCGGATTCGGTGGCATTTCTTCTCTAGACTCGTTACTGCTGTCCAGTCCTGGATTGATTATTATCCTTTCCATTTCTTCTTCCATAAGCGAATCTCTTTTCCAATACGTTTCTTGAATATCTTTCACCTTCTGAACAGAGGTTTTCCATTCATTTACTGTTATTGCTCAAGTAGCATCAAGTGTTGAAGTCTTAAGTGTTGACAGAGAAACATGGTCCACATTATTGTCGGCAGCTTTTTTTATTATTAAATTCCAAAATAGCTCGATAGGGTTCAAGTCCGGAAGATAGGATGGTAATCTGGGTGCTCTAAGCCAGCATCTGCGAATAATTTGTCGATGGAGTATGTTTTCTTTAGCCTGTGCTGTTTTCGTGAATGACAAGTTCCGCTTTAGCTATTTCCGGGTCAAATCGTATATTGTTGCTCCGCAACCATTCTTGTATTTCTGACTTTAAATTTGTGATTGACGCCATGTTATTGTCTTCTTTATTGTGATAAAGAGCATTGTCAATTACAACAATGCTGCTTTGCGGTAATCCATTTATCAGTTGGTTTTGCACCCACTTGGAGTAGTTTTCGTAGCTCATTTCATTATGGTAATCTGAGGCCTTGGATTTGTAATCGTAAAAGACGCAAGCACCTGAAATAAGTCCTATCTTCCAGCCAGCATGTACGATAATAAGACGCTATCCAGCACTCATTTGCATACACTCCTGAAACATCGTCACTCTACCAACACTTGGAAACTGTGTAGTGCGTGTGAATCCAGGTTTCATCCATGTATATCACTGGCTTATTTTCCCCTCGTTCATTTGTTCTAAGTGTTTAAGAAATCCTCTTTGAGCCACTATATCAGGACGTTCCCTCGGTACACTCCTTTTATTTTTACACTTTTTAAATCGAAATCCAATGGATTTCACTATTTTTCTAAGTGTTTCTTTACTCCCCGTGAAATTAATCTCTTTCTTGCAAAAGTTGAATAATTTTCGCAGCGTAAGAATTTCTGTTTTGATCCTGATGCTTTCTTCTAACGGTGCACTTGTCCATTTCGTCCAAAATGATTTTATTTGCAGGAGGTTTACCAATTTTGCGAGGTGATATTATTTAGCTCGCCCCACTTTCTTCAAGCCGGTCCTCTTTCCTAATCTTGCATACCATTGTCTTACTGCAGCCAGCAGAAGCGACAGCATGTTTAGTAGCATTTATAATAGGTATTTTTTGACCTTCTTTCTTCTCTTCGTCACAAAACTTAACATTATAAATAAAACGCCGAGATTGTTCGAGAAGAATTTTATTTCCTTTACGTTCCATCACCATCACAATCACTGTGAACACTATGCTGCACGTTAGTAAATCAGACTGTAGAGCATTTCGTGACGTATTCATGTCGTCACCACCTTGGTTCGCCTGTTTGCCGCATCCCATGCAGGACTACACTCGCCTTGGTCGGGTTATATGTACGTAGTTATATCTTCTGTGATTACTGTAACCCATTCCTGTGCCACGAGATCCTGAGACTGCTAAATTAGCATCCAACCTCATACATCCATCTGAAAGGAGTGTGCTACTACACAACTCTTCCGTTTAAAACCCCTAAAGTGGTATCGTTTTATAACATTTCGACGTTTATTTTGCATGATTTTCTAATCTAAGAATAAAATGCATTAATATATGTCCCAGGTGTTCTTTTGATATGCATTGCAGTAGACGACGTAAAGCTGATATATCAGATTTATACGAGAAATCAGCTAGGGATTTTGTTGCATGACCGCATTGTATTGTCATTCCAGTGAAATTGATTAAACACACCTTAGTAGGTACACCTGACTTACACTCGCAGAACTGATGATTGTAAAAGCAACTTGTTGCAAATGGACCCATCCACAATACGACACAAGGCCGAGTATGCTGTCTACCCTTGTGCACCTAGAATGAACTCTCGTTAAAATTAATAAATTAACAGCATTAAAGGTTTGAGGCAAAGTGTCACTAGTTAACGTGGCTGGACAGGACCGTTTCATTTCAAAATACCATGTTGCCGGCCCTGCTTAATCTCACTAGGCTTCTACAAATCTACTAATATGCCAAATAAAACTCTATTATGAAGGTTTGACTCCTTAATTTTAGCCACTGGCATGTCTTCAAATCCTAATATTATTTTATATCTGAAGCTATCATATTTAAATATGATATATTTTAAAACAGGAATCTAAACTCGTTGCAATACTGAACGACACTCTTTTGTTGCGCCCATAGTATTGTTGCCCCGAATCTCAAGTTTTCAACTGTCTGAGTTAAAAGCGGCTGTTTTGAAACGATGTGTGAAATATAAATAGCGGTGTTTCTTAACGACGGTCAGAAAGAGTGTTTATGATTATGTTTTCCTGGCAACCAGATGAAATTGAAAATGGCATCTTCAGATATGTTTATGTGAAATCCGAGTATCCATATCCTTCCGGCATTTATGAAGTTGAAGAAGAAATTTGTCCTGAAGCTCAGTATGGTAAGGATAAGAGTATTGATTGTTCCTAATCATAGTTTTGTATGTGTGTGTGTAATTATTAGCTGTATATTTATATAACCTAGCCATTCCGAGTACACAATTCCTATTGTGGAGTTAGTATTCGTGATTATCATGTTGAACGATATTTTTTCTTACTCTATATGGGGCAAAGCACGGGATACAAAATACTCGTTACATAAGCCTACAAATTACAGCTTCAAAAATAAATCATCTCATTTTCCTCATTATATAGTCTTCATGTAGTTTACAGGTTAACGTCCATCGGTCACATGATACATTAGTGTTTCCATAGTGCATCAATCATTCACCATTTGTAAAATGTGCAATATAAAGTGGAGGTTCAGAGATATCCACCTGAAAAGCAAAGTTTTTACCAGCATTCGCCAACCTTTTACTCTACGCGTGTAAAAACTTCCAATGCTCGTACTTCCTTTATTTTTGTACCCTGTTAGTTGAGTTATATTTATAGAAATTACTTGTTTATCTAGGAAATTAAGCAATGGAAACTTCTACTTATTGAAATTATCAAGCTGCTATTAGCACACGGTCTTGGACCGAGAGTAAGCTGAAGCGAAAGTTATCTAAGCCATGTAGGTACATAAAGTAGGGACTTTAAAGCGATTTAGGTAAAGAACTGTTGTACAACTGTTACTGTTCGTAATGTATGTTTCGATCATATGCCTCGTCCATTACATGGCACCCGCGGAAGAACAATTATCGTATTAATCCCCGTTTACTATGGCAATCACTTGCATAGGTTAAAAACAATCCCATTTACTTATGTACATGTTTAAATAGGCTAAATTGAAGTCATAAACTTATGAGTTTCTTCTTCTTTACATGGTTACCCTCCCCTTATGTAAGACTTACATCCCCTAAGACTTACAATCCAGTGCCAGGGTCAGACGCCTTTTGGGGATCAGACGAATCTATGGACCAAACATACTGAAGGCGTGGAAGCGGGTGGTCAGCCAAGCACCACGTATGATTGTGAGGAAGAGGATGATATGAAATTCACGTGAAATCAATGAATGGAAAGGTGTTGATAGAGCAATTGGTGGAATGAATGGTGTGGAAATCGCAGAACCCGGAGAAAAGCCGTCCAGACGCCAGGAATGTCACATGTGGGTCCCTTAGATCGAACCCGGGCCGCCTAGGTGGTAGGCGAATGGTCTGAATGCTCGGACACGCCGCCTCAAACTAATGGGTTTACTTGAAATAAAATAAAACTGAAGCAATTTTTCCTGCAGCACTGAATAAAGGATACGTGCCAATATAATCGTTGCAATTTTACCTATCCGAATATACTTCTTGGGTGGCGCCGTGGTGGAGCAGTTAGAGTGTTTGCCTACTACCTAGGTGGCTCGGGTTCGATCCCAGGAACCCACGTGTGGTATCTGAGGTGGCCGAAGTGGCATCAGGGCGGATTTTCTCCGGATTCTCCAGTTTCCCCCGCAAGTCATTCCACCAATTGCTCCATTATCATCTTTACGATCATCGATTTCGCCTGCATTTATCATCCTCTTCCTCACTACCATATCTGGTGCTTGGCTTAACACCCGCTTCCGGGTCTTCACTATATACGGTCTATAGGTTCCTGTGCTCCCCGACAGGCATCTGACCCTAGGCACTGGCTTGTAAGTCCTAGGGGTGTAACGCCTCTACAAGGGGAGTATAATCGGGTAAAGAAAAAAGAAAAAGCATATACCTCCTGCATTATCTGTACATGTGTTCTTCCTTCAAAAGTTTGTCGTGAATTCTGAAAAAGACTTACGACCTAGGCTTTGGAGAAAATGCACCCCTTTGTCCTCTTCCCCTCTTGCTTATTTTGAGTTGTAGTCATCGTTGACATGAAATATGTCAAGACAATTTTAGGTCCCCTGAAGAAAAAATCTCGTAGAGCGCCAGTTTTTAAAATTATCGACAATGGCAAGTAACCCCTTCATCAGCTTGTTGTTCTTATTATTCCCAGAGCTAATCTGCTGTCTTTAACCGTACACTGTGATTAATACTATTTCTAGGTGGTAAGGCCATTCGAGACCTGTTATGGAGTAGTGGACTCTATTATCTGTGTTGTTGTACTGTCTCTCATTTGTATTTTTTGCTTGGAAAGAACAACTAATATTTTTGTGGTCTTCGTAGACTAATTTATAGACCTCACTCCCCCTCCTTTCTCTCTCTTTCTTTCTTTCTCTCTCTCTCTCTCTCTCTCTCTCTCTCTCTCTCTCTCTCTCTCGCAAATGTCATTTTAAAATGGGCTTATGGAAGACCCCTTGCATTTGAATGACATAATATTTGTTGTTTAATCTAGCCGACTCCATCCTTTAGAGATTCATGCGTACCATGAAGGTTTTATGGCTTACCTATATATGAATAGGTAAGTACAGGATGATTACAAATAATTCATCGGGTTTTGGATGAATGTATTTCACAGAGTATTACATAAAAATAATGAATGATACATTGTATGAAAAAGGACATTTTCAAGTTTCTTACATATTATTACAAATGTTCTATGTGCTCTCCTCGTGCTACGCTACACACATCTATGCGGTAGTCAATTTCAACCCATACACTTTCCAGCATATCCCTGTCGATGTTCGCCAACACAGAACTGATGCAATCCTGGAGTTCAGCCAATGTGATCGGCAAAAGTTGTACGTACCATCTTTCACGTATCTCCAAAGAAACGTCACAAAGTGTAAGGTCGGGAGACCTTGGGAGCCACCTGAAGACTGCCAAATCATCCTGAGCACATCGCCTGATCCATCTGTTTGGAAGTTCCTCGTTCAGATGGCGATGCCTCGTCCATTACATGGCGGAGCTCCATCCTGTTGGAATATGAAGTGCGGCATATCAACCATCAGTCTGGGAAACATCCAGTTTTATAGCATGTACGTCATACCCATCACATTTTCCCAGGAAAAAAGTAGGGCCCGTAAATGTTGCTACGTGACACAGCACAGAAGACATTAATCTTTGGAGAATCTCTTTCAATCTCCATTGTGACATTGGGATTTACCATGCCCCATATGCGGAGGTTGTGACGATTAACTTTACTGTTCTGTTGATTAGTCACCATTTTTAAACTGTTATCCCCCTGCCACTTAGCCAGTCACATCCAAATCTGCAATGGCATAAACAAAACTCTGAAGTATGTTCTTTCAGTTGTTTATTAGTACAAATGGGTAAGCATTACATTTTGGAAGCTGTAAGACATCAAAACCCGATGAATCATTTGTAAATACCTTGTATATATAAATGTTATGTTGATTTGTGTACCCTTAAAAAACTCAAAGTTCTGCAACGATTTAGCTCAAATTTTAACACGATATATAACCCGCTTCAAAGATTATTTTTATCTATTTTTTTGCGTCAGTAACACACACACAATCAATTGTATTTTGCGTGTTCCCGTGTCGGCAAACAAGATAGCCGACAATGGAAAAACAAAAATATTGTATACCCACAAGTTTTGCAAAATTAAACTTTTGAAACGTATGCTTTGTTTTGTTCCTCATTTCTCCTTCATGCAACCATAATGATATATACTGTTCGAATGTTAGATAGCACTACATACCCGCAATTGATATCATTTGCAGCTACGATCCAAGCCATGTTTGTATCAACTTGCGTATGTGAGCAGTTGTTTACAAAATTAAACATGGTTAAATCCAGTAGCGTGCGTTTAACCCCAGCTACCCCAGCACTGCTGGGGTAACTGATTTATTCACAAGTTCGAAATTAAAATAATAATTTTGTCACATGTCAATCAAATATGCACATCGCACATGAACGTTACAGTATTTAAGACTCAAATTCCCGCCCCGCCACTAGGCAGGCAGCTGTTGCTCTTGGCGACTGGACTTGGACTTGTTCCAAACGACTACACCCCTCAATGCCAGCTTGCCTACCAGTGGTGTATTGACGCACGCGTAGCCCTGGCTGCCAGCTGACAGCGAAAGCGAGTATGTTCATTTGATTGGTTAGTTCAGTTTCATTCCAGCTAGCTAGGATTTGACGTAATAGAGGAGTCTTTTTCGATAGCCACGGCAGAGCGCTGTCGATCGGTTACAAGGAAACTTCAACATATCGATATGGAAAACTTGAAAGAGAGATAGCGATACACGCAAAGCATAGCAATCCTACAATAATGGTGTCTTTTGATAGTATAATAATGTCCAACGATATGAAAAACTCACATATTTAAAACTATTAACTGCAATTAAACAATGTTAAGCAACGTCTTAAATGCTTTTTTCGTTTACGAAAGCGACCCCATTAACAAAATGAAAATAAATAGGGAAAAATATAAGTTGGCCATAATGCAGATGAGATCAGATTTATGTAGTGTTGTTGCCACACGTGTTTCTGTTAAAGTGTATTTACTAAATGTGATTGGTGAATTCATTGGAAATGAATGTGAATGCCTGTGTAATAGACGATATTCAGAAGAGAACATTTTCATGCAGACCTTTCCATGAAAAAGACCTTATCCAGCAAGGAAGGCCAACTCCAAATTTACCTTATTTAACCAAAAGGACAACAAAGTTTACAAGGCATTTTAGTTGCTCAAACTACGAGAAATAGTTATAGTTAGCTGGCAGTAAACAATTTAATACATTGTTCTTTTGGAACTGTTCACTATTTGGACAGGATAGACATACTAGTTGGAGGAGAACGGGTACGTTAATTTGGGAAATTTAACAAAAGCTTAAGTTTCCCACGGAGAGTCTGTTGGCCATATTAGAGCAACATATGTATTTGACTTCTTTCGGCAGGCTTGGAGTGTATACTCAGGTGGACGATCAATTAAAATATGAGATTTTGCTCCATAACGAGAAAGTAAGACAAAACAGAAAGCTCCTGAAACGTTTCGTACATACAGTGTGCTTCCTAAGCAAGCAAGAACTCGCCTTCAGAAGTAATGATGAATCTCAGACAGCAATCAATCGAGGCAATTATGTGGAACTATTCAAATATACAGCTGAATACGATCCTCTATAGAAAACACATTTAGAGACATCCATAGTTTTAAAGGAATTTCAAAGAATACAGAATGAACTCATTGAAGCTGTTGCTTGTTCCTTGCTAGAAGAACTAAAAATGTGAATAAAAGACACCAAATTTGTTTCGGTTTTAGTTGAGGAAGTAACAGACGTCTCTAACACGGCTCAACTTTCATTTGTTTTAAGATACATTGTCAGCGGAAAAACTAAAACATTTATTAGCTTTAATGATGTAAGTGAAAACCGTACTACACAAGGGGTTGCAGAAGTTGTCAGGTGGTACTTAACTGAATTTGAATGCAATGATAAACTAATTACACGATCTTATGACGGGACTGCATCAATGGCGGGGCAAATAAATGGTGTGCAGGCTCTAATTAAAAGTACACACCTAAAAGATTTATTTATCTACTGCTATGCTCACTACTTGAATATGGTTGTAACAAAGTAGATAACACAACTGAATGTAAACTATTTCTCAGTACATTGAATGGTATTTCTGCTTTCTCCTCTCGTTCACCAAAAATAACAAAATTCCTGGGCGGATTTCTACAGAAATGACTTCTCAACGTTTCACCCACCAGATGGAATTACGCAAAGATATTAGTTAATACAATATATGCTCATTGGAATGATCTCTGTAATGTTTTCAGTGCAACGTTACGGAATACAAACGACATTGAACGTGAAATGTTGGCTACAGTTAAAGGATATCTCCATACTTTGAGAGAATTCACATTTTGTTTCTTATTAAGAACTTTCGACACAATTGTTTCATTTACTGATGTTCTCTACAGTATTCTCCAGACCAAAGCCTTTGACATTCTTTACTGCAGAGTGAAAATTCAAGAAACTAGACCCCAAACGAAGCATATAGTCAATGGGATGTAAGTTTGATGTAAGTTGTTTCTTATTAAGAAATTTCGACAGAATTTTTTCATTTACTGATGTTCTCTACAGTATTCTCCAGACCAAAGCCTTTGGCATTCTTTACTGCAGAGTGAAAATTCAAGAAACTAGACCACAAACGAAGCATATAGTCAATGGGATGTAAGTTTGAATCGGTTTTTGCTGAAATTGTAAAGCAAGTAGGCGAACCTTCAAAAAGAAGCAGTATCAACTACAAGCAAATATATTGTGAAATATTTGATAATATAGATTCACATCTTGAGATGTGGTTTCAAAATCATGACAAATTAAATTTTATGGACCTTATGTCTATGGAAAAGGGAAAATATGATGTATACAATCATCAATTTCCATAGAGTCAATTAACTAGTCTTCTAAGTAGTTATGGTTCTCATTTTGATGAAGAAAGACTTAGAAATGAGTTGGCTGTATTTTATGTTGGTGAAGAATTCACTACTGGGTATTCTCTCTGAAAAGTCAATGGCTTCATGTTTTCCCCAGATTACAACTCTGATTTCCGTAATATGTACTATACCGATATCTACACTTCCGTGGAAAGGTCATTTTCCACACTAAACAGCATCAAAATATAGTCCAGAAACAATACTGGTGAGAAAAGACTTTCAAATCTGGCATTACTTTCAGCAGAAGCTCCTCTACTTAAAGAAATAAGACAAAGACACCTTCTTTGACAAAACTGTGCAATTCTCTGCCACCCAAGAGAGAAGAATGGAGTTCACATGTAAATACCACTAGGACCAGCCCCGTAGCGCAGTAATGGTGCACCTGTCTCTGGCATGGAGATCTGGATTGGATCCCCGGAAACGGCGTGGGATTTTTCCCCGTTGAGAGGCCTGGTCTAGCGTGCACTCTGCCTTGTGATACCAATTGTGGAAGTATTCTGATGGAAATGTAGGGTCCCTAAGAGATCAAGTACTGCCTTACGGCCCCCTTCCTGCATTCTTCCGTGGCTTTGGCTGTGGCTGGACGTAGCGACCGGGCGATAAGTGTACCCTCTCCATATAAATGTCAGGGGTTAATATCATTTTAAGTGCATTTCACATAATTTACAAAGCGTCCCACACCAGTCGTGGTCAAACCATAATTAATTGAACCTACACTCCCATTTTTGTTGGTACTTTATCTCTCATTCAGCGTTTTGTTTAGGATGACGACTGAAGGATGGGTCAGAAATAGTACACTTTTCGTTCGAAGACTGAGGAAAACTCAGCAACTGATCTCTGTACACCATGATATTCACTGCATTCCTTTCAGTAGAATCACACACTTATTTATATCTTATCCAATACTATATCTTTTATAAAAAAAGGAATAAGGTTTATTGTTTCGATGTTCTATTTTGGTACTAACACTTCTTTTTATAAGACGAACTTACAAGACGAAGACCGTTCACTGTATAATCAATCACCCATCAACAGCAAGCTGTTGATTATTATTATTATTATTATTATTATTATTATTATTATTATTATTATTATTATTATTATTATTATTATTATTATTATTATTATTATTATTATTATTATTATTATTATTATTATTATTATTATTATTATTATTATTATTATTATTATTATTATTATTATTATTATTATTATTATTATTATTATTATTATTATTATTATTATTATTATTATTATTATTATTATTATTATTATTATTATTATTATTATTATTATTATTATTATTATTATTATATTATTTATCATCATCATCACCATCACCATGACCATCACCATGACCATCACCATAACCATGATGACATCGTTCACGGGATTTCCAACACCATTCGCACACACGCGAGCACATGCACACGTACACACAAGACCCATGAGCTACTGCACTGCTTATAGTGAAAACCATAAGCAGTGAAGCGTTGATTGACTAACCGTTAAAATAGCTGCGTACAAGAAGTTGAAGCTTTTACATGGAGGCTTATAGTATGTCCTTTGGCTACCGAATAGGCCGTGTCGTTACTTCCAAAGTACTCTCTACCGATGTTTCCTTGCAACTTATGTTGAGGTTCTTCCCTGGGCTGCTGTCGCTACATTTTTTTCCTTTGGTGTGGAGCGGAAAATTGCCTTTTACGACTTACCCCAGCCCAGCTGGTCGTGTGAGATTCGTGACCCTACCCGCTAACAAGCGCTCCACTTGCCAGAGTCTTATTTATTTTTGTCTCGCATGCATTGGTTTGCCAGGTCCCGCATAGCACACCGGTTAGTCTATGAATTATGAGAAGCTGGTATGCATTGGATACGAACGCGTCAAATTTTACTGAATATGGACTGCGTATGACGAAAGTACTGAGCAATTCCGGGTGGTTAATGTCTAAAGATTCTTGCAATTGTTACTGCAAATGTTCACCATGGATTAATTGAAATGTGTCATGCGTCTATGTTAGCGCATACCTTGACCTATTAGTACAAGCATACGTTTTAGGCGTTTATCCCTGGATAATTGGGACGTCATCTTCGGCGAATTCATCTGATGAAGATTCCCTGTGGGTCAGAATTATTCTAATTATCGCTAGAGTTCCTCGCTTTGTCAGATCTAGGTACGTGTCCATGCCGTTCGTCGTTGTGTCCACACAAATAATCAGCCAGCTGCACGAGTGTATCACACGGGGAGGCCTCTATCCTCCCGCCTTGGCTGGACAGTCAAGGTCTTCTAAGCCTACTGAGATGACTGGATTGTGTGTAACAATGAGAAGTCAGGTGTGTACTCGAAAGTCAGTGATTTCAGTTGTCTGTGTCGTGTAACTTATAAGAAGTTATCTAGAAATCCTTGTATTTCGTCATCTTTTGTCCCTCACATAGGTTCCTGCTAATGAGAGTGATCTGTTGTGTTTGTTAATTCCTGTTTGTTAGTCTCCTAGTGTTCGAATCAGTTGTCATGTTTTGGAAATTTCGCATAAATGTCGCAAGCTAGTTTCTTAAGGAATTGTTGTATGGTGTGCATTTTGACCTCATAATGGAGCATATTTGATGGTGCAATTTTGCAGAATTTTGCGATTATGCATGAAACTCTTCCCCTCTCTTTACCCATATCCAATGACGGGATACTGCTAATGGCTGCACATAGTTATAACCAATGAAACATCGGTCTGAAAGGAAAGTCTTGGTTTCTTCGGTCACTAAATGAATCGTTACCCATCTCTTTACCCCTCTGTAATGACAACACTATGCAGGCCACATGCTAGTTATAAGCAATGACACGTTGGCTAAAAGGAAAGTGCCGATTCTTTCTGAACACTAAGTAAATTCTTACTCGTTAAGCTCAGCTGGTGTTTGATTCATAAAATGTCGTATATATCAGAAACTACGCGTGGCCAGATAATTGGTCTATGGCAAGCTGGTAACACAACTCGACACATTTCAGAAACTGCAAATTCACAGAAATGTAATTAAAAGTTAATATCACCCAAGAAGGGCGGTATATTGCTTAGAAGAAAATCTTGCATTCGAAAGCAGAAGCTGTATTATGATATAACGTAATAGACAAACATTAAAGCTATTTTATACGAATTTTAATTCCAGTATAAATATAGAGAGAATTTGTAGAGGGAATAAGCTTTTTATATTTTCAATGTAATATAGTATCATGTTTACCAGGGAGGACGCAGGATTTGTTTTCGGGGGGAATCTGATTAGATGCTGCATTTAGAACATCTGAAATGTCATCATATGCATGTAGTATATAAGATAAATGCCTTACAATTACAATTACATTTAAAGAAGTCAACGATACCTTTTACACATTTTATCCAGTACTTCTTGAGTTTTAATTTCCAAATGTTTATGCTTTACATTAATGCTAGTCCATACAATCTGTCTGCTCCCTTGGTATTCCTCAAACAGGTCTTCAGATACCGTAGTGTTGAAAACGAACATTCTGGTGTTACTGTAGTTACCGGTAAAGCGCAGAAAACCTTCAACGCCTTGTGTATGAAGGGGAAAATAATTTGAAGAGGTGGGAATGATATAATCCAAAGCCACAAAATGTAAATTTGTCAGGGGAGCGTTGTAAAACTTTCAATAAATCCATAAATAACACGTCAGTTTTTTGGCTATCCAACAGTAGTAATTTATTTCTCCGTCTTAATATACATGTGAGCAGAGTTATCTTGTGAAAAAGGTTAAACATTATTAATACAAAATATTTCATGGCTGGGTGACAACATTGAGCTTTGACCTGTCTCATACTAAAAGAAGAGAAGGTTTACAAATTATGAACATCAACATATAACTTAGAAGGACAATGACCACAATATTTGAACTGTATAACAATTATCTATCACATATGCGTCATTTTCTTAATTTTCTTCCTTTGTTTCATTCAAAGTCTTAAAGCATCCCTTCGAAACATCTGCTATATATGGCATTAATGACATAACATCTTTCAGTTTTTTCTTGTACATTGGAATAAGTTTTAAGTATTTCCTTAATAGCTGGAATGGATTAAGTTCCTGGCGTGCTCGTCGTTTTCAAGTGATTTACAGTTCTGAATTCTTCTGAATCAGTTTATTGATATTTCACTTTGAAATGTGTAGCGGTTTTTATCAAGTGTCCCGCGATTGGGTAGCTAAAATGTAGCGGTTTTTACGAAGTGGCTCTTAATGTTGCCATTTTTACAAATAGATTTTTAACGATGTAGTAATGCAGCAATGAGTCTTATTTCCAGGGCGTTACGGGCACAGGCGGACAAATAAGGGCGAGGTATTATTATTCCCAATAACTATTCAAATTTTCCTCTACGTCAACTTCATGACCATTAACTGGCAACACTTAAACATATTACCTCCACTCTTTTATAAGAAATAACACTTTTAGATACCAAAGCCATCGTGGTTTCGTACGAGTTAAATTTCCGCTTCTTTCTTTCCTAAATATTTTAGGACTAATGACTAATCCTATGCTGTGGGGTTTCTGTTCTTACCATCCTTCTACTCTCATTAGAATTTCTTCGATTTTACAATTTCACTTTCCCAATAATTATTCATATTACTTACTTTTTTCTGCCTTTAGGTGCTTTATCAGGTGACACCACTGGAAACGTTTTACATTTTTCAGCATCCTAAGTCAAATGAAATATTCAGACTGAGAAAGAGCAAAGGCACTTGTAACATATATAATATACATTAATATATTATACAAATAACATTATAATATTATTAAAATTATTGCCAATAACACAGTAATTAATTGTACAAGCATAATCTGATTTGCACATGCATATGAGTCATTCCATGTCAAATCGCACAAAATTTGACCTTCATGTCTCCAATTTCATTAATATTAAATGTACATGTTCTGTGAATGAAAAAATGATACCCCTATTTTTTTTTGTTTGTCTTTAAATTAATGATTTTGGTAAATATAAAGCATTAAATTTTCGGATATTTCTCGCACAACGTTCTACATAAACATAAATATCTCTGGTATTATTCTTCAGATAAATATGACCTGTAGCTCATTTTGAACATTGAAATGTGTACTTTATTTATATATTAAAAAACAGTTTTATGTGTCCTATTTTTACAAGGCCATTAACATTACAAACATCATTAACAATACTTTCCCTCCACTAAAAATTTCCGGGAAAATTTGTAAAACGTAGCTTGATGATGCCATGCAATCCTAGAAAAAGTTCAGAATGGAACTCTAAATAGATGCAGAGAAATTAAATAACTTACCAAGCCGTGCAGACTGGAGTAACGCTGTTTACACGACCAGAAGGTATACACACCGCGTGCAGCTGATTGCGAGTCATGCGTTGTACTTCCGTCAACGTCAAACTACTAGCATAAACCAGTGTTTATGCTAGTAGTACAAGCATAAGATGGGTCATTTCACGTCAAATCGAACATTTTTGAAACTTGACATACTGTTTTCTCCAATTTTTTTAATCTTATCAATATATGAGATTAAATAATCCGTATGTTTTCTTTTTGGTGTGATACGTTTATTTTGCGCTTTATTAATATTATTTTTACGGTATATTCCCATAATGTATTATATAAAAATCACTATACCGAATAATATTTGAATTTTAGAATTTTCGTGATTACAGCAGTCTAAAGTTTAAAAAATGCAGTTTTATATGCCATTGTTTTAGGCTCACTCAAAATATACAATAGGCACCTTTTAGGGGGTAATATTTTTAAAATATATTTTAATTACTAAACGCTTACTATTAAAAAACTGAGAAACTATAATTATAGTTAGAAGTATTGTGCATTGAACTACGCTCGTTTCAGAATAGGATTCGAATAAGATGTGATATAAATATTTTACTAATGACGTGAGTCACTTGTATCGACTGAAGAAAGTGCTGTGCACACGTGGGCGAGGTGTCATTGTACATCCGGTGTTTATTGTTTGCATAATATACTTTTATCGCTAGTTGACATTTAGTGTGAGCTGTGGTGTTGATTGTGCTTGTGTATAATCATGGCTGATTTGGTGCAACGGAGTTATGGCTACTGTTTTAATCCATTCAAATTAGTTAATCACAGAGTTCGTAATAAAAAGCTGAGAGCAGTGACGTCAGCAATGCTGATTAAACTTAAATTAGAAGGCTTAAACTTATCTCGCGATTTGAAAGTTTGTGATAATGCCGCATGAAAATTTCAAAACTTCCAAAGGAACAAACCACCACCGAGTTATGTGTGCCTAGTGCTAGTGAAAGTTTGGTAGAAGAACATGATAGTGAAGGCCCCTCATCCTCTAGTGAGGCAGTAAGTATGGTCCAAACAGATGTAACAGATAAACTGAACGAGAGTTTAGCCGCAATAGCAGAATCTCCAATAAAGAAAAGAAAACTGTCGCAAAACCGCTACCCTAGAGAGATGTTGCAGAAAATATCACAGACGATGAAGCAGAAAATATTTTATACTACAGATTCTGCTTCGTATGAAACTTCAAATAATTGTGAAATTATACAAAAATTAAAAGATTCTTTCCATGAAACGGATGACAAAAATCTTAAAATACAAATACTGACAATTTTTGACAGCTGGTCGTACAATAAAATACAACAACATTTTGATGTCTCAACTCACATGATACGAATATCCAAACAGGCGGCCAAAGAAAGGGGAATTTTAGCAACCCCGGACCCTAAGCTCGGAAAGCGTTTGGACTTAGCTACTTTACAAAAGGTTTCTGAGTTTTATAATTCCGATGATGTTAGTAGGCTTATGCCTGGTAAGAAGAACATAGTTTCTGTTAAAGAAAGTGGCAGGAGAATTCACAAGCAGAAAAGACTGATACTTTTCAATCTTAAAGAAACCTATTATAACTTTAAAGAGATGTATCCGGATGTCAAAATAGGACTTTCAGAATTCTCAGAATTAAGACCAAAGGAGTGTGTACTGCTTGGAACTAGTAGCACCCACTCAGTTTGCGTTTGTGCTCATCACGAAAATGTTAAGTTAATGATTGATGGTGTCAACATTTGTCGGCTCACTAAAAATTCAAATCCTATGCTAACTAATTATAAGGATTGCTTGTCACAAATTATCTGTAATCCCCCATCATCTAACTGTTATTTAAAGAAATGTAACACATGTCCAGAAACTGAACATTTAATACATCGTTTTCGACAACTCCTAGATGAACAACCTATCCAAATGATTACTTAGAGGCAATGGGTGACTGTGGATCGCACAAATTTAGAAACCTTAATATCGCCAGTGGAGGATTTCCTGGACAAATTGTCAACAAAGCTCACTAATTTACTACCGCATACATTCATAGCTCAGCAACAAAATTTATTTTTGAAGGAGTGCTAGGAAAATCTGGCATTAGGTGAATGCATAGTAATAGCCGATTTCTCGGAAAATTACGCTTTTGTTATCCAGGATTGTGTTCTGGGCGTACCCTGGAACAATAGACAGGCCACGATTAACCCTTTTGTGGCCTACTACAAAGACAATAGTGGCATAAAACATGAAAATTTTGTTGCTATTTCTGAATGTCTAAAACACGACACCAGAGCTGCCCATCTTTTGCAAACAAAGTTATTACTGTTTTTGAAACAACAATTGAGATTATTGCATAAAATGATATGCTTTTCAGATGGCTCAAGTGCTCAGTATAAAAATAAAACAAACTTAATGATGTTTGTAATGTTAATGGCCTTGTAAAAATAGGAAATATCAAACTGTTTTTTAATATATAAATAAAGTACACATTTCAATGTTCAAAATGAGCTACAGGTCATATTTATCTGAAAAATAATACCAGAGATATTTATGTTTATGTAGAACGTTGTGCGAGAAATATCCGAAAAGTTAATGCTTTATATTTACCAAAATAATTAATTTAAAGACAAACAAAACAATAGGGGTATCATTTTTTCATTCGCAGAACACGTACATTTAATATTAATGAAATCGGAGACATGAAGGTCAAATTTTGTGTGATTTGACATGGAATGACTCATATTTTAATTATCATGTAAACAATACTTTAAATTATGCAATAACATTGTAGTGTGATACAAACCTAAGCCTCATTGTATTCGTTCTTTAAAAAATTAAGTATTCTCCAATTACCACATCATTTTTTGGATAAATAATCACCAGAGGGCCAACAGCTGCTTCCGCTGGATGAATAATGCTCATCAGAACCAACTATTTCTTTCTCAGAATCTTCTTTTTTTGGCTGCACAAGGAAATATACTCTTCTTTGCTAGCCCATTTTACTGTGGTTTTGGGTTGTTTCACATATGG
This sequence comes from Tenodera sinensis, assembly GCA_030765045.1. Taxonomy (NCBI): domain Eukaryota; kingdom Metazoa; phylum Arthropoda; class Insecta; order Mantodea; family Mantidae; genus Tenodera; species Tenodera sinensis. The sequence continues at coordinate 27,921,178 of CM060972.1, forward strand.
AAAAGACTAGTTCTTCGATGTATGAGAACAATTGGATTTACAGCAGTAGCTTCCTCTGTTGAATAGAAGTTGAACTAACCCAACAAAAATGTTTTGAAAAACGTGTCGCTTTGGACTATGTCATTATGACCCCTTAATTTCATTACATCTATTCACAGATTATATAAGCCCCTCCATTTACTACCGAAACAATCTAAGAGTTTCTTGAAACTGTAGAGAGCGATTTAATAATATTTTTATTGCAGCTACATAGCCATAGATTTACGTTAAAATACATTACATACATATATAATTGTGTGCATTATATACATATAATGTAGAGCGATTTGTGTTACCTCAATGTCATAGATGTTCACGCGATTTGGGATCAGATTATGGGAAGCATATTTAATGCTTAACCGCTCTAAATCTCTGCTCTGAATTGCGATGGTAGGACATTATTATAATATATTTAGATATTTTATTAGATGTACATTTATTATTTTAATGACAATAATTAACGTAGAAAACACTAAGATTCTTTGAATCTATTTGTGAATTGATGTGAATATTTTTACTCTCTCTACTACGTATAGTAAAGTACAGGAAGTATTGTATTAAAATGCAATGTGGAGATCTCACCTGAAATATATGTTTTGAGGCCCCCTGAATCCAAAACAGCGTTTTTAGAAAAAGGTGCGTGCGCGCGCGTGTGTCTGTCTTCTGTCAGTCTGTGGACAGCATAACTCAAAAACGAAAAGTATGTTAAAAGCCAAAGTTGGTATTTAAGTTTAATGTCTTTCAAGGATGCAACATGAAGATTTTGAAGAAAATTGCTCCACCCTTAACTATTCTATACATTGAAAATTTTGATTTTCTTGAAAATGACCCTAACGACTTTGATTAAAATGCCATATGTTTGAGATATGTTTATGACAAATGAGATGTATATCTTGAATTTTCTAGCTATAACCCTTGAAGTCCTATTTACTCTGGATGAGTTTTGCATAACTGGTAAACCGTAAGAGATAGAGCAAATCTTACTGCAAACACAAAATATATATATATATATATATATATATATATATATATATATATATATATGTAGATCTAACTAAAACACACAATTTATGTCTTTTCTTTTTGTTTGTTTTGTAGAGTGAACCAGTTCGGAGATATTTCTTATTATTTGTGTGAGTTTTGGAGAACCTATACTTCTGTGAAATGGAACATCGTTATTCATTTTTTTTTCTTTCTCTACTACGTTTAGTAAAATAGAGAAGGTATTGTAATCCACAGAAAAGTTCGAGGTCAAGATTTCACCGGAAATATGTTTTGAGCCCCCTCTGAATAAAAAAGGCCATTTTTAGAAAAAGGCTCTGTGTGTACGTGTGTGTGTGTGTCTGTGTGTGTGTGTGTGTGTGTGTGTGTGTGTGTGTGTGTGTGTGTGTCAGTCAGTCTGTGGACAACATAATTAAAACACGAAAAGTCAGTTAAAAACCAAGGTTGGTATTTAAATTTAATATCTTTCAAGGATGCGACATGAGGATCTTGAAGGAAATAGCCCCACTCTAAACTACCCTTTACATGGACAATTTTTCGTAAAATTTTGATTTTCTTGAAAATGACTCTTAACGATTTTTATTAAAATGCCATATGTTTGGGATATTTTTATGCAAAATGGAATGTATAACTTGAATTTTCTAGCTATAGCCCCTGTAGTCGTATTTACTCTGGACGACTTTTGCATAACTGGCAAACCGTTAGAGATGGACCAAATCGTACTACACAAAAAGCGTAGATCTTGCTAAAATATACGATTTATATATGAATAAATTTGTAGATTGAACCATTTCGGAGATATATCTTTTTGTTTGTGTGAGTTTTGGAGAACTTACACTTCTGTCAAATGGAAAATCGTTATTCGATTTTCATATGTTAACCGAGCAAAGACAACAGAATTTGTAGCTTTAAAAGGTTTGACTATCACTCAAACCTTACTGTATTCCCATAGTCTCCTTCCACCTACAAGGAAATAAGCAAATAAGATAATTTCTGCAAATGTTTATCTCAACTAACGCGAAGAAAATATGCGGATAAGAGTTTGTAGGAATTGTTAGTACAGGAGTAGAGAAGGTCGAGTAGAGAAGGTCATGTGAGCGCAACACGTCAGATTTTTTCTTTAGTTTCGTCCTTATTAGTTTCCCAACTTTCGGGGCGTTACAACCCCCCTATCCGCCCCCCCCTTGGATCTGTCCCTGATGTTTACTGTAAAGCTTTAGACGTTTTTGTGATTCTAAGAACAAATTTAATTTTTCTTATAACACAGAATTGTTTAGCTCAACAAATGGTGCTTATTTCAAGCAATTTTTGCAATCTTTTCCATAACAGACACTAAGAATTTGGAGATGAAACTAGAGAAAATTAAAACGTGGTTTTCAAGGACGCCAGGTGTATCTACCCTTTTCTCTCCTACCCCTTCCTTGTTCTCATTACAACGCCACGCCTCTAGCCCCATATAGCATCTCTCATAGTCACTAGTTACGGCCCACACCTTGCGAGACGATAAGAAACCGAGAGGTGATCTCAAACAGTGATTATTACTAAATTTGCTTTGTGTACCTAACCGTTTTGCTGCTCTACTCGTATGATGTTGAAGGTGTGTATTTTAGCATGCTTTTATGTCCATGTAAGATGGTGGATGTGACTGGGTTCTCTTGTTTGCTACTGTGTTATGCCGCCGGGATGTGTATCCATCCAAACAGTGCCCAGCGCCCAACGCTTCACATTTGGCCGGTCGCTTGCGTGATCAACAATTGGAGTAGTGTCAGCGAGAAACCGAAAGGAGTGAGGTGTGTGAGTTTAGGGCAGGGACCGCCAACTGACATGCACGGTGTGCCTATACAGTTCGCACGGCGCCGGCATGTCTCGTCGTTGCTGGCGAGTGCTAGGGAGATATGCCAGTGGCATTCCGTAATCTGCACTTGCGTTACCATTAAATAACTAAGGACAGTGTAGTAGTGAAGGAACAATTCAGAAACTGTATAATACGTGATTTAATATCTCTCTGGTACTTGTTATTAAATTATAGACAACATAGCCCAATACCAGTAAGATTATTATAGCCTTCAATCGTATACAACCAAATGGTGGCGTATAAAAGCAATACTTTTAACTATAAGAACAAAACAGTACTTTGTAGAAATTAGCACAATTTTGATCCTAAAACAATTGAAAAATATAAAATAACAAAATAATATTTGCTATACAGTGCTAATATTACACAGAATACTTCATATTAGACGAATATACACGTTTCAATCAAGAACTTTATATATTCAGTTTTCTGTAGACACTCTTCCCTTCTGACATCTTTTGGTTTTCACAATATTCGCCACATTTGGAGACAATGAAACACAACTCTAGTTATGATCACTGATGTTGGCTCTCTGAGGATTTTTAATGCGTTTCGTAGCTGAAAATAAGGATTCACATACATAGGTAGAACCAAACGTTGCAATCAGGTGTCGCACGTCTGTGTAATCGAGGGAATCTTGATTTAGGAAATCTCCTGTAGAAATCTTGCAAACTTCCTCTGTTTCTGTAACTGTCAGCTAACTCAATGTCACATTTCAAGGTGATACGCTCCAGTTGAACATCTTTGGGAGTGTCATCAATATTCATGCTAAATGGTGTAGCGAATAAATCGAAATCCATTTTTAAACCCGAGAGATCGTGAAATCTTTCATCAAACACCGGGAAAGCATGTGCAGATTTTCAACATGATATCCCACTTCTAGGGAATCACAATCATGGATCACACTTTCCAACCTGGGAAGATGACAAGGATCACCATTTGACAGTTGACGTTCCCATAATGAGAGCATATTTTTAAAAGCTTCGATGCTACAGAACATACCTGTGATTAATTTGTTTTTCCCTTGAAGTGAAACATTCAAGGTATTCAAATTTCACTTATATCGGCCATAAATGGAAGATCACATTTCCATTAACATTCGTGAGCTCTTAGATAGGTTCTCCGCACATTTCCGTGAGCAAACGTATCTCATCCAATAATTCAAAGAATCTGCTTAAAGCCTTGCCTCGACTGAACCACCTAACTGCTGTATAATACGGTATATCACCATACTCATGCTCCAAATCTTCTAAGAAGCTTTCAAATTGTCTGTATTTTAGACCGTGGGACCTCAGTTTGCTTACAATCTTCACAACCAGACTCATTACATTGTTTACATTCAGTGTTTTGGCACAGAAGTTTTCCTGATGAACTATGCAATGAACTGCTGTTATTTCTTTTGCTAGCTTATGTTTCAGGAGGGTCACAAATCTTTTGTGCCAACCAACCATAGCTGGGGCACCATCGGTGGCTACCGCTTTGAGTGTATCCCATGGAATTCCTGCATTCTCCACAACTTCTACTACACAATTCAGAATGTCTGATCCTGTTGTTGTGCCTTTTATTGGCACCAAATCTAGCATTTCTTCCACAACTTCCAAATTTTCATTTACTCCACGAATAAAAATATATAATTGAGCCATACTTGATAAGTCAGTGCTCTCATCAATGGCAATAGAGTATGCAACGAATTCTCTTGCTCTTTCAATATGTTGTGCGTAAATGTTGTCCGCCAGATCTTGAATTCTGCGCGAAATAGTATGAGGTGACACTGACACTCTCGAACTGATGAACACTGACATGGGTGAATTTAGTGGCAGCTATGCGCATACATCGTTTAATAAGTGGACCATCAGATAAACTAATAAAAGATCTGGCAATTTCTAGTGCTATTTCGTAACTCACATAAGCAGAGGTTTCTGCCATTCCGCCTTCCCCTTCTTCCTGTTCCTCTTCCTGCGTTCTGATCTTTTCTCTGAGCTTTTGTACCTCTGCAGTGTTCTTTTTTTAGGGCCGGATAATCATTAGCATGCAATGTATTAAAATGTCGCTGAAGATTAAATCGTTTTAGCACTTGCAATTTTTTCTGGCAAATTAAACAAATAGCACCACTGCTACATTCCATGAAGTACTCTGCTTCCCATTCGGGATTGAAATAATGTGTCGGCGTGGGTGCTCTTCGTTTTAATGAGTGCCCTTCCATATCAAACATGACACTGAATTACGGACCGCCACTGCTAAAGAAGACAGACCGAGCGCTACCACTGCGAAGCACGAACTGAAGCAACACGGTGCTTGAAGCCCAGCACATGCACCGCGGCAAGCGAGTTGGCTATCTCCAAATGTCGCAGTCGGGGTGAACAGCTATACAGTTGCCCATACAGCCGTGACCAAGCTCAATGTCTACTTCATTTATTACCTTTCTTTTGTATAACTTTAAATAGTCGAATATTACCTAATGATGCCTTACGTTTGTAAGTTATAATTGCAATATTCATGTGACTCTATTTGTGATGTTCATTAAAGCACATTCTGATACGTAGCAATTTGTGTTCTAATGAAATTCACATAATTAAAATAATTAAATGAAACGACACTTCCATGCCAAACTATTAGTTCTCATTAAATATACTATACAGGAAGGGTACCTTCAAGTGGCAATATTTGAACCTGTGAGCTTGAGTCAAGAGCAAGAGCAGGTCGACTGGGTTTACGTGGGGGGGGGGGGGGGTGTAAATCTTCACGGTACCTATATGTTTATTACGGATTTATCCGTAGTGGTATTAAAGGTGTGTCTTTTGTATATTATTCTGTGTGTATAACTTTCACGTCTTGCCAGAATCTTTATTTCATAAAAATCTATATCGTGTCCTCTTATCACATGTTCTGCCAGTGCAGATATGTCAGCTTGGGAATATTTTATGGTTCTAATCTGCTCGTTTCTGCGAGTTAAATGGGTCTGCCAGTTTGTTCTACACAAGAGTCTTCGCAATTACAGCTGATTTTATGTACTCCAGGGTTTAATATAGGCGGAACTTTGCCTTTTACAGCTGACACGCGAGACCGTAATTGTCTGCTTTGCCTGTATCTAGTTTTCATGCAATACTACTCCAACACCTTTGATACTTTCTCGAAGACTTTATTGGACCTATGGCAAGGGTGTCATCTGGTGTGTTGTCAGTTCATTACTGTCCTACCTCCCGTTTATCTATGCTTCTGTACATGCATCTAATGTAAACGGAGGAGATTCCTTACTAGTTGAAATATTTGCGGGTATTACACTTTAGGACACTTGAAACATTGGATATAAATATATTCACCCTGAATCTAACAATTTAACTCCCACGTAAATTTTAATAATAACTTGGTTATCTTCGGTGCAAACAGAAAAAGCAGTACCTAGTCCACTTGTACAAAGCACCTATAGATGTAATTTAACTTTCAGATAAGCACGGATATGCGAGGTTATTCTCCTGTTTGGAAGCGCAGACATGTATTTAGCATGAAAGAGGTTTTTACTTTTGCCATTTTTTAAATTTAGGGTTACATATTACACCCTTGTAAGCTCATGTTCGCATTTGACACTATAAAACATTGAAGGTTTTGTCGTTTATTGTATGTATAAAATGACAGGTACCTCAGTGCTTCAGTTTATTCATTGTTTATTTAATTGTTAACTTATGTTGTCGCACCGTAATTTGCATTTGTGATTCATTAGCCTCTTATACAATGGCTAATTTACTACAGTTGAACACTTCGGATTTTAAACAATCTCAGCAGTACTTCAATGCTGGCACACTTCGATGGCCATATATATAAAAACAAATGTTTTGCGATCCCTATAGTGCCTGTCAAATGAAATGTTGCTTAAACCATCGCTTGCACCTTCACCTTCGTTGATAACATTAATTTCAATCAAGAGACCAACATCGTCATGTTTAGGCTGAAAAAGCTATTACAGGCGGTGGCCATTATTCATTTATGGGGGTGCTGTTAGTGGATGGGAAAACCGGAGTTTAGTGCCCCCCCATAACTGGTGCCTGGTACAACACGGTCTTTTAAATTTCTGACCTGTGTCAACATGCTGTACAAGAGCATTGTCTTTAGCTTATAATTTCTTTGTTTTATTGACATGATTGACGTTAGAGTGCTATGTGAAACATAAGTCAGAATTTTACTGAAAGAGTAAAGTAAGGAAAGCTTTTACTGTAAAGTAAAATTAAACCATAGCATTGATTCACCATATTGGATAGTATCCGGAATCAATAAACTTTAACACTGTCGCATTAAGAGCTCGAAACAATTCCGCTTGAATATCCATGCGCGGTGCGGTAAGCAACTGATGCCGTAGCCATAGACACCGAAGCCGCCAGCAATCAACAACAAAGAAGGTGAATATTTCTAGAAGTCTGTGTTTTTCGTAATGTGTGGTGTAAGCATGCTTCCGCGTTTGTGTGTTCACGCTGTCGTTCTTGTTACGTGTATGTTTTGGGTAACTATGCTAGATTGATGTTAACCTCTAAAGTTATCTTAACTAAAGAACCACTGAGTGATACAACATCAAGATGGCGATGTTATTTTAGGAACTGTTGTTTTTACGCGAATGTCATTCGTTTCACGTGATCCTCTGCTTATGCCTGTACTATAAACATGAAGGTTATGTGACAATACATTCCTGAAGCCAGAAACTCTGTAATCTTACTGTCACGATTCACGAAAATAAGGTAAGCAAAAGTGCATTTTCATTTCATGGTTATCACGATTGCATGACATTTCTGCATCATTTGTGTGAACTTATTGTAAGTGCTGTCTTGTGTATAGCTTCATGTGCGGGAATGAGAGGAGAATATCTACTACCAAGTACAGTGTTTGCCAGTGCATTCATATGAAGGTGTCAGCTGATTTATTTTGTTTATTTACATTTGTTCCTGCTCTTCATATTAGGAGTAGACACACTGAAGGAAGAAACATCAAGATCTGTCAACCTGAAAAGAGCCTTGCGTTTCTATCATCCAAAGCCTAGTGTTTGAAGAATGTACTACATGAAGAGTAAGTTTAATGCATCAGTTTCAGCATTCAACCAAAAATGATTAGTTGTTTAATGTAAAACATAACCATAAATTTGTTGATGAAAGATCATAGAATCTGGAACAACTCTAGACTACTTTGGCATGGACTTACCAGTGCAAGCTTAGGAATTTGGGTGTTTTGAATTGGGGAAAGTTGGATAAAGTTTCACTGTAGCAGAGCAAGTTAAATGCCATTTGTGGTTTTAACATACACAACAATTTATTTTCTAAAGATAATTGTTAAAGGCATTCAAAACTGAGTAAAAGAATGATGAAATGCATACAAGACGTATACACATTACATGTGACATGTAGCATGGGCTTAGATATACTAGTGTAGGACTTGACAGCTCCTCTGCAGTGAAATGTTATGCAACTTCCATAGTTTTAGTAACATCAACTCCCTGCTTCCACACGTGCACACACACAGACACACACACACACCTAGGGCTAAAAATTGGAAATCCAGGATCCAGTGATTTCATTGCTGCTCACTACAGCCTGTTGGCCTATGCTTGTATTTTACTTGAAGGGTAAAGTAGGTGCTTATCCATGTACTGCTAAAATAAGGAATGTGTAATTTTCATAATCTGAACTTGTGCAAATCTGCAATGACCTATCAACCTACATTCTGAAAGACATGCCTAGACTTAGCGTAGCACCTTCATGCAGTGAATTAAAACCCAGTGCTATTTTATCAGACTTCCTAAAATTATAAGAATAATATGGAACATAACCTCAAATTCATGAATTACACATCATAGCATTGTGACAACAGAGCATAGCATGTTGTCACAATAAGTGATTAAAAACTGACAATGGTTTTGTCAATTTGTGTACATTATAGCGAAGCAACCAAAGCACCGCTTTAGTAACAACTGCAATAAGTGTGATAATTGAACTTGGATGGTCTGAAGGCCAGCACACTAGCATGGCTGAACTTCACAGAGATAGACAATATTCAGACTTACTAATAATATATCCACAGCTGAGAGCCAAAAATGGGTATATGTCCATTTTCATAACTTTTCAGGAGAATCGACAAACTATTTCTCTGGTACACTAATGACGCTTGAGATATAATACTTATAATATTTAAAGTTGTGTTGTTTAATTATGTTATTTGAGCACACAGTAGTATTGTGTGTGTTGGTTTATGTACAGTTTTATATATAAGATACTTAAAAAATTAATACTTTTTGAAAAGATGATGTGGACATACACCCCTTTTCCACAAAATAATTTCAAAGTTTGTGCGTATATTTGAACAAGCTAATAACAGTGGTGTGAATCTAAATTATTATAAAAACTGAGCAGTGTTGAAACACTTGACATCACTTAGGTGAAAATATTTTTCTTGATCGGTTTCAAGAGCTTAAATTACTCCCATCATCAGAGTTGTCCACATCAGACAACATCCACAAAAATCAATTGGACAATTCTGATGACAGGAGCAATGTAAGCTCTTGAAAGCAGTCAAGATAAATATTTTCATGTAAGTGATGTTAAGTGTTTCAACACCGATTCAATTTTTATAATTTCAAAGTGTTTACATTTTGGTATTTACTCCTGTGGGCAGTATACATTGTCTGAGGCTATTAAATGTATACATAGTTCTAAAGTAAGAACAAATTAGAAACTAAAAACTTCACTTATCTTAGTAATGTTGCATGTTCTCCTTGAACAAGCTGTTTTCAATAGTTTAATTTATAGGTTAATAAATATACCCCTTAATAAAGATGAATTTGACATAGAATATAAACACATTAACACTGCAGTAATTAATGGTTTTAATAAAGATTTTATACATAAAAAGATAGAAAAATTTAAGTATCAAAAAGCTGTTAAAGAAGTTTCAACCCTTAAAAAAATAAAAGATAATTGTATTTTTAAATAGTTTACTTACCATTCATGGGCCAATAAAAAATTTACAAAGATTTTTAAAGAATATGGAATAAATTTGGTCCCTCAAAATAAATTTAATATACTAAATTTACTTAATTTTTCTAAAAAAGATAAAATACCAAATTATAAAAAATCTGGCATTTATTAATTTAGCTGTTTAGATTGTGATAAGGTTTATATTGGAAAAACTAAACGTCATTTAGAAACCAGAATAAAAGAACATTTTAGAAATATTAAATATGTTGTTGGCTAATGCTGGATTTCTGACAATGAAGTCATTAATCCTCTTGCTCTCCAATATTTTTCACTGATGACATTGAAGAGAGCAATAGCAGTAATAGTAACCGCTTTTTAGAGAGCACCATATTTTTATGTTTTGGCGGTCACATCGCTCTCTCACAACCCCCAGAATGTCTGGAGGACCACACCTGTCGTTGGTTTACGGGTCTCAGCGACCTGACTGGGAGAATTATCAAAATAAATTCACCGACCACATCCTCTGATCACCAGTCACAGGACGTAGAATATATTAAATATAAACAAACTGATAAATCAGCTGTGGCAGATCATTTTTGGTCATTTAATCATGAAATTAATCCAGAAGTTAAATATTTTAAAAAACAGGAACCGTGTTATGAACTTCGAATTACCATCTATAGATTGTATTTATAAATTTTTGTTTTCAGAGATTGGTAAATAAAAATTGAATATCAGTATTTATTTTTGTTTTCAGAAAAAAATGAAAGATTGTAGCTTTGGTAACGAATTTGTTTGTATAGCTTTGAGAATTAGTTGGAGACAACTTGAAACCCAGGGTTAGCTTTTTCAAGGAGAACATGCAACATTACTAAGATAAGTGAAGTTTTTCGTTTCTAATTTGTTCTTACTTTAGAATCTTGTTGCTTCACTGTTAATAGGTTCAATTTTCCTTATGTATACATAGTTATTCAAAACAGTTCACAGTATATATTTGTAATAACCAGGCAGCGAAACTTGGTCACTGATGGGAGAGAAACTGATGACTTCAGGGTAACTGTGTTGTGTAGCATCATAGGTGTGATTAAATATGAGAGGGGTGCTGCCACATTGCAGTTCTGCATAATAATTGTGGATATGCCAAATTGTGTATAATGAAGGTAACATTGACTGTACATACCAAACACAGTTCAGGAAAATGTTTACGTTATGTAAAATGATTTATGTCACTAATGAGTTCTATAAAAAAAAAGTGATTTTATTATGAATAGGGATTTTTTTAGGTGTTAGAAATTAGGGAAATATTTATTTTTTATGTGCTTAAAATATGCAAAGTATGTACCAAAACATAAAATATGTTTTAAGAGCTGAATGCTGAGTTATTGTCAATGTACGTGGTACTCGCTAGACATTATACCTCAAAGGGATAACCAAGTACTGTAGAGTTATAGTATAAGTTCACATGCTTTCTCAAATTTTCCATCCTGAAATACTGTCGATTGTTCAATTGTCTTGAATTTTGAACATGATCGTTCCATGTCACAAGAAGTACATTTAATTTAACTATAACATGGAATGACTGCCTCCGCAGCGCAGTTGGTAGTGCACTTGCCTCTGGTGCTGAGGAGGACCCAGGTTTTGGGGATTTTTCCCCTGTTGGGAGGTCTGACATGGGGTGCACTCAGCCTCGTTAGGTCCCGGGGGGAGGGTGGTGGGCGGGCATTTGAGTAGCTATTTGAATAAAGAAGTAGTGGTCCCAGGTTGCAAAGGCCACATAAATGGCCGGGAGGCATCGGTTGCTGGCCACGGCCCACCCTGCAGTTCTGCACCCCACTCATGATGCCTATAGTGGGCAAAGGTGGGAGATATAGCGACCCAAGCGGCAAACCTGGACTCACAAAGGGCTGTTGTGCTAGGGGTTATTATTATTATAACATGGAATGTCACTCATACTCAGTTTAATAATTTCTTCATGTTGCCTATCCAACACATCTGAAATTTTACAGAGTATGTTAAATCCACTGTTATTTTCTTTTTAGGTTTTGTGCTGCAGGATCAAAAAGAACATTCATTCATCCATTTTTTTCCCCCACGTCTCCTGAGCTACTTGAACTGCTTCTCTCCGAGGCATTACTACTGATTCCAGTTTCTTTATGGAATCACAGAGGGAACACAGATTTGCATAAATGTATGTTGTCATTTCTTAACACAGTATCATTTAACAGTTCTTGAAGTGTTGTAATTGAACTAGCATCTTTACAATTTAGTTCATTTATGACAGCAATAAAACCATCTAGGTTGCTAATGTTATAGCAGGACCTCTCAAAGCTTTAAATTACACTGAGTGTTATCCAAAGTACAGAGGTCCCTTGCAGCGTGCATCATGTTGACTTGGTTAAGCTCGGCTCAACTCGCGTGCTGCAGAGGGAAGAGGCGAGGAAGTATGGTGATAAAATGGCTTGCTTATCAGTGAAATACGAGTAGATAGGTGCAGTACGATTATCTAATAATGGAGTAACTTTTCCAAAGAATGTTGAAAGTCCATTTAAATGGAAACTTTATTATTTTTTGAAAGTCGTGCCAAATGCCTCATTTGCTGTACAGTAACTACATGTGTAAGAAAATCACTGAAAGATACTATAGCAGGTTACTTACACACGAACACATGGTAAAACCATAGGGAACAGTAGAGAAGAAGAATTTGAGAGGTTGCTACATCTTGTAGAAATACATTCTTTATCCAAAAATGAGGTTCGTACCAGTGCTTTCTAGATCATTAAAATAAAGGGCCAGGCTTGGAATTAAAAACTAACTTTACCAGTTTAACACAGCAAACTTACATAAATGTTATACAGTGAGGAAGAAACCGGTGAAAGTGAGGGAGGGGGAGGCGACAAAGTGAGAAAGACAAGCGTAAGGAAAGAGTGAGCAGTGGTTTGCACCGAGGTCAACTTTCTTATTCACATTTTACACCTTGCTTTCTGAGAGGACCTGCTTTATAGCTTTACCACATGGTTGACAGTACAGGATTTTACCATCACAGCTGAAAATACCCTTCAATTCCGCAGGATATTGTTGCACATGGTAACTTGAACTACACTCGGGCATGTTTAATCCACCGTAAATCAAAACTATCGATGTTACTTCTCAACAGCACAACACAATTGGAAGATTGTATAAACTTTGCATATTCACAAGTGGCTAATTGACTGAAGAGGTTAATAGCCATCTAAAAGTGTAAGTGTATAAACTAGCAGGCTGTGAAGCGATAATAGATACTTAATCAAGCACATGGCAATGGAGGAATTCCCCATTCTTATAATGTGGGCTCATGTACTTGTAGCTTGAGAGACTATATTTTCTTACAACTGAAGGGATCCTATAGCTGACATCAGATCTTCCAATAATGAACAACAAATTGCGACATCTGGCCTATGTAATTGAGTTGGATGATGAGTTAAAAATAGTTCTGGTGCTTTTGTGTGATTTTATGTAAATATGTGAGAACTTTTAAAAAGAGGCTTCCTTTATGCGATTTTTGTGTAATTTATGTGAATATTCAGAAATATTTATTTATAACAAAAATCATAAGATAAGCATTTTTATGTGCAGTGAAACTTAAAATATTTGCTCTGGTGTGAATATTCAGAACATTTAACTCAGTTTCAAGTTCTTATTAGGACGCAAACAAAATATGTATGTGATCAAATTGCGTAAGCTATCACAGCCAGTGTTATAAAATTAAAAATTATTTTCCGGGCTTGTGGACCATGATCTAGTAGAAAATCTTCCAGATGTTTTGTTCGAAGCTGTGTTGAACATCCTCAGTGGTGTGTGCGTGTGTAGTGTTTAACGCCCGCTTTTACTACTACGGCACCACAGGCGGTGACACTGATGATACATGGAATGAAGATGGAGCACCGGTGGAATGAGATGGCGGGGGAAACCGGAGACCCCAGAGAAAACCCGCCCAGACGCTCAGTGGTGTGACTGTAGTACTCTTCTACTTTCGGTGACGACTGATACGGAGCCTTTTGGTTTCACAGGTTTTATACACTTAGCATGTGTGGGTGTATGATGGTTGGTCTGGTCTTTGTGTATTGGTTTGGCTGCTGCATGGGATAGTTTAAAGTGGGGGCAGCTTCCTTTGTTGTCGATGGGCTGGCAATTGCAGCCAAACCAATAAACAAAGACCAGACCAAGTGTCATATGCTCACCTGTGCTAAGCATATAAATCCTCTGAAACCAAACGGCTCTGTATCAGTCATTGCTGAGATTAGCAGAGTACTGTGGTAACACCATTGAGGATGTTTGATGCAGCTTCGAATGAAACATTTGGAAGGAGGTTTTCCATTAGACCACAGCCCACAAGACCGGATAATCATTTTGTATTTTAAAATATGTATTTACCCAAAAATCCAAGTCCTAATTATGAATATTTACAATAACAAATTACACATCTGGGAAGTATTCTTTTGTTTTTCATGTGGAATAGCTCTCTAAAATGCACGATTTTGTCAATGCTTGGAAGTCTGCCTACTTTATGGAGCTGATGGATTTGATTCCATAAGAGATCAATCTCTTGAAATGTATCATTGGAAAGGGATGTCTTTATAAGGAATAATCCCAGGATACTTAGTGGAGACTAACCGAAACTGTCTTCCTAATTGATACATCACACCATTAATAGATCTTTTATACTGGACAAATGGTGCTGAAGTGTTTGCCATCAGGAAAGAGAACTCTGTGAAATTCTGAGTTTGCATTTCTTGGACCATTAAGGGTTGCTTTACTTGACACGTTCAGATGAACTGAGCTCAGTCACAAGTTAGGAAGCTTCAATCTTTTTTATTCTATTGTGAAATAGATATCGATTTCCGGGTGCGTATGGCCTTTTAAAAGGTACTTGTGATTAATCTTCTGAAGATTTGGAAGCTGTGAAAGGAGTTGAGTATACATTAATGCTAATTGAACATTTTGATTTTGCCCAGTGCAGTCTTCTGACCAAATTGTTAATATCTCCATTTGTTCCTTCAAATGTAATTGAGCCCATTTGAGCAAATAAGATGCAATAATTTCATTCCCCCTTTTCTACCAATGGTTTTGTCTCCTAATATACAATACCCTTCATTAGAATATGTCATTGTAGTGTATCATTATTTTTATAAATTTTTCCTGCTTAGAAGTTGATTTTAGGGCTTTGGAATATTACATGAGGAGCTTCTTAATGTTAAAAAATATAGTAAGTATCTTTAAACTCACCAGCCTCTAATAATAGATAGCAAGGAAAGATTGATGATTGTACTGGACAGCAAGATTCCAAATGAACTAGAAGTTTTTCGGCAGCACTTTAGTTGATGCACTGGGTGAATGCCAATATGTATTTTTAGAAAACTGAAGACATACTGTATTTTATCGCGTAATTCCCCCCCCCCCCTTTTTTTTTCTCAAAAAATTAGCTTGAAAGCAGTGGGGAGGGATTTATGTGAGTGGTGCTTCTAGGAATTCAGAAAGGAAGGGAAACCATGTAGTATTATGTAAAAGTTATATAGGTATACAGTAATTTGTGAATGAACTGGATACATACCACAGTTTCATTGGGCCTACAATGTATTGGTTCATTGTTTTTTTCTCTGGTTATTCTGCGGTCTCACTTTTGCCACTATCATCACTATTTTCATTTATATCTGGCTCAGATAACACATCTTCATTTTCACTATTCCACAACATGTCATCAGAACCATTAATGGCACAAGAAATACCAGTTTTTTTAAAACTCTTCTTAACAATATCACCACTTGTAACAAACTGACTTAGAAACACGCCAGCAACTTCACATTTCAATTTTAGAATACGTTGTGACAATGGCAATACCAGTATTTTTGTGGCAAACACTGCATCCATTATTGTCCATGACAGGCACCGCTGCGTCGATTGTTGTCCATTATCAAGTCAGTTGAAGGCAGCTCCAATAAGAATGAACCAGGAGAGGGAATTATGCGATGTTTAATAGGTAAATAATTTTTAGTGATGAAAAATCATAGGGGAGGGAAATATGCGACAGGGGGTCTTATGCGATAAAATACTGTATGTCCCACTTACACCCTTGCAGTACTAAACGCTTTGCTGGTAAACGTGGTAGTCCCATATGTGGCTTTTTCCTTCTTAACATAACCTGGACAGCCGCAGTTACATCATATTACATATCTGCAACACAAAGCGTTAGAATCACCACCTTTATTCCAATTGAGTGTTAGACTCTTCTGACCCTATCTAAAAATTGGCAAAAATGGACATATGGCCTTTTGGCTCTCAAATAGGAATATTATGTCATTAATGATCACTAGGGCTTAAATTTTTAGGTAAATATATATATATGTTAAGTAGATTTTCCGGGTTTGTGGGCCGTGGTCGAGTTGGATTACCTTCCTCCGACGTTTCGCTGGAAACTGCGTCCAGCATCTTCAGGGTCAACCTCTGTTATTATCGGCTGCAAATAAATTAAAGTTCACTGCAAACTTTCATAAATGTAGTCCAAACAGTCGTCGGTCCGTGTTAGCCAGGTGCTTCCGGGTTGAGTGAATCTGTTCCCTCAGAAGAGCATTCTCCGTCTGGTTGTAAATGCGATGAGCTTGAACAGAGGTGAAAAGTCTCTTCATTCTGATGAACTTAGGAATCGTTCCCGTGTCCCGGCAGCGTAGTAAGAAAGTCAAAGAAGACAGTAAAGTCGCCTTCTTTTTGCGTAGCTTCTCCAAAACGCGAACATATCGTGAAACTTCCTCCCCGTAGAGGCGTGTAATATAAGTGTTGAGGCTTTCACGGCCGGCATTATCAACTATGTTAACGATTCCTAAGTTCATCAGAATGAAGAGACTTTTCACCTCTGCTCAAGCTCATCGCATTTACAACCGGACGGAGAATGCTCTTCTGAGGGAACAGATTCACTCAACCCGGAAGCACCTGGCTAACACGGACCGACGACTGTTTGGACTACATTTATGAAAGTTTGCAGTGAACTTTAATTTATGTGCAGCCGATAATAACAGAGGTTGATCCTGAAGATGCTGGACGCAGTTTCCAGCGAAACGTCGGAGGAAGGTAATCCAACTCGACCACGGCCCACAAACCCGGAAAATCTACTTAACATAGTTGATAATGCCGGCCGTGAAAGCCTCAACACTTATAAATATATATATAGTTTGAATCATAATATGAACTTTAAACTGAGTTTAATGTTCTGTATATTTACACTGAACCAAATATTTTGTTTCATTGCACATAAAAATGTATATTTTCTTATAACGGATGATCCAAAAGACTGAACAAGCTGTGCTGTGTTTTGTCTATATGGGTCCTCGGCACTTGTCACCGACTGCCACTGTCATAGAACAGCATGGATAAAACCATACAACATTTTTAAAACTACTTTTAAAGGCTTTGCTTACCAATATAATTACAGCAAATGCTGAAACTGGCCGCTGTCGTCCATACATCCATCACTCGCCATAGTTCACGTTGAGAAATGCTGGCAATTTGCTGACAGACATTTTGTTTTAATTCTTCCAGGGTTTGTGGGTTTGTCTTGTACACTTTATGCTCTAAGTTATCCCAGAGATAGAAATCGCAGGGGGTTAGGTCGGGGTACTGAGGGGGCCACAAATTTCTACTAATAATTCTGTCCTGAAACAAACTTTCAATTGTTCTCATTGAAAGATTGGCTGTATGAGTTGTTGAAGAGTCTTGTTGAAAAAGGGCAAAGTCATGCTCCCTGTTCACATATGTGTGGGCGTCAACTATTGACTGAAAAAAAATTGGGCCTATACCTCTTAATGGCGCACCATACATCAATCTTTTCATCATGAAGGGCTATTTCATGAACAATATTAGATTTCCCAGAGCTCCAATAATGATTATTTTGTGCACACATATCCATGAAGGTGGAACCAAGTCTCGTACGTGAAAAATATTAAATGTGGGTGAATTTTGCCATTGTATGCACTATTGAAAGTCCACTTGCAAAATGTGCATCTAATTACGGGATCACCTGGTTGAAGAGCATGTGCCACAGTTATTTTATATAGTTTTAACTTCAACAATTTAGTAGCTCTTTGCAAAGAGCCATAAGAAATGCCTGCCTGTTGTGAAATATGCCTAAGTGATTTTGGGGGGAAATTCTTCAAACGATGACCGATGTCATCTAATGTTTCTTTGGTAAGAACCGTGCACCGTCTTTTATTGTAAAACTTATAGATTGTTGTACGGCCTGGAACTTTTACACCTGGAAATCTTTCTACAAATCACACTTGCACCTGGTGAGCTGACTGAACATATCAAATATAAATAAATACACGCTGTGCAGTAGAAAACAAATGCTGAGCCATATTACACTTTGTGACTAAGTACAGGACTAAATGATGAAGCACACTGGTAATGATGCAGCTGCACGATATAGCCTCAGCTCAATACTGATTGTGAGCAGAGCAGAGAAAAACAAGTCGTACTCGTGACTTTGTGTATATCAGCTGCTGTTATTGTGTTTCTGTCTGCACAGTGGAAAAACACTGTGCGGCGATTTCCATGTATTTGGATCTCTCTGTAGTTTATGTAAATAAATATTTTTGGATATTCACATGAATTACACACAAATCACATAAAGGAAATATTTTTAAAATAATTTTCACATAAATCGCATAAAAGCAGCAGCTGAATTATTTTTAACAATTCATCATCCACTTCTTTAATGCTCAATTACGCAGGCAAGATGTCACAATTTATTTATTATTGGAAGAATTGATATGTCAGGTACAGTATCTCTCAGTTGGAAGAAAATATAAACATTATGCTTACTCTAGTTAGCTACAGTTTGTTCACCATCTGAAGGTCCCCGGCAGGAATGCAGCCAGCCACTACATCAGTAAACAATTCCCAATAAACAATGATATTGCAAGCAGCAGCTCTGCTTCTAATCATGTTTACGATAATGTTGACAAACTAGGAATGCATATTCACGCCAGATTAAAGCAAAGAAATAGCTCAAAATAGCACAATTTAAAAGTTATTTTCAGTTCATGCAATATATTTAGCTTATAAAGCATAAACAATGTGTTCAACTACTCTGTCTTTTTCCCACTGATCATTTTCTGCCTTTTCTATATTTTTAAAAAACACTGCCAGTCTGTTTTGGTGTTAAGTGATAGATCCTTGAGCGTTATATCGTGCAATTCCTGTAAGAATAAATCAGCTGTTGCATTTCTTTAAGTATTCATTTTACCTTGGCCCAAACTAGTCCTATGTGATTGGGATCACACATGTATGGAGGCAAGTAAACCACAGTGTGGCCCAGTAAGACCAAAATAATCAATAATAACGTTATAACAATTGAGGAAGAATTCAGTCTGGCAATCTCTCATTCCTCCTGCAGTTTCAAAGAATGAAGTACATAGTCAGTTAATAGTATAGAAATTGTTCCTGTAATACAGGTAATGAAAGTAATAGAAGAAAGACAGTAATACCTTTAAGAGCATCTTTAGGTTTGTTTGATTCAGGCATCCTATAAAGATCTGATTTACACATAGAACTGCCACTCTGAACCCCTTTTTTCTACAACCACAATATCAACAGCACTCCTAGTCGGAGGATTATCTGCTTCTACAATACTTTTACCATTGCTTCCGACACAAAACTAGTGAAAAGTACGACTTTACAACTGAAATTAAGAGAAACTAGCAGCGAGTAAACATAGTGTGAATAATATTGGAGGTAAGTTGGCAACATGACCAGCAGAACGATTATGCAGGTGTTTATGAAACTAAGGTTACAGTGCGTGGAATATCACTCCCCTGCCCCTCATTCCCCTTGGACCATAAGGTGGTGAACAGACAGTACATGAGCCTGCAAGATAAGAACGGGGAATTCCTCCACTACCATGTACTTGGTTAAGCATCTGTTATCACTTTAGAGCTCTGCTAGTACATATGCTGATGCTTGTTAAACTGTGTAATCAATTAGTCATTTGTGAATCCATGAAGTTTATACAACGTTCTAGTTGTGTTATGCTGGGAAATTACTTATCGACAATTTTGAGTTCACAGTGTATTAAACAAACTCAGAGTGAAAAGTAGTGCAGCTTAC
The DNA here is from genome assembly GCA_030765045.1 of Tenodera sinensis. NCBI lineage: Eukaryota > Metazoa > Arthropoda > Insecta > Mantodea > Mantidae > Tenodera > Tenodera sinensis. Next base: position 27,941,155 of record CM060972.1, read on the forward strand.
CATGCGCAACAATATACTGCAAAATTTAAAAGACACTGTTGAGAAGTGACTTTGCATGCTTTTCGGCAAATCTTTGTTTCCTCTGTAATTCCAAAAAGAAATAGGAATCAGTAGGAATGTCTTTGGGAGAAGCAGTTTAAGTAGTTCAGGATGTGTGGGGGAAAAAAGCCTAAGGTTCTTTTTGATCCTGCAGCACAAAACTTAAAAAGAAAATGTAAGGAAGTGTTCAAAAATAATATTGGATTTAACCCCATCTGTAAAATTTCAAATCTGTTGGATGGCAACATGAAGAAATTACTGATGTGAGTGTGAGTAACATAACTTCTTGTGACGAGTGATAATTTTCGAAATTCAAGACACTTCTTCAGAGCAATTGTCAATCTTTCAGGATGGAAAATTTGAGTAAGCATGTGGTCGTATAGTGTAACTACAGTACCTGATGATCCCTTCCAAGAACAATGTCTGGTAGTACCACAGCATTTATATTAGTTCAGCCAGTCAAGTCTTAAAAATATTTTATTTGCTTTTCCATATAATTTTGACTTTTTAGCACATATTTTTGACATTTTTAGCACATAAAAAGTAAACATTTTCCGGTTATTATCTATTTATGGAAATGAACTTACTGTTGATGTTTTTAAACACACAAGCCATGTGTGGGCAATATTTGAGAAGTAGAATCAGAACGAAAAATTTCAATGCCACAGCTGGGATTTGAATCACTGGCCCTCCGCTTACCAGGCAGGTCTCTAACCATTCAGCTGCTGTGACAATCTGCCAGAATGACATTGAATTCTCCAATCAATTCGTATTTCTCCCGGCAAACCACAAAGGCAGTCAGTTGTGGCATTGAAATTTTCTATTCTGATTCTACCTCTCAAATATTTTCCAAGTTTTTAGCACCTAAAAATCCAAGCCCTAATGATCATATACTAGTTATTGAGTAATATCTAGTTAAATAGTAACACTTGTTGCAAACACTTAGAACCAATATGTTACATTACTGATAGTGTATTGTGAGCCAACTGAAGTATGTCCTTTTAGCATCACTTAGCAGCAAGAGACTTGCATCCTCATCTTTGAAGGTCTTGGGCAGTGTGCGTGTTTCGCTGTTTTAACCAAAGCTAGCTTGGGAAGAAAGTTAACAGTGATAAGTGTATAAAGTAGTCTGTCAGAAACAGTATTGTGTATGTGCATTTGAAAAATTTAGTGAAGTTGGTAACCATTTAGGATTGTTTGTAGCTATATCTGCTTTTAGAGAAAATAGAATAGAAATTGCATTGGATGACCAGCTTGAAAATGAGATATCTCTATGCAGTAAAAATGTAAGTTATCTTTGAAAGGCTTATTACGGCAGTAGAGTTGGCATTCTATTAATCAGGTCAATTATGTGTGAGTGTTAAGTACACTACAAGTATGTGTGATCTTCTTGAAACCTCTACTGTTTTAAGGAATTTCTAATTAAATTCAAAACTACCTAATACAAGCCATAGCATTGACCATTTTGTCAACTATAAAGTGCAAAATTGTGGATATTCCTTTAGTCCAATGTGATGGAATGTTAAGATTGGTAAACACTGTGCAAGAACAGAATTAAACTGGGTAATGTATTTAGTGCAATGCTAGGAATACTTAAGAAAGTGAATGAGTTTTAGCACCAGTTTATTTTTTTTTTGACACTGTTCCAATTTGTTTGTTTTTCTCTTAAACACATTTAACAAAATACTCTCAGATTTTTATTTCTTGTGATCATGCAAAGTGACTAAATGCCACTTTCAACGGTACGCTTTTTTTTTTTTTTTTTTTTTTTTTTTTTTTTTTTTTTTTTTTTTTTTTGGGCAGTGTTTAACTGTGTTTAAAACCCAAAGTTGGTTTTTGAGTTTAATTTCTTTCAAGGATGTGACAAAGATTTTGAAGAAAATAGCCCCACCCTAAACTACCCTTTACATGGAAAATGTTTCGAAAATTTTGATTTTCTTGAAAATGACTAATGATTTTGATTAATATGAAATATGTTTGAAATCATTTTATAATAAATGAAATTTATATCTTGAATTTTCTGACTATGGCTCCTGTAGTTGTATTTACTCTGAATGACTTTTGCATAAGTGGTACACCGTAAGAAAGACACCAAATCTTACTATACAAAAAATGTTGTTGTTAGCTAATACTGGATTTCTGACAATGAAGTCATTAATCCTCTTGCACTCCAATATAGAAGAGAACAATAGCAGTAATAGTAACCGCTTTTTAGAGAGCACCACATTTTTATGTTTTGGCGGTCACATCGCTCTCTCACAACCCCCAGAATGTCTGGAGGACCACACCTGTCGTTGGTTTACGGGTCTCACCGACCTGACCGGGAGAGTTATCAAAATAAATTCACCGACCATATCCTCTGATTACCAATCAGAGGATGTATTACATGCCATGACAGGTCAGCATACAAAAAATTAGATTTTGCTGAAGTGCACAATTTATGTCTAAATACATTTTTTTTGTAGTGTGAACCATTTTGGAGATATGTCTTGTTATTTGTGTGAGTTTTGGAGAACTTATACTTCTGTCAAACGGAACATCATTGTTCAATTTTTTATATGTTAACCTGGCAAAGAGAACAATCTCAAACCTTTAAAAGATTTGACTATCGCTCAAAGCCTATTGTATTCCCATATTCTCCTTGTACTTACAAGAAGATAAACAATAAGATACTTTCTGCAAATGTTTACGTCAACTAATATGAAGAAGATATAAGAATAAGACTATGTAGGACTAGTTAGTAGAAGAGCAGAGAAAGTCACGTGAGTGCAACACATCAGATTTTTCTATGTCCCCTGCTTCTCGATACATTTCCACCACCGAGTCAGGAGGACATTTATACCTGGGGGAAGGGGGGCAATGTTTTTGCTGTGCATATAGCTACTCATGCACTGTCTGTTTCACCTTTGTGTTGGTTGTGAACTGGTTACCAACTAAGGAGTTCTTTAGTGGGCCAAAGATGGGGAAGTCAGGAGGCACGAGGTCGGAGGAGTAAGGAGGATGGGGAGACACTCTAGATGCAAGTCCTTGATAGTTGTAGAGGTCGCACAAGCCGTAAGAGGTTATATGTTGTCATGCTGCATGAGAAAGTTTGTTGAAAGGAGTCTGCAACTGTTGATGCACATGGCAAATTTCAGAATGTCATGCATCAATTCACTATAGATGGCACTGGTCACTATCTTACCCTTTTCTGTCTACTGTTCCACTATGAGACTCTTGTGGTCCCAGAATAAGGTCAGCATCACCTTTTGTGCTGATGGCTGACTGTGGAACTTTCTCGGCATTGGCGGTAACATGTGCTGCCATTCCATATTGAAGCGTTTGGTCTCTGGTTGATAGTGATGGACCCAGCACTCATCTCCAGTTACAATCTGCTTCAAAAATGTGTCACCTTCTAGTTTGTAGTGGTGCAGCAGGCATCGACTCGTCTGTCCTTCATTTCGGGAGTCAGCCAACGTGGTACCCATCTTGCGGCCACTTTCCGGTACTTTAACTCGTCATGGACAATATGGTGAACAGAACCATAACTGACCTGTAATTGCACTGCAGTGTTATAGATGGTGACTCGTCTATCCTGTAGAATCATCTCCTCCACAGCTGCTTGCCTCAGCTGTAACAACACTATGTGCCTGGCCTGGTCTGGCCTTGGTGAGTCAGCCAAAATTGTTGTGCCGCTGCTGAATTTTGTACACCTGAGTCTGCGATAAACATGCAGTCCCATACTGTGCCAACATGTATAGATGAATTTCCATTGGTTTTGTACCTTCACTGTATAGGAAACGAATCACTCCACACTGCTCTTCTTTGATATACTCCAGCAGAGGGGCCGCCATATTGGAAACTCAATCATGCTGCTGGGCCGCATAGGGTGCGCGACCAATGCGGGAGAGTTCATGCACATGTGTACAGGTCTGATCATAATAAGAGAAGTTTTAGATCTTCTATAGCAGTTTTCCGGTGTGGCTCAGAGTTGCTGGCACTATTCTTGCTAATTAGAGCAATGTAGATGCTTTTTCTTGTAGACAACCATTCTTTACGTAATCTACACATCTTTTCTCCATTGCTATTTTCCTGGTGTAATAAATATACATTCAGAACCATTGTTAAAATGATACTGAAAGCAATTCTTTTCCAATATCTCAGGATTGTATGTTCATTTAAGAAATAAATGTCATTGAAATCAATTCCTCCCATATAGTGATTATAATCTAAAACTATTTGGCTACTTTTTGGACTCGTAGTGTTTCTTGTAGCAGGAGTCGCACTGGATTCTGTTGTAAGGTGTCATCAGAATAAGTGGCTACGCTTTTGATGGTACCTGGATCGCAAAAAATTATTTTGTTGTTTAATGACGCTGTCAATTGCCAGGATCACATCAGTGTTGCCAATGTGCCAGAATTTCATCCCACAGGACTTATTTTACATCCCATTAAATCTACTGACATGGAGCTGTCGTTTTTAAGTACACTTAAAAACCATCAGTCTGGGCCAGATTTGAACCCGCAACCTTGGGATCAGTAGCCTAGTGTCTAACCAACTGAGCCACACAGACTGATGGGGTAACTTAAGCTCTATAGATCCTGGGCTTATTGACCTGTATCACAGCTGCACGATGCTTCCTTCCCAGCACTTTTTCTTACATAGACCGCCTTATGCATCAGAACAAATAGGATGAACAGAGGTCAACAAGAGTCATTATTATTTCACAATTTACAATATAATGCCCTTTATGTTGCTTACCTTTTCCAAAATGTTGGAAATATTTTCCTTGCACTCGACAGGCATTGCAGCATTTTAACAGATTCTCAAACATGCAATTATTCTTGATATATGTTGGTTATTTCTTCCCCTATATTATTTTGCAGTTCTGGTAATGTTCTGGGATTAGACTTATACACTTTTGTCTTTCAAATTGTGCAAGTTGTTGAGGTCTGTGGATCAAGCGGGCTAAATTCCTACACTGATCACTCTGTCATTAAAGACATAAGCATTTGCATCCAAAGAAGCTGTATGGGCTGTAGCCCTGTCTTGTTAAAATGTGTTGTAATTTGAGTGCTTTTTGTATTGAAGCATAGCGGATTCCTGCTTGCTGTGCTAACTTCGAGAGAGACTTTCGTGGCAAACATTCTAACTGTGCACTGAGAGTAATCTTCTTGGCTGTTAAAATGTGACATTTTCATTATTTTTTTCCCTATTCAGTCTAACACTTCTCCTGTACTTTTGAATTTCTTGGCTGTGTTATGGATTGTATTTCTGTTAGGTAGATCAATATCAAGAAAACGTTACTGTAGTTTTATGACACAGAGATGGAGATTCCTGTTTTATAGAATTGCAAAAATAAAAATTCTCTTTTGATACTAAATCGGATCATAACTGGACATGACTGAGAACCACTAAAAGTTAGTTACTGCCTTCGTTTGTTGTACATGGCTTGGGTCAAAAATCACATCATATGTGGTGCAATTGTGGGAACTGGAATCTTAGTGGACGAGTGCTGCACGCCTGAGAACCAGGTATCATTAGAGTCTGGCCGCTTATCTGATGACCCTCTAGTTGCATTTGTTAGAAGTGCAATCTGATTCCTTTGTTTTTTCTTTATATATATGTCAAAAGTAATAAGGGCAGTGTCTATCTGTCTGAACAGTATAACTCAAAAACGAAATGTCAGTTAAGAAACCAAAGTTGTTACTTAAGTTTAACATCTTTCAAGGATGCGACACGAAGATTTTGAAGAAAATTCCTCCACCTTAAACTACTCTTTACATGGAAATGTTTTCTAAAATTTTTATTTTCTTGAAAATGACTCTAACAATTTTGATTAAAATGCCATATGTTTGAGATATTTTTATGGCAAATGAAATATATATTTTGAATTTTCTGCCTGCAGCCCATGTGGTCCTGTTTACTCCTGATGACTTTTACATAACTGGTAAACTGTAAGAGATAAATCAAATCTTACTATACAAAAAAAATGTAGATATTGTTAAAACACACAATTTATGTCTCAATGAATTTTTTGTGGAGTGAACCATTTCAGAAATACTCCTTGTTATTTCTGCGAGCTTTGCAATACTTATACTTTTCTCAAATCGAAGGTTGTTATTCACTTTGTTATGTCTTAGCTGTGCAAACAGAACAGAATTTAAAAGCCTTCATATAGCAACCAGCTTAGAAGATTTGACTATCACTCAAAGCCTACTCTATTCCCATATTCTCCTTGTACCTACAAGGAAACAAATAATAGGATAATTTCTACAAATGTTTATTTCAACTAACATGAAGATAGAGGAATGAGAGTTTGTAAGAGTAGTTTGTACAAGAGTAGAGAAAATCATGCGAATGCAATACAACAGATTTTTACATTTTTGTAGTACCGATAAAGCTAGGTGCCTGATGCATTTAGGTACTTTGCGAGGGAGGTAAATGTACTTGTATGCACAAGCTAACAGCTCCTATGGTAATTACCTAGGGAAAGAAACTTGTTTACAACAGTGTATGCTAATCCATTGCTTTTTCTAGTATTTTGACTCTGCAAGAGTTGCTCAGTAGGTTTACAAATCTAAATAGTAATAACTTACTGCATCACGCACCATCCAAAATTATATTCCCTACTTGGGGAATATAATTTGGCATATATTGCAACAGCTGAGTGTGGCATTTTAGTACTTAAATCAGTGGTCAGTTGTTGACGAGGATTACTACTTGCACACTTTATATTGAGCCCAGGGATTTAGTGCTAGGAAGGGTCAGAATCAAGTAGCAACTGAGCATCATTGTCCATACTCCAGTGTTACCACTCGTGCAGTTCATTGTATCGAGTTACTTTTGTTGCTGCGCTTTTGCATTATCGTAAGAGCTAATTTTTGTATTTTACCTTTGTGTTTAACTAACTAAGATAATAATATTAAGTTCTAAATGCTTAAAGTGGATCACCATTGATACTGCAAACTCCTGTAGATAGCAAAACAATAGGCCATGTGTGTATGTGTTTACTTCAGCCATTGGCTAACTTGGGAAAAATATTTGTGGAAACTACAACTCTTTTTACTTTCTCTACTACGTATAGCAAGTAGGGGAAGTATTGTATTTGACCCAAAATGTCGGCATCAGCATTTCACTGGAAATATTTTTTTGGCCTCCTAAGTCCAAAAAAAAGGGAGTTGTGTATGTGAACAGCATAACTCAAAAACAAAAAGTTGGTAGTTAAGTTTAATATATTTCATGGATGCGACATGAAGATTTTGAAGAAAATTCCTCTACCTAACTACCCTTTAGATGCAAAAATTTTAGAAAATTTACATTTTCTTCAAAATGGCTCTTAACGATTTTGATTAAAATCTTGTATGTTTAAGATATTTTTATGGCAGATGAAAGGTATGAGGGGAGTTCAATAAGTAATGCAACACATGTTTTTTTCTTGGCCAATTTTGGTTGGAAAAACCTGACATTTTTTGTAGAACATTTTCAAACATTCCCGCTTCGTCTCGTAAAGTTTCATTGACTTCCGATAGGTGACAGCGGTATACGGAGGTTTTAAAATGGCACCTGTAATGGAGGCGCATTCCAAACAATGGGCAATGATTGAGTTTCTTTTGGTGGAAAACCAGGGCATCTCAGATATTCATAGGTGCTTGCAGAATGTCTACGGTGATCTGCCAGTGGACAAAAGCATGGTGAGTTGTTGGACAAAGCATGTGTCATCATCGCCGCAAGATCAACCAAAACTGTCTGATCTCCCACGTACACAGCTGCGACTCCTGCAAGGTTGGAGCATGTGAACACTCTCATTCGAGGTGATCGCCGGATCTCAATCAAACACCTCACTGCTCAACTAGACGTCTCTGTTGGTAGTGTTGTCACAGTTGTTCACCAGTTGGGTTATTCAAAGGTTTGCTCCCGCTAGGTCCATAAAGAGCAAAGAAGAACCATCTATGCGGAATTGCTTGCTCGCCATGAGGCTGATGGTGACAGTTTTTTGTCAAACATTGTTACCAGTGATGAAACATGGGTTCATCACTTTGAACCCGAAACAAAATGGAAATCAATGGAGTGGCGCCACACCCTTGCCCCTACCAAGAAAAAGTTTAAAGTCATACCCTCAGCTGGTAAAGTCATGGCTACATTCTTCTGGGATGCTGAAGGGGTTATTCTGTTTGATGTCCTTCCCCATGGTCAAACGATCAACTCTGAAGTGTATTGTGCTACTCTTCGAAAATTAAAGAAACGACTTCAGCATGTTCGTAGGCACAAAAATCCGAACAAACTTTCCATGACAATGCAAGACCTCACACAAGTCTTCGCACCCGAGAGGAGCTCACAAAACTTTGTGGACTATTCTGCACCCTCCCTACAGCCATGATCTAGCACTGTTGGATTTCCATATGTTTGGCCCAATGAAGGACGCAATCCGTGGGGCGTACTACATTGATGATGAAGTTATTGATGCAGTACGACGTTGACTCCGACATCGACCAGTGAAATGGTACCGTGCAGGCATACAGGCCCTCATTTCAAGGTGGGGTAAAGCCGTAGCACTGAATGGAGATTGCGTTGAAAAATAATGTTGTGTAGCTAAAAGATCGGAGAATAACATGGTGTATTTGAATGCTGAATAAAACAACCCCTGTTTCAGAACAAAAACGTGTTACATTACTTATTGAACCACCCTCGTATATGTTTAGTTTTCTGGCTGTAGCTTATGTAGTCCTGTTTACTCTTGGTGACTTTGCATAACTTGTAAACCATTACAGATAAAATTTTACTATGCAAAATATATAGATCTGGTTAAAACACACAATTTATGTCTAAATGCTTTTTTTCTTTTTATTTTTGTGTGGAGTGAACCATTTCGGAGATATTCCTCTCTATTTGTGTGAGTATTGCAATGCTTAAACACTTTCTCAATTGTAAGGTCATTCTTCCGCTTTTTATCTGTTGGCCAAGCAAAGAAAACAGAATTTCAAAGACTTCACATAGCGACTAGCTTTAAAAGATTTGACTGTTGCTCAAAGTCTACTTATCCCCCTTGCACCTACAAGAAAATTGTTTGTAAGTTTGTAAGAATAGTTAGTAAAAGAGTAGAGAAAGTCTTGTGAGTGTAACACATCAGATTTTTACTTTCTCTACTGGTAAGTAGGGAAAGTATTGTATTCCACTCAAAAATTCGATGTCGAGATTTCACCAGAAATATATGTTTTGAGACCCCCCGAATCCAAAAAAAGCATTTTTGGAAAAAGGTCTGTGTCTGTTTGTGTGTGTGGACAGTATAACTCAAAAACGAAAAGTTGTTTAAAAACCAAAGTTGGTATTTAAGTTTAATGTCTTTCAAGGATGCAACACGACGATTTTGAAGAAAATAGCTCCACCCTAAACTACCCTTTACATGGAAAATTTTTCGAAAATTTTGATTTTCTTGAAAATGGCTCTAACGATTTTGATTAAAATGTCATATGTTTGAGATATTTTTATGACAAATGAAATGTATATCTTGAATTTTCTGGCTATAGCCCCTGTAGTCGTATTTACTCTGAACGACTTTTGCGTAACTGGTAAACTGTTAGAGATAGACCAGATCATACTCTACAAAAAAATGTAGGTCTCACTAAAACACACAATTTATGTTTGAATTAATTTTTTGGTAGAGTGAACCATTTCAGAGATATTCCTTGTTATTTGTGTCAGTTTCGGAAAACTTAAAACTTTGGTGAAATGGAACATCGTTCATTTTTTATATCTTAAGTGCAAAGAGAACGGGATTTCAAAGCTTTAAAATATTTGACGATCGTTCAAAGCCTACTGTATTCTAATAGTCCACTTATAGCTGCCAGGAAATAAGCAATAAGATAATTTGTCCAAATGTTTATCTCAACTATCACAAAGAAGACATAGGAATAAGAGTTTGTAAGAATGGTTAGTACAAGAGTAGAGAAAGTCATGTGAGTGCAACACATCAGATTTTTTCAACAAGGCTTTTCATGTCTTTTATGCAGTTGTAGTTTAAATTATATCACATAAGACTGAGTTGTAGTTTCCACAATTGTGTTTTTCCAGATTAGCCAACTGCTGAAGTAAAAGGCAAACATGTAGCCCCTTGTATTATGCAGGAGTTTGTGATGTCAATGCTGGATCTCCTTCAGGCATTTAGTACTTAAAATTACTATTTGAATAGGCCAAATACAAAAATTGATAATATTCCTTAAAGGCTCTTAGGTCACCACACATCAGCTTGTTGTGAACCATGTTAAGATTGCCCTAGCATCAAATTCCAAGCTCCTTAATGCGGTCCAGAAACTTGGTTTCTATACCAGGATCTGATCCTGAATTTCCCTACACTCCAAAAAGGAAGGATATACCTTTTGCTTTCTTGAGAAGGGCAATTAAATGCAACATATACAACTGATTCCTCAGTTTGTCTACACAATCGACAAGTGGAATCTCTATGAAATACTCCCACCATAAATAGATGTTACCATGTCCAGTAATTAATACCATTGCTGTTTTAGGCCTGCTTTCATCCAGTCCTAATAAAGCCCTAGATAGAGCATCATTAGGAACTCTTTACTACTCCCCCAGCTAGTCGTGAGAAGTTTGCCACCTAGCTAGGTGATAATATTTTACCCTGCTTTAACTATGCTTTTAACAGTATTGATGCTTATTTTGACTACAGATCAGGGCCACAAAAGGAATTTTCCACACCCTTTCTTGCTGGTGTGCTTTCTCATTTCCATCAGTCCATTGAACCTCTGGTACCAATTGTAGCTCAAGGCTATTCTCAAGGATTGAACGCAATTCCAAACCTGTTTTGATGTTATCTGACATGAGGAAAGTTCTTTGAGAACACTTTGACTATGTGTGAGGATGAGAATCTGCTTACCTTGGTAGCCTCTCTCTAGACCTTTGATCACAGGTCAAAATAGCAAAAGCTTCTGCCTGGAAGGCTGTATAATATTGCCCTGGACTAAAACTTAGTTTGTCTTTGGAATTTGCCATAAATTCATGCCTCAGATGCGAGATCCATCCTTAAACCACACAAGATGGTTTCTGGTACAGTCTGGATTGCTCCCTTTGTTCCCTCCTCACGAGAACTGTATTCGGATGCAAGATTCATCCGTAAACCACACAAAATGGTGTCTGGTATGCAGTCTGGAGTGTCCTCATGAGAACTATTCAGATGTGAGATCCATCCGTAAACCACACAAAATAATTTCGGCACAGTCTGAGTGTTCCCTTTGTTCCTTCCTCATGAGAACTGAGGGTTACTCTGAATGACAGAACAAAACAGTGCCAGGTTTGCATGAGATCTGATCTATGTATAAAACTAAATTGTTTAGGAAATTGGAGATCAAGATATGTTCAAAGGATTGGCAACCTCTTCAATTCCCTGTTTGCCTAAGATGGTAGGCCATAAGAATAGCTGGCACCTGCAAGAACACATCCTATAGTGCTGCCGAAATAAGAAAGCCACTTGAAGTACACAAACGATTGTAGCGACTTTAAGCATGTGACCGCAGAGAACACTCTGATTCCTGACCGAAGCTCTCTGAGGAAGAAAACTAAATAGATACATTTTCTAATGTTACTGCTATTTTACTGCTGTTGTTTTACATTAGCAGTATTGATGCTAAGTGGCTTTCTTAGGCTGGATTTACTATAGGTAGTAATCCTAGAAGAGTCTCCAAAGCAGTCATCAAAGTACTTCTAAAGGCCTCCACAATACACAGATTTGCTAATCTTTGTAGCTTGGCTAACGTGCCTGCAACATCACCTGTAACATCTTGTGGCACCAAATGATAACCCCCGTATGAAATGTGCCACCTTACCATTGCAACATAGAGACAATGGCTGAGTGCAGCTTCAGAGCTCAGTTTGCTCTGACTACCTGTGTGATGATTACTATAATCTTCGCAAAACTTAAAGGCATATGGAGGCGGGGCGTACTGCGGACTCCAGCAAATCCTACGCTTGCCCCTCCTACCAGCGCTGCCAAATGTGGTGCATGCATCTCACACAACCTTATGTACAGACCCTCTGCCGGTGCACGCACTACGCTTGGCAACAGCGCTCTGCTTGAGCATTGGCCAGTGTTCACATGCCTTTAACTTTTGCGAGCGGTTTAGAGTCATCTGGCCTAATAGAAAACATTTTTTATACACATGTACCAAATCAGTTTATTATCTATCGTTATACCAAGATATTTAATTGATTTGGAATAATCCAAAATAGTGTCTTTAATCTGAGATTCCTCGGAACCCTCAATCCAACTAAAACTAAGGCTAGAGATTTCTTCCGGGCTTAAAAAGCCGTGGTCTGCTGGAGTTTTGGGGTCCAGAAATTTCGTCCACACCTGCAGTGGACATCATTGGTGGCATCGTCTGAGTCTTCTCTGCGAAGGTTCAGTTACAACAGAAGCATTTATGACTGGAGGTGCTGTGTTTATATGTGGGACGCTCGCAGGGGATTGGCTGGGTGGAAGGAAATCTCTAGCCTAAATTCTAACTCCGGCCATGAAAGCTTCCAACTACTCCGACTAAAACTGTTTTATTATGATTGACAAAGGGTCCTTCCTGTTTGCCCTGTCATTAATTTTCCTCATCCCTCGGTTCATAATGTCTGAGATAGTTCTGCGATTGACTGTACTTGATTTGTATAAAGATGGAGTTGGGTTTAAAAGCCCTCAACACAGAAACATTATGGGTTTATTGTATTACCTCCTGTCTTTATGGTTATTTAGTCAAATAGCCCTGTCTCTGAGAGAGAGAATAGGTTTTTGACTAAATCTTTTGTAGGAAGATCTTCGTCTGGGTTAGCTATACTCAGTAACTCATATCTTTTCATACCTAAGGTTTCACAACTGAATATATAAGGGTCATTCAGAAAGAAATGAGCCGGAGTCTGGTATGCGTAAACCAGTGACAGGATGGTAATATCGTGGCGTGTGTAACAAAGTGTTGTTCCGACCAGAGTGTGGAAGTTCACAGTTCACATGTAATCTTGGTATAAAAGTTTTGGGTGAAATATCTACGTCTTGTGGGTAGGAAGCAAAATAACCAGAGCAATGGTGTGGAAAGCCAGTACAAATAACCATTTGTGGTGGACTGCACAGAACTGTAATGCGAACGGTACCATTGTAATTGAAAAGGGATGGCCTGACAGATATCTCAAAATGGGTAATGGCACAAAAAGATTATATGAAATAAATTGTGGTATAAAGACATTTAATTTTTTGTGTAAGTGTCTTTATCTACCTTTAATAATTTACCCATTATACAAAGTTATACAAAAAGAAAATTAAACACATTTTATTTGTCATGAAAATGTCTTGAAGTATGGTATTTTAATCAAAACTGTTAGATTCATTTGTGGGAAAATAAACAACCATGTAAATGCAGCTTAGGGAGGCCTGATTTTTTCAACCTTATTCAAAAACTCTGATGTGTTGCACTCACATGACTTTCTCTACTCTTGTACTAACCATTCTTACAAACTCTTATTCCAATATGTTCTTTGTGTTAAGATAAACATTTGTACAAATTATCTTATTGCTTATTTCCTTGTAGGTGCAAGTTGAATGTTAGAATACAGTAGGCTTTGTTCAATAGTCAAATGTTTTAAAGCTTTGAGATTCTGTTCTCTTTGCACACTTGATGTATAAAAAAATGAACAACTAGGATCCATTTCACAAAAGTTCTAAGTTTTGCGAAACTTACACACATAATAAGGAATATCTCCGAAATGGTTCACCCTACAAGAAAATTTATTTGGACATAAATTGTGTATTTTAGCAAGATCTACATTTTTACTTTCTCTACTGGTAAGTAGGGGAAGTATTGTATTCCACCCAAAAATTCGATGTCTAGATTTCACCGGAAATATATGTTTTGAGGCACCATGACTCCAAAAAAAGCATTTTTAGAAAAAGGTCCGAGTGTGTGTCTGTGTGTCAGTCTGTGGACAGCATTACTCAAAAATGAAAAGTCGGTTAAAAACCAAAGTTGGTATTTAAGTTTAATGTCTTTCAAGGATGCGACACAAAGATTTTGGAGAAAATAGCGCCACCCTAAACTATCTTTTACATGGAAAATTTTGATTTTCTTGAAAATGGCTCTTAACGATTTTGATTAAAATGTCATATGTTTGAGATATTTTTATGACAAATGAAATGTATATCTTGAATTTTCTGGCTATAGCTCCTGTAGTCGTATTTACTCTGGACGACTTTTGCATAACTGGTAAACCGTTAGAGATAGATCAAATCATACTATACAAAAAATGTAGATCTTGCTAAAATACACAATTTATGCCTGAATAAATTTTCTTGTGGGGTAAACCATTTCGGAGATATTCCTTGTTATGTGTGTGAATTTCGGAAAACTTAGAACTTTCGTGAAATGGATCATCGTTCATTTTTTTTATATGTTAAATGTGCAAAGACAACAGAATCTCAAAGCTTTAAAACATTTGGCAATCGCACAAAGCCTACTGTATTCTAACATTCCCCTTGCACCTACAAGGCGCGCTCGCCTACCACCTAGGCGGCCTGGGTTCGATCCCAGGGACCCGCATGTGGTATTCGTGGTGGACGAAGCGGCGTCAGGGCGGGTTTTCTCCGGGTACTCCGGTTTCCCCCGCCATTTCATTCCACCGGTGCTCCATCTTCATGTATCATCAGTGTCACCGCCTGCGGTGCCGTAGTAGTAAAAGCGGGCGTTAAACACTACAACAACAACAACACCTACAAGGAAATAAGCAATAAGATAAGTTATACAAATGTTTACCTTAACTAACAGGAAGAAGAAATAGGAATAAGAGTTTGTAAGAATGGTTAGTACAAGAGTAGAGAAAGTCATGTGAGTGCAACACATCAGATTTTTTTGTATTGTATGATTTGGTCTATCTCTAACGGTTTACCAGTTATGCAAAAGTCGTCCAGAGTAAATACGATTACAGGGGCTATAGCCAGAAAATTCAAGATATACATTTCATTTGTCATAAAAATATCTCAAACACATGGCATTTTAATCAAAATCGTTAGAGCCATTTTCAAAAATATCAACATTTTCGAAAAATCTTCCATCTAAAGGGTAGTTTAGGGTGGGGCTATTTTCTTCAAAATCGTGCTGCATCCTTGAAAAACAAATTTGGTTTTTAACCGACTTTTCGTTTTTGAGTTATGCTGTCCACAGGCACACACACACAGAGCTTTTTCTAAAAATGCTTTTTTTTTATTAAGGTGTCTCAAAACATGTATTTCCGGTGAAATCTCGACATCAAATTTTTGGGTGGAATACAATACTTCCCTACTTACCAGTAGAGAAAGAAAAAACGTTTGTTTCAGTTATATGCTGCCGATAACAACTAACGTCAGCACTGATATTCACACGTTTACTATTTGTGTACCTTTGGGTTTGTTTATGTTGGGTTTTATTTATAAACACAATTCACTTACACATGTAAACTCTTACTCATACTTCCAGACTCTACAGAGGATGGGAATAAACTAGGCTATAGAAAAATTACTATCCTCCATTTGGGAATCAAACTTGGGACCACTGCATTTGGTGACTAGTATGCTAACCACTAGACCACAGAAGCAGTCTCAAAATCTTTGTGTTGCATCTTTGGAAAATACTGAACTTAACAAATCTTTTTCTAAACATGCTTTATATGGATTCAGTGGACACAATGTGCATTTCCATGAAACCCTTGATACAGATTTTTGCATGGAACATACTTTCTCTACTTAATGGATATATGGTAGAAAAAGCTGAAATTGCATAGAAGTTATTTGTTTCACTCATCATACAGAGTCCCTTGTTAATGTCAGAGCTAAGCGGTACCCTCTAACCTATGTGTTGTAAAACAGTATTTGTTGTAACTAATTTTCCATTTTAATTGAAGTTAGTATATGAAACCAGTTGGAATGTTTGTTGTCTTTTGTTCATGAAAGATATTAACTTAAATGTAGGGTGGAAGATACCCTTCCAGCCAGAATAACCTGGCCAATAGGTGCAGGTATAAGAAATATAAAATTTCAGTAGGTTTAATCGTTTTGTAAAAATGTTGATTTTTCGGCAATGTAAATGGCAATGCTGAACTGTCTCGTACACACCAGTGGCCTGTGTAGTACCTGAGCATTGTGTGCATCCAGGCCAGCATTACCCTCAGATGTAAATAAAACACCCAACCGGCATGTGCTTTGAGGCTGACCTGCTGTCAGATGTAAACAAAACACTTGCCCAGTGTATTTACCGTGCCATTGAAGAGGCCACTATCTCAAGCAAATCCATATGAATCAAAATTTGATTATGTCTGACAGGTATGAATGTTACTGAAATCATGTATTTGTTCAAGTAATAATTCAATTTTCCATGGTTAAGCAGAAATATGAAACAATCCAAACCACATATTTTAGGGCTAAAACCATGCTGACATAAAGTGATACAGGTTTTCCCAATAATGCACATTATTATTATCCATTATACAGTAAAACAAAAGTAATTGCTTTTAATGCATAGATAAATAAAACTCTTCCTCTTGATTTTTCTAAAACAATTGCATTCTGTTTTAGATTAACAATAACAATAATAGCCTAATGTGTCCCTTGAAGGACAAAAGCCTCCTGCTAGAGGGTAGCTCTGTTTCACTAACACGGTGAGCTACTCTGCGTTAGGTTGTGTCTAGTGTTTCTATGTCTGGTTTAGGTTGATTTCACTATTACTTTGAGTCAACTTGGGATGTTATTTGTAGGTTGGCACTGTCTTCATTTTGTAG
Source organism: Tenodera sinensis (assembly GCA_030765045.1). Classification (NCBI taxonomy): domain Eukaryota; kingdom Metazoa; phylum Arthropoda; class Insecta; order Mantodea; family Mantidae; genus Tenodera; species Tenodera sinensis. The sequence continues at coordinate 27,957,964 of CM060972.1, forward strand.
TCGACTTCCTATTATTCTCCATGTTCCTCTGCTTCGTGCTATGCTGGACCATTGCTGACCTGCTTGTGTATAAGTCTGCCCACCTCTTTCTTGGTCTGCCTCTGTGTCGGTCTCCTGTGTGCAGGTCCCATATGGTGGGTTTATACGATGTCCATGTATGTCCATCTTTTGTCTTTCATCCGCGCGATGTGGCCTCCCCACTTCCATTTAAGTCTGTTTGCTCTGTGTGTGATGTTTTTTGTTAAAGACATTAGGGACAGCGACTCGGAAACTGTTGTTTTAGATTACCGGGCTGAAATGAAACTAATGATATCCTTGTCATAAATGTTAGCTGAAGCTGCCACCCCACCCATCAATGCTTATATCCAACATATGAATTTGTCGCCTGCCCTTCCGCTCCCCTAACCTCCCTTCCATCTCAATATGATGGCTGTTCAACCAAGGTGAGAACACATGACCTGGTGTTGCCACTTTTCACTTAAAAATAGAGCTTTGTCTAACATTTTAACTCTAAATTGAGCTAAATTCATTTGAATTAAGATAAGAAGGATTACAGCATTGTTCAGATGTCTGCTCAACAGTTGGCGAAATAAACCATTTATGTCCATTAGTCAGAAGCTAGATTGCTCCAAATATTTGACACAAATTGTTTTTCGAAGAAACGGCTGTTTCTCAATAATTCTATTGCATATGTTTGTTACACTCATGTAGAATTCCTGGTTAAAGTATGGCCGAAGCAGAGCGTTCTACCTGGTATAAAGTTTTGTATGTACAAACAGTACAATGTACAGATCTTTTTGCTTGTTGTGACAGCTCTAGAAAGATGTGCAGAAGATCAGACAGGTTCATCCTCTGTTTTTGAGGGAAGGAAACATCAGTTAAAATCGCTAGGTGATACTAACATATCCAGAGGTTGAGAATAACAGACAGTGGAGGTTTTTAGGCTGATGTCCATGATACAAATTTCAGGTGCATTTAGCTTATCATAGCGTTGATAGTATTATTTATTGTGTGAGTTTATTTGTGATCTGCATAACAGAAAAATTTTAATGGAGCGCCATGAGATAAGGGCAAAGTGACTCCATTACCTCAGGATGGTCCAACAATTTTGGAATGAGGGCTGACCTATCATATACATGCATGAAACTTACATTCAGACTTCCCATACAACACATAGCTGGAGTGAGAGTTTATGCCTAATGCATATGTGCCGTTGTAAGTCCTATCAAAAGATAGGTGACTATCATAGCGACATGAACTATGCAAACTATGAGAAGTGGTTAAAGGAGTGATTGACCCCGAACTTGCCTCCAAATTCTAGACTGGTTGTTGATAATGTTCACCTTTATAAAGTACCCACTTCCAAATCCAGAAGAGATGTAATGATAGACTGGCTTTGACAAAGCTTTGTAACAGACAAGTTGCATGGCGTTAACTTCTCTGCTCTTCACAATCCTCACATTTACAATTTAATACTTCCTTTAAAACCAAGACATAATCACATGAAAAAATTGAGGTCGATTAATGCAGAAAGAAGACCTATTGGATGTGGGACAGGAAATACTAATTCACTTGGGAGAGAATAGCGATAACTCTGCTATGGACTCTTGGAGTGATGTCAATGGAAAAGAGGACTTTGAAACTGAAAGACCAGTGAGAGATGAAGCTGAAGACTTCTATGATTTGAAAAAATATTGAAGACTACAACAGTGCATCATGCATGAATCCAGCCTCAAGGTAAGAATTGTTGCCCATTCAGCATGCAACAATATAAGATAAACTATCACAGGTCTCGTGTTCCACTGCCACATTATTACCTTCTCCTTCACTGCACATCGGACTGCCACCCATGTGAATCAAACTGTAGTGAATGTCATTCACTTTCAAGACAATCTCACTCCAGATTGTTCAACTTGGAAAATTTGTTGTTTTTTTCTTTCTTCAAAAATACTTCAGTTTTGACTAACTGTCCTCATTTGCATGACAAATGTATAAATATATGAAAGCTAAAATTAGAACTGAAAAGTTCAATGTTGCAGTCAGGATTTGAACTAAATTTTCTGCTGTATATTTGCCTACACATCATTTGTTCATGTTAGCACAGTCAGTTATCGTTGATTGTCCGATAGATGGAAAATACAAATAGTATTTGTTTATGAAATTTTCTAGGGATAGCCTGTGATTTCCTCTATTCTGAAAAGTTTGTATTTGTATAATTTAGAAATTAAGAGAGAGAGAGACAGACAGACAGACAAATATAGCACACAGTCTCAATTCCTGAGCACACAAAGGAGCATTCACTTCCTCTAAACAAAATTGAGTTTAACGAAAAATACTCACAAATAGTAAAATCTACAGAAATGAAGGACTCATCAGGGACATGGTGGACAAAATCCAACAAGTAAAAACAAAACTAATTGTAACCTAATCTTACAAAACAGAAAACAAGAATACAGAAAAATTAACATACCACCCAGGGAATTTTCCACAAATTTCAGAACATATCCATTAATTTGGCACCATATGACTATTAAAGCTTGAGAAACCTTAGAGGATCAAAGAAAACTTATCGTACACCACCTGAGGAAAAAGTCGGGGATCTACCAGATACTTGTCCCAGCTGCAGTAATCATGATATATTGGAAAAACTAGGAGAAATCTAGCCTCCTGATTCAAAGAGCACACTGAAATATAAAGTACACAAATTGATAAATCTGCAATGGCAGCTCATTTCTGGGATATTGACAAACAGGAAATAAGTGGTTGAAAGGTGTTCAAAGGTTAAAAGGACTAGACTTATCGGAAAGAATATACATTAAGGCTCCATTCACAATACAGACAACATATTCTAAGTGTAGGCACAAGGGAAGACCATTCACAGTGCAGCCATAAGTGTAATGCAAGAATTGGGTTGAGTTTCCAGAACTGTAAATTACATGCATATTGCAAGTTTCAAATTAACTAACATAATCAATAATATCCAAAATAAAAATTCATCAAATCTTTATAAATAAATTGGATATAAAAAGGGTGGTTTCAGGCAAACAGCAGATCAGCATCCAGAGTCAACATTTAAAATGGCAAGGCACAACTAATTGGAAATGCACCATGAGTTTACTGTATATGGCATAACATCTTCAATCCCAATCATGTGCTTTTCAGAAGCTGGCAATGCATGGAGAAAGAAGTGCAGAATTCTTCCTCTATATATGTAAATATAAAGTTTGGAGTTTGCAACTGTTTGAGTTATGTGGTGTGTTGCGTGACACCATGAATACTTCCATTAAATAATAGGCGTGCACAAGTTTTGTGCTAATGCAATCCCTGGTAATTTGGCTGTAAATTACATATACTTTCCTATGTTTGATTCTACATTTTAGAGAGTTAAGAAAATAGTAGAATTTTGTGTCAGTGTTGGTTTATGAGAACTAATGGACTCTATTTATTTGCCTGCCAAGCCTGAAGAACTTAAAAACAGTTGCAGTAGTTATTTTTGCCAACAAGTTTACTGCTGGTGTTTTTAAACACACAAGAGGTTGAATCACAAACTGAAAAATTCAATGCCATAGCCGGGATTTGAACCACGGATCTTCCGCTTATCGAGCGGCTGCTCTAACCATTAAGCTACCATGCCAACTTGCCAGTAGGACATTAAATTCCCCAGTTGATTCGTACTTTTTCCCGGTTAACCACAAGGGAATCTCACATAAGAGATAAATAACCCAAGGGCGACTTACAATTGTAAGTGCTTTATATCCCAGGATTAAATAACCTTTAGATGGTAATTATTATTTATTTATGCCAACAAGCTTACTGCTGGTGTTTTTAAACACACAAGCCGTGTGTGGGCAATGTTAAACAGTTACAGTAGATTTGAGAAGATATTCTTATATGTGTGTGTGTGTGTGTGTGTGTGTGTGTGTGGACCGCTTGGACCATAAAATGGCTAGGAGATGAGCATAGATTGCTAGGCAGTAATGTGTTGCAGTTGAACTCAGTGGGTCTTGTAGTGGTGCTTAGACCGTAAAATGGCTAGGAAATTAGCATAGATTGCTATGCAGTAATGAGTTGTAGTAGAATTCAGCGGGTCTTGGAGTGTTCCCATTCAAGCTTAGTGCCTAGGTACAACACGAGACAGGTTGAGCTTTAACTAATATGTTGGTTGTGGCACAGATCTGGTGGGAGGAGTCTATGTTCATTGACGTTCTCATAGAAATTGATTCTTTTTTGTCAGAATAAAGCATTTTTGCCAAATAAAATAGCAAGAATAGAAGTTTTTGCAATACAGTATAGTCTGTAGTCATATTGTCGCGGTGACCGTGCGCCTCAAAGAAGACTCAAGGTCGGCTATCTCACACCGCTACGCCGCTAGACAACGCGACAATTGGCGGCTTGCAACAAACGCCGTTGCACGCATTGTCTGGAAGCTTTGGACGTGCAGGGACTGTTTATGAGAAGCTTTAAGAAACTTCTAGTTCCATATAAGCCAAATATACAAACGAACGAGTTAATCATCAGTTTAGTTATGTAGTTTGTATCCAAGTTACGATACAACAGCCTGGCTGTGAGTTGTAAGGTTACGAATTGTGGTTCAGTTTTAGAGGAAATAAAGTGACAAATAACCGGACTTGTCATTTATTATGGTGGAGTCAGAAGTGCGAGATGAATGCCACGATAGAGATTATTAAAACCAAGATGGACAAAATGAGAAACGAAATAAAGACTGAACTACGGAATGGAGCAGATGGAGACAAAAAGGAAGCCGAATTGAAAAACGTAAACTTTGGAACGGAGAGTACGAAGCGCGAACTAACAACAGCGAACTCTGTGTTGGAAGAAATGAAGATGACAATGAATTGTGGCATGGAGAAGATGGAGGCGAAGATACAATTGGGGATGGAGAAAGGCGGAGCTATGGGCGAAGATTGACGAGTAACCGCTCGGAGTGAAGAAAGACCTGGAAGAACTCGACGGAAAGATGAAAATCTTTGGCCGACCCTTAACGCCCTGGAGGACTTTGTGAACGACGTAGCGTCCTGGAAGGGAGAGTCGACCACAGCGCCAAAGAACTGAACACCAGGACGCGACAGAAATCCGTGCGCGTGAAGCCACTCAAGTGTGACGGGATTCAACCTTTAAAGAATACCGCCGACAGTTCATCGCCGTCACCACCCACAATCGACGGCTACCAGAAGAAGAAACCGCACTGCTGATAGCTAGCCTCCAAGGACGCGCAGAACAAATACTTAACACAATTCCGACGTCGGTCGCGGTCGCGTTCATAGATATCCGGCAGGCTCTAGAAAACTGGTTCGGAAACCGTCGCAGCCTATCGCAGCCACCTCAAGTCGAGGCTGCAACAGCCAGAGGAGACGCTGCAGGACTTCATCCTGGCCATTGAACGGTTGGCGGGATACATGTCCCAGAAAACTACCTACTCCTTTGTCGACGGGATGCGCGACGCCGCGTTACGTCAGCATCTGATGCTTGGCGACTGCAAAACCACCCACGATGTGCTGACGGTAATTAAACTTCCTTAAAGAAGTAAATAAAATAAGATTGTAAAAGTACAAAATGAAATAAACGAGAATATTTCTTATTTGCTTATGCTATTCTACGTTCCCGCTAAGGATGTAGGCCGTCTATTTTCTTTTTTTAATTAACGTCCTCCAATGTAACGTCATATCGGACAGTGAGTGAATGAAATTGGTGGAATGATGCTCAAATGAGCCCGTGGTCCATAGAGCTTTAAGTTACCCGACATTCTTCTTCTCAGGATAAGGGAAAACCTCGGAAAAAACCTTACCCGGATAACTTACCCTAAGCGAGATTCGAACTCGCGACCTCTTGAACGTGAGGCAGACACCAAACCATCACGCTACCGAGGAGGGCGGTCTAGGTAACAACTGTCCCCATCTGGAAGATCCGGACTATTCGGTGCGTCGGGAACGGAGGTTCTACCCAAGGACATCGACAGTTTCCCGAGGGTGTATTGGAGGTATGGCTAGCCAGGACATCCAACAAAGGACTGTTCATGCCAAGTCCAAGAGCAGGTAGTACCAGTGGTTGGGCGGGAACAGCTAGCGGCCGAGGTAACACTAACCCCGTCTCAGAGAACATGTACGACATGACGGAGACAAAGAGTACCTCGGGGACATCTGAGGATGTGGCCAACCAGGACACGTTGTGAAGGACTCTTAGCAATAAAGCCCACAAGCAAGCAGGGAACGAGTAAGGACCGGCGTGGTGTGAGGTATGACGGAGCCATCCCATCAAGTGACGCTGTGTTCCTGGATAGAATGTGGAGGACAACCTCGTCCGGGATGACATGATACAGGGAAAGCTGGTGGACGCAGATACAGCTGTGACCATGATGCGACCTGATGTGACGGAGGGCTTGCCATCAAGGAAACAGATGAGTCTTACGAGAAAGTCATGGCATCGGGCCTTCTCTTGCCCGTGGAAGAGAAGGTCAGGCTGGTGTTGAACTTGGAGCAGTGTTTCAAGGCTGTGGGTGTTGATCGCGAGGGTGGCTGAGAAAGTGAAACGATTTTGATTCACCTAGGAGCCACGAGGCAACAGTCTACATTAGCAGGAGTGTCCAAGCCATATAACACAAGTAGCACTTCGAAGCTCCAGCGAACATCTTGGAGCCTGCAGGATAATCCTGGGGGAGGTTATGGTTGGGGCCACCAGCAGCAAAGTGACTGCAAAGGAGCAACAAGAAGGTCAGCGGTCATGGAACCCAGTGGGCCATCTTCACATTGTGTGAAGGATGGCCCACCAACACACTCAGGTGGAGGGCAACCGAACCTGTCACAACTGGTGAGCACTTAACAGAGGTTTTGAGCAGTAGGGCATATAGAGCCCTGCCCAAACCAAGGAGTGCTGCCCAGCAGCCAAGCCAAGAACCATACCAGGTGCAGAAGAGAGTTAGCGATACAGTCTACCACATCCAGAGGCTGCCCCTAGAGAAGATACAGATGGTACACTCAGATAGTCTTGCACACAATGATGGTGCTAATTGGGACAATCAACCCTGGAGAGGAAACACTGTCGAAGTGGCTGTGCTCCTCAAAAAAAGACTCAAGATCTCACACTACTATGAAACATGCAACAATAGGCAGTTTAGAACAAATACTTCCACGCATTTTCTGTAAGCTTTTGTCACGTAGAAACTCATTACAAGAAGCTAAAAGAAACTTCTATTTCCAGAAAAGTCTGATAATTCTCAACTGTATAACTCAGCCAGCATATACCAAGTTATTCATCAAAGTTAAGCTGTGCAGTTTGTGTCATGGTTACAATACAACAGAACAGCTGTGAGTTGCAAGGTTGATTGTTTGGTTTGGTTTGGTTTGGTTTAAGGGCGCTCAACTTCTAGGTCATCAGCGCCCTTAAAAGATTCCTGGCAATAGCCAGAAGGTTGATTGTGAATTGTGATTCAGTTTTATAGGAAAAAGGTGACAAAAAATAACTGGAGTTGTCATTTTGTCACAATATTATACTTGGTTTAATAAATACTGTCACCGCACCCGCCGCATCTAATTGCCGACAACAGCAGTGTCACCCATCGCATTATTGTCGGCACTACCGCAAAGGAGCCGAAGGAAAGAGAAAGAGAATGGCCGCATTGTTGGGGCGCTTGCCGAAAGAGAGAAAAGGATAGAAGCTTCTGGAATCTTCCGCTTTGTATTCCACCGCAATAACTGAACTTTCCAGAATAGTGCTTGGGAGATATAAATAGCGGTAAAGTGCGACAGACAGTCAGTCAGACGTATGTGAAGCGTTGAGTAGTGCCGACGGAGACGGACAGACGTATGTGAAGCGTGGAGTAGTCGTGCCGACGGAAAGAAGAGTTCTTTGTGTTACGAATTCGGAGCCGTGCTGTTGGAGAATCGGAAAAGACTTTCTTGCTGTTGCAACGAGTGTACAAAGTTACTGTTTACGGAAATAAAAGTGTTTCTTTATCTCGACTACATCCGTCTTCTTTACTTTACACCCAACAAAAGTTACACTGGTGTCAGAAGTGGGATCCGTCGAATTGCTTCTAGTTTCGTTACATCGTCGTTAGAAGTTGCAACGTTAGAACCAAGATGGAGGGAGATTCGGAAACCAGGATGATGGCAATGATGAAAGAATTATTTGCCAAAATGGAAACGAGAAACGACAACCTCGTTGCCGACCTGAAAGAGATGAAGACGGCAAACGACAACCTCGCTGCCGAGCTGAAAGAAGAAATGAAGACGAGAAACAACCTCGCTGCCGAGCTGAAAGAGATGAAGACGGCAAACGACAACCTCGTTGCCAAAATGAAGACGAGAAACGACAACCTCGCTGCCGAGCTGAAAGAGATGAAGACGGAGCTATCGGCGAAAATTGACGGTGAACTGATAGGCGTGACGGAAGACGTGGAAGAACTCGGCGAAAAGGTGGAAGACCTCTGCCAGCACGTGGACGTCGTGGAGGACGACGGGGAACGTCTTGGCGCCCTGGTAGTAAGAGTTGACGAGAGCGTCAAAGTACTGGATGCCAGGGGCAGACGGAATAGCGCGGAGCCGGGGAGGGAGCACATAGTGGCCGAGGCGACAGTTGCGTCCGTTTCGGATGATATGAGGGAAGACGTGGAACAACTCGGCGAACTAATTGGCGTGAGGGAAGACGTGAAACAACTAGGCGAACTGATTGGCGTGACGGAAGACGTGAAACAACTCGGCGAACTGATTGGCGTGACGGAAGACGTGGAACAACTCGGCGAACTGATTGGCATGACGGAAGACGTGGAACAACTCGGCGAACTGATTGGCGTGACGGAAGACGTGGAAGAACTCGGCGAAAAGGTGGAAGACCTCTGCCAGCATGTGGACGTCGTGGAGGACGACGGGGAACGTCTTGGCGCCCTGGTAGTAAGAGTTGACGAGAGCGTCAAAGTACTGGATGCCAGGGGCAGACGGAATAGTGCGGACCCGGGGAGGGAGCACCTAGTGGCCGAGGCGACAGTTGCGCCCGTTTCAGATAACGAAAGTGTACGTCTCGGGGAAGACAAAGGGGCAGTTCAGGGACGTCGTCGAGGATCCCCTGGAGGAGTGTGTCGGGTACGTAACCAACCAGGATATGACGTGGAGGACGATCAGCAGGGAAGCGCACAAGCAAACGAGCAACACGCGAGAACCGACTTGGCGTGTGACATGGGGGGACCGTCGGAGCCATCCAATCAGCTGACGCATAGTGCCGTGAACGGAAGAATGGTGGACATCATCTTGGACGGCAGGATACAGGAGAGGCCGTGCCGAGCACGAGTGAACACGAGTGCAGCGGTGGACGCGACTCGCGCGGATGTGGCGGGGTTTGTTGCCGGACCCATCGGAAGCAAGGTGGCTGCGAAGGTGCGCCAGAGAGGTCGGCGGACATGGTACCCAGTGAGCCGTTTCCAAGTGCGCAGGATGGCCCGCCAACACACCAGGAAGAAGGGCAACTGGACGAGGGACCGTCAAGACCGGCGGTACTGTTGCAGAATTTCGAAGCAGGATGGCATACATCGTCCTACCCGGACCAAGGGACACTATCCAACAGCGATACCTAGGATCGTGCCTCCTGGAGAAGAGGTTCGATGGGTTAGTCCACCGGGGCGCAAGGGAGATTCCGCAGTGATAGTGCTGGTCGGGACGACCAGCTCTGAGGAGGGAGCAGTGTCACCGCGCCCGCCGCATCTAATTGCCGACAACAGCAGTGTCACCCATCGCATTATTGTCGGCACTACCGCAAAGGAGCCGAAGGAAAGAGAAAGAGAATGGCCGCATTGTTGGGGCGCTTGCCGAAAGAGAGAAAAGGATAGAAGCTTCTGGAATCTTCCGCTTTGTATTCCACCGCAATAACTGAACTTTCCAGAATAGTGCCTGGGAGATATAAATAGCGGTAAAGTGCGACAGACAGTCAGTCAGACGTATGTGAAGCGTTGAGTAGTCGTGCCGACGGAGACGGACAGACGTATGTGAAGCGTGGAGTAGTCGTGCCGACGGAAAGAAGAGTTCTTTGTGTTACGAATTCGGAACCGTGCTGTTGGAGAATCGGAAAAGACTTTCTTGCTGTTGCAACGAGTGTACAAAGTTACTGTTTACGGAAATAAAAGTGTTTCTTTATCTCGACTACATCCGTCTTCTTTACTTCACACCCAACAAAAGTTACAATACAATGTCTTTTGCTAGAGTTTCAGCACCATTACAGAATACAATGTCTACCTTATATGGAGTGGCACAAGAAGTATAGCATTTGTTTTCCACGTAACATTCAAGTAGTACAGCAACATTCAAGTACTACAAAATTACACACTGTAGTCTGGAAAGTTCCCCTAATGAATAACATGTTCTATGTAGCTAGTACGTAGGCCTCACCACCTCAAATGAATCTTTGTGTATGCCACCAATTTATGGCATATCTTAATGTTGTTTAAGACACAACTAAAATGTGAGGTTTGGCGTGCATTATTTTTCTCAACTGTGTTGGAATGCTTTATTTATAATTCCCTACAAAAAGAAATTGCATGGATTAATGTCCAGACAGCCATGTTGTGGTCCCTCATATATTTCAGGAAAAATGCAACATCACACAGCGATCAAGCATCTCGTGCAGAAAATGAAGAACAGTGCTTGCAATGTGTGGACTGGCGTCAGTCTGCATGAACTATTGTGCTAGCATAGGAAGATCATTTGCCAAGAGTTGAGGGATAAACCTTTTTTGACATGGCTTAGTCTATGTTCACTGTTTCACAAAAATGGACCAATAATTCCATAGCTCGAAATTGCTGCCTACACATTGACTTTTGCCATAAAAGGCTCTTTCATGGAATGCGCAAGCATATTAGGCCTTGTGAATAAAGCAGAGCACATCTTGCACTTCACCATTTAGAAGGAAATTCTCCCATGTTTATAAATAAATGTTGAGCAGTAGCTTCTGCCCAGGGTGATGCAACATAAAATAAAAACAGTAGTTCATACTACCCAAAAATTTGATAACTGTATAAATAAACTGAGGGAAATCCTTTCAAATGTGATGGATGTGCTTTGGAAATCAGAAGCTTGGTCAATAGCAGACTTGGCTAGTTCAGGTCATAGCCATGGCTCAATTACTGGTTTGAATGTGACACGAAAAATGTTATAAAGCTCGTGGATGTCCCCTCAGTGTAAAATATATATGGTTGTATAGCTTCAGTGAACAAAATGTAAGGTGGATTACCTTTTATTTTCTTGTAGAAACGCGTGAAACAAGGATTGGATCTCTTGTATTCAAATAAAAAATGATGTGTGCAATATATGTCTGATATGCCACAGCTGGAAATGTTACACAGAATTTGTAAGAAATTGTTTTCATTTACATTAATCGTGTGGTCTCAGGGGTCTCCATCTAGGGGATATGTGAATGGCAACCACAAGGTACCCAAGCTGAGCAGAACATTACTTCCACTTACTGGTGTCTAGGGGATATGTGAATGGCGACCAGAAGGTACCCAAGCTGAGCAGAACATTACTTCCACTTACTGGTGTTTTGCTCCTCACTGTAACTTTTCTATCTGACCTTACCTTGGTCATCTCTTGTTCTCTTCCGACCCCGATGCTATTAGGGTTTCTGAGGTCTAGGGAGTCTTTATTTTTCCAACCTCTCCATTTCTCTAATTTCTCTATAAAACCTTAACCCCAAACATGCTGACCTGTCATGGCATGTAATACGTCCTCTGATTGGTAATCAGAGGATATGGTCGATGAATTTATTTGGTAACTCTCCCGGTCAGGTCGGTGAGACCCGTAAACCAATGACAGGTGTGGTCCTCCAGACATTCTGGGGGTTGTGAGAGAGCGATGTGACCGCCAAAACATAAAAATATGGTGCTCTCTAAAAAGCGGTTACATTTACTGCTAAGTCTCTTCAATATTTATGTAGTGAAAAATATTGGAGAGCAAGAGGATTAATGACTTCATTGTCAGAAATCCAGCATTAGCTAACAACAACATATATGTCTGATTCAGAATTTCAGTCGGGCATAACATAGGAGATGGATATTTACCATAGTATTGTAAGCAAAACTGTCACTTCTACGTATCCAGAAAAATTGACAAAGTCAGTACTTGGATCATTTTCTACTGACACCTCAGGATGTTGAAGTAGCAAATACTGAATGGCTGGAAAAATAGCAACTTCCGTCTGTTACCAGTGTTTTGGACTGCACATTCTTAAACCTGCAAGTCACAGAGAGAAAGCATTAACAGAAAAGAGTATGTCGAGCTACCTGTAATGCAAAGTTGTTGTTGTAGTGTTTAACGCCCGCTTTTACTACTACGGCACCGCAGGCGGTGACACTGATGATACATGGAATGAAGATGGAGCACCGGTGGAATGAGATGGCGGGGGAAACCGGAGTACCCGGAGAAAACCCGCCCTGACGCCGCTTCGTCCACCACGAATACCACATGCGGGTCCCTGGGATCGAACCCGGGCCACCTAGGTGGTAGGCGAGCGCACTAACCGCTCGGCCACGGCGCCGCCGAGTGTAATGCAAAGGAATGGTTCACTAGTGTAGTAGTAGAATGGTCTGATTTAATTCATGACTCCAGAATATGGAAGAACTCTAGTGTGTCCAGAGTTAAGTGAAATGCAAAATGTTGTGCTTTTGAATTTCACTTAACTACAGCTTCGAACCTTGGTTAATGAACCCTTACAGCAGTTAAAGAAAAACACAAGAGGTTCAACAGACTGTTAAAAGCAGAATGAATTATTATTGAACGTTGCTTTGGACAACTAAAAGGAAGCTTTCCGATTATACAATATGTTTGCAGAGTTGCTATTCAAACGTTTCAACCGTCATATAATGCACAGTATTGCACAAAATAGCAAAATATCTGCAAGATGACAATGATTATACTACAGAAGACATTGATCAACATTAGGATATGGGAGAAGAATATGCAAATGAATGTCAAGGAGACATTCCAATAAAGGACACAAAAAGTGGAGGAACTTGCAGTTATTATATAAGCTTACAAGCTCTACAGTACATGTTCATTTAATTTGTATTTTCATGTAAGTAGCATCATTCACTTCCATTTTATTATTTACACCCATTATATATTGGACACTATAAAAAATGGCTGAAGTATTTGAAAATATAGACCTCATTTCTGTTCAACTGCTTAATATATCATTTATATGATAACACTGAACATAAAGAATCACAAAACAGTGCACACATAAGGTTTGTCACTTTCATTGAATTCTTTGCCCTGTTTGCTCAAAGCGGTTAGTGATATTTATTTATTTATTTGCAGCCATGTTAAAGTTAACTGCTCCAATAATACCAATCAGTGTAACTGATGTTATTCAGACTCTTTGTTTCTTCTGCTTCCAGCAGCTCCAGCTTAGGTTTTTTTATGTAGGTGGTGCCTTTTATCAGAGTTGGAGAAGGTGATAAAGGTGTTGTAAATCCTCGAGACAATGGCTCCACACTAGCAGCTCTTTAAAAGGAACATTGTAACTTTAGTATTTAAATTATCTGAATTAATTATTATAATGTGAAAACTGAATGAGATACATGCAAATTTCCAAATAATTTAAACTAATCTGGAGTGTTAAATACCATTCAATACCAAATTTCATCAATGACGGAATCTGTGTCACCCTTTGAAAGTTTATCTCCTTCTTCCAAGTGGCGAGAATAACTGGTTCTTTCCCAGTTACATTTCTGTCTGTTTCTTCCTTCAATCTTGTCTTCGTATTACTTATCTTTTTCAACAGCTTATTAGCCATTACCTGCACTGCCGAAGTTCATAAAAAACAGTTTTGTTATTTCTGCAATTGCCACATCTTTATTCCTTTTGGCCTCTGTTTCTATATGACTTTTTCAAAGCTACTGGAAATTGTTTAAACTGGAAACTAAAAATATATTTTCACTGGCCCAACACCAGTGTCAGAATTTTACGATGCCATGGCACATGCATGCAGCAACAGACTGGATTAATGCCTGACAGTAATATGTTATGTTCCACTATCAGGTATGCAGTGCATCACACGTGCACATTATGAAAGATTAGAAGCATGACCTTACAATATTAGAAACATAAGGTTGAGTTTATTCATACAGAAAAGAAACTGTCTGTCTGCTACCTCTTACTTCCATGCTGAACGTTCCATTTCCGTGTTTTACTCTGAAGCTTATCCATGAGTTTTATTCACATGGCCTATTCTCTGTCAGAATCCAATGTTCTTGCTGGGTTGCAAGAATGCATTTGTAGAATTTGTTAGTTAAAAAAAAAAAATAATAATAATATCTGCCAGCTATGTCCAGATATCTAATTTCTTATATCTGGACGTAGTGTGCGGATATTTTGATTTATTTAAACTTATGTATTACAATTTGTTCACAATAGAATCTGCAGAAGTTACTAACCTAAATTAAACTAAATAACAATAAGGAAAATTGGTGATATTGTAAAGTTATATGTGATCTCATAGTATTCATGCAGTTTATTGTTCCCTAGTCGCTGCTATTCGTCTCTGGTAGGCTGTCCAAGTCTCACCAGGCTGTCGTTTTGGCCTCGTTCTTCTTTCTGCTTACAGTTGGTTTGACAATCTTAACGATCGACGGGATGGTGCTACAACAGTCGCTGGAGGTGTATAAAAATTTCTTAGATTTCTTTCTTGTTCAGTTTGTCTTAAAGATCTTTCTGCTATACTGATTTGAGTCGCTAACTCATTTAAAGCATTTAGATTTTCCTTATTCCTGACCATTTCCGATAAAGTGAGGTACATGAGCTTTTCCCTGTTAGATTGTCCTATTTCACTGTATTTCTGACAGTTAAACATTACATGCTCAGGAGTATCTTCTGTATTGCATCTGGTGCACATTTCAGAGTTGATGATATTAAAATGTTTTAAGTAAGTGCCATATGGCCCATGGCCTGTGATATAGTGTAATGCAGCTTGTAAGGGATTTAGGTGCTTTAGTCGTAACCTTTCTCGTATATTAGGGTAAAACATATAGGTGCGTCTCCCAGTTTGCAGGTTATCCCATTCTGACTGCCATAAGGATATTAACTCAGTCCTTATTTGTCTTTTCATATAGCATTGTTTTCCTATAATATCTTCTATCTTTTGTTGATTGCTTTTCTTTAGCCAATAGTAAGCACCATATAGGCGAACCTGTAGATCTATTGGCCAGGTACCAGTGGCCACAAGAAGAGCCATAGTAGAGGTCGTTCTTGCTGCTCCAGTAAAACGGAGAAGAATTTTCCTCTGGCATTTTCTGAGATCTGCGACGAGGTTTAATTTTTGCATACACTGTGCCCACGCTCCTGCACCATATGTAATGATGGCAGTAAAGATACAATTATGATATGTTCTAATGGTAGTGAGAGGTAGTTTATATTGACGTTGGGCAATACTGGCAATCTTCATCATAATTTTACTGGCTTTGTTGCAGACCTGAGTGACATGTGTCTTGAAGTTGCCTTTCTCTTCAAGCGTTATTCCAAGGTATTTAATATACTTGTGGCGTTAGTGTTAAAGTGTTTATTTGACTCTGAAATGATGTGCAAGGCCAATCTACAATGTTATTGGATTGTTCATGGACCCTTTAAATTACAGGCCGAATCTCAGGCCTATAAACAGTTAGTAGATTGCTGCCATTATTGCTTTCATCATCTGGTTTGTTCTTAATTTTTTTATGTACCTACATGTATGTTATCCTCAGATACAAGTAACTGAAAGCTATTGCTGTATGAAATATTGTCGATGTGTATATAGAAGTATAATTTCATCTTGGAAAATGTATTTCTATTTTGTTCATTATATAATCCTTGTTTGATGAAGAGATTTTGCATTTCGATTAAGATTGGGTATCTACTAAGAACGCTGTTCAGTCAGTTTTACATTAGCGAATCTTGGGTAGCTGCAAAGTAATCCTGAGTTAATAAGTACCTAGTGGTTTAAGAACATATTACCTTGTTAAAGCCACTCAGTGCCACCTATCGTCACTTTTAAGCGATTTCGCTTTTTCAAGCATATACACCTATACTTACATATAGTACATAACTACCATATCCTAATTGTGAATTATTGTCAATTACATGTATTACTATAAGTTTTGCAATAAAGGAGTGCAGCAATATAATGCGTTAATAAAACCTTATTTATACATAATGCATTTATGTGTAATTTGCAGTTATACTATTAAATTTCACTAAAATACAACTGAGTTTTATTTGGTTATGGGCATACAGCGCGTTACCTTAAAAGAAACTGTGTATTTTCCTTGTCTCTGTTAACAAAGACCCAACTCGTGCAGCCAGTTTTCGGTGCAGTAAAGTTGTAGTAACAAACGAGAAGTGAACAAACATTTTCGGTATCTGGTATTTACTGTTGAACAGCGATTTTGTCTTTCAGTGCTCGGTTGTTTTTAATCAGCCATGGAGAACAGAAAAAGGAAATGGTACACTCTAGATCAGAAAGTAAAATTCATACAAGAGGTGGAACTTAATCCACACAAAGCCAAAACCAAAATTGCTCAGACTTAGGAATTGTTAATACCACACTACATATAGTCATCAGTAACAAAATGAGGTGTATGCACTTAATGCAAGAAAAGTGAAACAAACCAATTTAACTGATTTCTTTAAAGGAGGACCAAGTTCAAAATGATGTTTTCTTTATACATATCTTTGTGAAATTTTACACATGTAGGGCCACTGTATTGCTTTTTTAAAACAATATGATGCATTATCAAGATCTCAGTTGTAAGTAATTCTTAGTTATAAGTAATCGTCCCTCTTCCCCTTGATATACGCATAAATGAGGTTCAACTGTATTCCTTTTGTTCTGTATTTTGACTTGCGGAAAATACGAAGGAGTTTTGTCAACAAAATCAGTATATGGCATCAGTGGTTTGTTGCAACATCATACTCATGAGATAATTATGTACATCAACTATGTGGACTCAGTTGTTTTGCTGCTTCTGTTCTTAAGGAAGAGAGCAGTTAATGGGTCATTTAATGTTGTTCTTGCAACGACCTAGGACTCTGAAGTCTTCAATAGTGTATTGATCCATTAACTAAGGAAGGGTACAGCTACTTATATGGCAGTTTTTTTGCAATCCAGCATTTTTCTGTTCACAATGCCATAAGTATGGTCTCTTCTACCACTTCCAATAAAGCATACTGTAATCTCTGGTTCCTATATCTCTCCACAAGTTTACGTACAGCATTTTGGTGTGAGAACAAGTGCAAATCTGATTGCAGAATTCTTTGAATTGGCTAATGAAGGAACTCCCACTTCAGCAGAAGCTCTTATTAATTTGTCAGACTTTGAGTCAAAGCCCTGGGAACTACCTTTTGTTTTCAGGATTATGAACACTAGTGGGACGTGGTAATTTTTTCTGTAACAGAGAACCAGTTCCAGTTTGTTGGAAATATTGGTAAACTGTGTACTAGGAGCCCACTTTGTACCAAAGGGAGCATGACAACATGTCTGTGTCTGCACCATACTCTTTGTATGAAAAACAACACAGCTTGCCACCTTTTGTGGAATAGTCAGCTGTACTTTCTCTGCCATTTGACAAACTAATGTGTTTGTGTGGTACTTTGGCAACTGCCAACTTATGCTATCAGTGGAATTTTCCACAAATCTCAGCATTCATTTACAGTTTGAACGTTGATTCCACAATACCATGTTTTAATACAGCAATTAAATGTTATGACATTGCATACCACACTGTAAATAAAGTGCAGGACTAACTTTAGACCGCCGTATTTTAAGCCTTTGAAAATGATTGCTAAAGAATGTAATCAACCATTATATTAATAGAAAAGTAATTCAAGAATTCTAGATTGGATTTAAGTAACTAGGATTGCCATGTGTAATTCTGTTTTGAATTCTGTTGTACATAATTCTGTTTCTGCCTGTCAGTCAGTGCTGCAGAGATCCTGGTGGGACAGTAACCAAGCAACCGAAGCAGTTTTTAAATTTTTTTCAATGGTAAACTTTCACTAGTCGGCACCGTGGCTGAGTGCTTAGAGCATTTGCCAATCACCAGGTGGCCTGCGTTCGATCCTAGGGACCTGTATGTGGTATTAGTGGTGAATGAAGCAGCATCAGGGCGGGTTTTCTCCGGATTCTCTGGTTTCCCCTGCCACTCATTCTACCAATTGCTCCATTGCCACCTTTCCAATCATCGATTTTGCCTGCATTTCATACCATCCTTTTCCTCACTCTCATTCCTGGTCTTCACTGTGACTGGTCCATAAGTTCCTGTGCTCCATAACAGGCATCTGACCCTTGGTACCGGCTTGTAAGTTCCAGGGGGTGTGAGTCCTACATAAAGGGAGGATAAAACGGTTAAAGAAACTTCCACAAGAATTTAGTATTATAGATATCAAGTTTTCATACCTTTTGGCCCCTTTTATATAAACTGTTTTAATTCATGCTTTTGCATGATTAGTTTTGTACATTGTTCTATATTAGTGACTTTTGCTAGCATTTTTATTTTGTATTGATCTTTATCTCTGGATTTTGCCATAATTTGTTTTATAAGGGTGCTGACAACCTAGTAGTTGAACGACCTTAAATGTGCATCATCTTGTTTTGAAAAGATAGATCCTTAAGGGGACAGGGTAGTGATTTGGGCTCAAAAAGTCAATTTTTTGTTTTTCATCTTTAAAACAAGTAGAAACCTTCCTCTTCAAAATGATATATATTGATATATATTGTAAGGGTACCGGCACATTTAAAGCTTTAAATTACCCCATCAAAATGTGGCGGCGGGCTGGGCCATGCTGGGTTTTGAGGGCTTCAGAGGTGACACACTTTTCTTTAAATGTAGTTTTCTGTAACTTGACATTTTTCAAACTCAGGTACATGTTTTTTCAAAACCACTGAACCTATTTGAATGAAAATTTTACAGTAGTTCCCGAAGCATGTACTCTACAAACGTAACCCATTGTTATTGGAAAAATCCAAAACAGAAAATTTAAAAAAAAATATTTGTGCAAAAAAAAATGTACTTTTTTTTTTTACAAAAGTTAAATATTTTTTCTTTTGAATATAGCCAGATATATTTAAGTAAATTTAGGTTAACAGTTATAAATACACATTGCCTAGTGCACTACAAAAGTTTCAACACATATGCTTGTATGTTGAAGAAGGAATTTGTACCGTTAGTACTATATATATTATATTTTTTTCAAAAACATGTTATCAGTTTTTGCCTTATTACATGCCCATTTTAAATAATTGTTTTGATGTTCTCTATATCAATGTAATCACAATGAATCACTAAATATTCATCCCAAATTAAATTTTGATCTGAGCAGTATAGCTTAGATATCCTCAACTAAAGTTATGTTTTGAAATACTGAAATCGTGTACGAATCACTACCTTGTCCCCTTAAGAATATGATACTTCAGAGGTTATGGTTGCATAAACTCTTGACTTAGGTTTATTGAGTTTGTTTATATGAGGGTGACACTGAACATTTTTAGAATGCCATGTTTATAAAAAGCAAATTAAGTTGGTATGTATTTGACAGCTACTTTCTAATGCTTTGTGAGTTGCTTGTCATGTAATTTGTTTGACTTGCTCAAATAATTTGTTAATTATCATTTAAAAATGTTGTGTTCATCCAAAAATGAATTTGACTAGAGAACATTTTGGGGCTATGATTGTTTGTATTTTTAAATTGTCAATACCTAAACAGTGTGAAGTTCAGGTTAGAAATACATTTGGCAAAGAAGCCTCATCTAAGGCAACAATTTATAAAGAGATTAGTTTTTCTTAGACAAATCTTGTAAAGGACATCCAAGAACTGCTGTTACTGTTTAAAATATTCCACTATTCAAGCAGTGCTTGAAGATCAACATACCTCTTACGAATTTATTCAGGCAACTTCATGTATTGGCAAGAGTCAAACCCAAACATTTTACACCTACAGCTAGGCATTGCTGGTGGATTCCACAAACTGACTCCCAATCAAAAACAGCGCATTCCAAGGTGACACTTCAAATTCAGTTTGGACTGTCATTACTGGTAATGAATCTTGGATTTATTGTTATGATCTGATGAATTTGTGGTGTGGTAAGAAGAGAGTTGCATTTTTGAGTGTGTGCATAAAATGGGTCGTATAGCATTAGAATATAGACATACCCTGTTATTGCCAATTGGTACGCAAATGTCTTGTATACTTCAAATTTGTTAAGAAGTTTGCAAAAATCCTCCGATTGGAAAAACAATTTCTACATCATGACAATGTGTTGTCACATAGCTTCAGCACATCTGAGTTTCTGGATGCCTTAAACATCAGCATCATGGACCCTCCACCATACAGCACTGACTTAGCACCTTGGAATTTCCTTCTGTTTGCAAAAAAGAAACATAATGTGCATGATTTTGCCACCAAATAAGGCAGTTGAACATTATAAAAACCTGGTTTCTTGAGCACCCCTGGAAGGATGGCATTATTGTTTTAAGAACTGGTTTTTTGAATGCAAAAATGTATTGATGTTCAAGAGGAACATATTAAAAAACAATTAAAGCATTTAAATTTCTTAAAACATCCTTGTTTGATTTTCTAAAAAATTTCAGCGTCATCCTTGTATACTTATAAAGATTTTACCAATAATGTCAGTTTGAATCAATCATGGTAGACTATAACTGAAAACTTGTCAAAATGAGATTGTTGCACCTGTTTTGCAATTGTTTTCTGATTTGTAAGCTAAAGAAAAAAAGAACATAGAAGGCCTTTTTTTGATATTGATATGTAATAAACTCAACATATAGCACCTATGTTATTCTCATTTTATTAATATTGTTTATTAAATGTTTGATTTAATAAATGTTTTAGTAAGTGCCATTTGTGAGTTCAATTTTTGATATAGCAGATTTTCAAGAAAATCTCCCATATTTATTTACCCTTTACATGGAAAATCTTTGGTGATTTTCTCGTAAATGGCTCTTAGTGATTTTATTTAAAATACCATATGTTTAAGATATTTGAGGACAAATAAAATGTAAGTGTACCTGGAATTTACCGAAAATAGCCTGTAAAGTGCTCTGCATTCTGAAAGATTTTGTATAATTGATAAACTATAGGAGAAAGACAAAAGCTTATCATACAAGAAGTATAGATCTGGTTTAAGCACACAATTTATGTTCAAAACTTTTGTGATTATTAAATTATTTTTTGTTGTTTAACGACGCTGTCAATTGCCAGGATCACATCAGCGTCGCCGGTGTGCCGGAATTTTGTCCCGCAGGAGTTCTTGTACATGCCAGTAAATCTACTGACATGGAGCTGTCGTTTTTAAGCACACTTAAAAACCATCGGCCTGGGCCGGATTTGAACCCGCGACCTTGGGAACAGTAGGCCAGCGTCTAACCAACTGAGCCACCCAGACCGACAAAACTTTTATGATGTTAACCATTTCCGAGATTCTTTTCATTATTGGTTTGAATTTTCAAATGCGTATGTATTTTTTAAATGTAAAGTCATCCAGCACAGAGCAAACCTTCAATATCTTCCCCATCTTCTGACAAGTCTTTATCCGAATCTTCAAGCCGGACAATGTCACCCTCGGAATCAGAAGTGTCCGTTATAAACGGAATCGCCTTTTTACTTCTCTACGTATAGTAGAGGAAGTATTGTATTCCACCCAAAAATTAGATTTCGAGATTTCACCGGAAATATGTTTTGGGGCCCCCTGAATAAAAAAAAAAAAAATCTGATATGTTGCACTCACGTGACTTTCTCTACTCTTGTACTAACCATTCTTACAAACACTTATTCCTATATCTTCTTCGTGTTAGTTAAGATAAACATTTGTACAAATTATCTTATTGCTTATTTCCTTGTAGGTGCAAGGGGAATGTTAGAATACGGTAGGCTTTGTGCGATAGTCAAATGTTTTAAAGCTTTGAGATTCTGTTGTCTTTTCACACTTAACATAAAAATGAACAACGATGATCCATTTCACGAAAGTTCTAAGTTTTCCGAAACTCACACACATAACAAGGAATATCTCCGAAATGGTTCACCCTACAAGAAAATTTATTGAGACATAAATTGTGTATTTTAGCAAGATCTACATTTTTTGTATCGTATGATTTGGTCTATCTCTAACGGTTTACCGGTTATGCAAAAGTCGTCCAGAGTAAATACGACTACAGGGGCTATAGCCAGAAAATTCAAGATATACATTTCATTTGTCATAAAAATATCTCAAACATATGATATTTTAATCAAAATCGTTAGAGCCATTTTCAAGAAAATAAAAATTTTCGAAAAATGTTCCATGTAAAGGGTAATTTAGGGTGGGGCTATTTTCTTTAAAATCTTCGTGTCGCATCCTTGAAAGACATTAAACGTAAATACCAACTTTGGCTTTTAACCGACTTTTCGTTTTTGAGTAATGCTGTCCACAGACTGACACACACACGGACCTTTTCCAAAAAATGCTTTTTTTTCCCTTGATTCAGGGGGCCTCAAAACATATTTCCGGTGAAATCTCGACATCGAATTTTTGGTTGGAATACAATACTTCCCCTACTTACCAGTAGAGAAAGTAAAGTATTTTTAGGAAAAGGTCCGTGTGTGTCTGTCAAGTCTGTGGACAGCATAACTCAAAAACGAAAAGTCGGTTAGAAATGAAAGGTGGTATTTAAGGTTAATGTATCTCAAGGATGTGACACGAAGATTTTGAAGAAAATTCCTCCATCCTAAGCTACCTTTTACCGCGCGGCCGCTGAGTCCTCTACCTCTGCCCACTGCAGGCGTCATGAACGGGATCCGGTGGTGGAGAGTGGGACGTGGTCAGCGCCCCGAGCCCTCCCGGCCAGTATATGCGATCTTTGTAATTGGAGTTGATCATACAGAGAAACCAGGATAGCTAATTAGCCTGAAGCATGGTATGAGAGCGAGGAAGTGGATATGAATGACGGCGAATGATGATAGGAAAGATGATAATGGTGATGGAGCAATTGGCGGAATGATAGCGGGGGAAACCGGAGAACCCGGAGAAAACTCATCCCTGCGCCGATGTGTCCACCACACATCCCACATGCGGATGCCTGGGATCGAAACCGGGTCGTTTTGGTGAGAGTCAAGCTGTCTAACCGCTCGACCACGGCGCGGCCCTTCGCTTCTACTTCATATTAATTGAGATACATATTTGTAGAAATAGGTTTAATAAATATTTCCTGAAGAATACAGTAGGCTCAAGTCGTCACATCTTTTAAGAGCCGGTCGCTATGTAATGACTTAGAAATTCCATTCTCCTTGTATGGTCAGGCGAAAAAGAAAAAACAATGACTTCCCATTTGAAAAAAAAGTATATTTCTTGGAAAATTCAAACCATTAGCAAGGGATATTTCATAAATTCTTCACTCCACAATACCATTACGTAAAGCTTGTGTTTTAAGGCATACTTTTTGCGTAACAAAATTTCGTCTATCTCTAACGGTTTACCAGTTATGCAAAAATCAACCAGAACGAAGAATACATTTCTGCAAAATTCTAGATACACATTTATTTTCGAAAACTGTTATATGTAAGAAATAGTCTGGAGTGTGTGGGGGGTGGGTTCTTAAAAATATGTGTCGCATCCTTGGAAGATGTTGAACTTAAATACCAACTTTAGTATTTAATCGGCTTTTCGTTTTTTAGTTATGTGCGCGCGCTTTCTGCCCCCCCCCCCCTCCACCACCACACACACCCTCTAAAAGTGGTCCTTTTGGAGTCAGGTAATTTCAAAACACGTATTTCCTGTGAAACCTTTGTGTCAGATTTTGGGATGGAATGCAATCATTTCCCTGCTTAGTACACGTAGTACAAAGAGTAAAAAGGGAAGAAAAGCCAAAGGCAATAGGTCAAGGTTTTCATTACACACCAGTTATGAATGCAGAAGAATGGAAAAATACAGACGACACCGGTATAATACTAGGATGTAACTGTGATAGTCGCAGCTGTTTGTTTATTACAAGTTGAAATACCCGGCGTTGCCCTGGTTTGACGATTTCTTCTCTACAACTTTTAGAGTTAGGTTGGGTAGGTACTATAAAGAACATAAAATAAACAAAATAAATAAAAACACTGGGAGAAGACTATGCAAAGGCACTGTTGAAAAACCCTAAATACCATAAGAAGAAAAGCAAGCAGAGAAAGCTGTGGATGTCGGACGTTGCATTTCTATTTCAATCATATAGAAAATTGTATGAATTCTTTGTAGAAGAGGGAGTAGAGAAAGATATGGGATTGTGTTTCGTAAAAGAAAAGTGAGTAAAGATAAGCGTATGAATGTAATGCGTTGCATTTCAATTTCAAACACATAGAAAATTGTGTGAATTGTTTGTAAAAGAGCGAGTAGAAAAAGCGTGATTAAGTTTCATAAAAGAAAAGTAGAAAGGCGTGTGAATGTAACTCGTTGCATTTCTATTTGAAGCATAAAGTTATATGAACTGTACGTTAAAGGGCGAGTAGAGGACATGTGTTAAGTAAAATAAAAGTTATTAGAGAAACCGTGTGAATTTAGTCTGTTGCATTTCTTTTTCATAGAAAATTGTATGAATTGTATGTTGATGGACGAATAGAGAACAAAATGTGATCGTGTTTCGTAAAATAAAAGTGAGTAGAGAAAACTGTGAATGTAATATGTGGCATTTTTATTTCAGTCATAGGAAATCGTATGAATTGTATGTTGAAGGGCGAGTCGGGAAGTATATGCGAATTTGTTACGTAAAGCAAAAGCGAGTAGAGAAAACCATGTGAATGTTACGTTGAATAGTAAATTGGATAGCGTACAAACCTTCTCCGTGAAATACACATACGCGCTAAATTTCGAGGTGATCGGTCAAGCGGTTTAAGAGCGCATAGAGGACAGTCATTTATACCTATACAGACTAATAGAATAGAGCTCAGTGTAGTTCTTTGCCAGCGATGTTTAGGTCATAGAATCTCTGTACCAGCTTCTGTTGATGTTTCTAATGGAGTACTCTACTGCCTACAAAATCTCGGGGACAGTTTGGAATCGAACATCAAGTAATCACAAGGGCCTAAGTCCAGTGAATATGGTGGATGGAAAAGCACTTCTCAAACCCAACGATGGTACAGCGAGCGTTGTCCTGCAAAGAGATTGGAAGGTTCTGCAAAGCATTGGACGCTTCCTCTGTAACATTATCTTTGCGGGACAGCATGTTAGGATGACGCCAGCAAGTCTAGTGCAAGAATTAGCACAATTTTCACAATTGCTGGGGTACGATGAAATTTCTTTGCTTGGTGATCCAATTCTTTGCATGTCTCATCAATAATACGGCATAAGAAAGCGTCTCCATGACGGGCATAGCGCTTCAAGTGATTTTGAGTGGCATCGTTTAGTAATGTGCACTGTTTGGATCACCTCTTAGTTTTTTATCGTCTTACAGGGTCTCGCAAGGTATGAGGTATAATTAGTGATCAATGACGTTGCAATGCAGGGTAGAGGCGTGGCTCTGTAATGAGAATAAGGAAACGTGTGGGAGGAGTGGGATACACCTGACCTCCTAATCAGACCACGTTTTAATTTTCTTTAGGTTTATCTTATCAATTACAGACGTGGACAAATTATTAGACTACGTCTGATTGATGCAGGTTTTTGTTAATTTTTTTACTTAACACTTTAGGAAAACATGTAGCCTCACTATAATTTGCAATAATATTCTGCAATGGTTTTTAATTACCTTGCATCCACTTATTTTGAAATTTCACAGTTTGATGTTGGTAATCCTGGCTGTTTATCAGTGACTTGCAACAAGACTGAAAATTAAGGTACGGTGAAAAACAGCCTGGAAACAGTCCTGATTTAAATCCCAGAATCTTTGGGCAATTATTAAGAAAAGACTAAAGAAAATTAACATGACTACAAAAGTGGGGCTGATAGAGTCACTGATTCATATTTGGCACAGATACCCTGAAATTCGGGAATCTTGCAAAACCCTTGTACACAGTATGCCAAAGAGGATTCAAGCTGTTATCAAGGCAAAAGGGATGCATACTAAGTACTAACACAAACAATGTTGTCATATGTAGCGATATAATTACTGTAAGACAGCTTAAAAGTAAATAAATACCTATACAAAGCCAAAAATTCTCTTTAGTCTAATAATTTGTCCACGTCTGTAATGTCTGTTATGGAAAATGTTGCAAATATTGCTTGAAATAAGTAGCATTTATTGAGTTAAATGATTCTGTGTAATAAGCAAAACTTTGTCAATCACAAAAACATGTAAAGCTTTACGGTAAACATAATGTAATATTACATTGCTCAGTATAAAACGTTTAATCCTTCTACAAATTCTGCCTGCATTTATACTTATTTACTTATCGTATCAAAATAACTTTTAACATTTTTGTCTATTACGTTATGTTATAATGCGGTTTCTGCTTTCGAATTAAAGGTTTCCTTTTAATAGATATGCAATTAACTGCTTTTCTTGGGTGGTATTAAAATTTAATTACGTTTCTGTGAATTTGCACAGTTTCTGAAATTTGTCGAACTGTGTTAACAGCTTGTAACATCAATACTCTGGTCATGTGTAGCTTCTGATGTGTGCGGTATGGTGTGACTCCAACAATAGTTGAGCTTAATGAGTAACGATTCACTGAAAGACCAGAAAAAATCCATACTTTCTGTTTAGGCCGACGTATCATTGGTTATAACTAGCAGGCATCATGAATAGTGGCACAATTCGAGACGGGTAAAGAGAGGGTAACGATTTTCTAAGCGACCAGAAAAAATCAACTTTCCTTTCACACCGACGTGTCCAGGTAGTAGCATGAAAGTGCTGTCATTGCAGAGAGGTAAAGAAAGGGAACGTAGGGGAAGCTACGAAGGTCTCGTTGAACAATCATGAAACCCTTGCATTTTAGTAAATTCCTTTTCTTTACGTTTGTGTGTCGGTCTGGGTGGCTCATTTGGTTAGACGCTAGCCTTCTGATCTCAAGATCGCGGGTTCAAATTCGGTCCAAACCGATGGTTTTTAAGTGTGCTTAAAAATGGCAGCTCCATGTCAGTAGATTTATTGGCATGTAAACGAACTCCTGTGGGACAAAATTCCGGCACACCGGCGACGCTGATGTGATCCTGGCAATTGACAGCGTCGTTTAAGTACAACATAATTTATGTACGTCCGTGAAATCACAGGAAACCATTGCGACGGAACGCAATTCTTCTGATTTTCAGGCGATTCTTAATAATACGTAATGATGCGATATTCCTATTTCTTGGGGTAACCTACATAGTGTATGGCGTCGATCGATGTACTATAGCACGGAAGCAGCTTAAATTCCTCTTCACACGACCGGCTGAGGCACCTATACGCGGTCATGTCCATCGTTGAAAGCTACAACCAACTTCGCCACAATACTGTATGCTAAAGCCATTTTCCTCACGCCTGAACAAGATCTTTGACAATGTTTGTGTGTGACTACAAACACATTAAAATTTCAGCCAACGTGTGCATGCATATAGAGAAACAACAGCATGGCGCGGTAACTCATAGGTTATTAAATTCTTCCCACCATGGCGCATGCGCTTCAAGTCTGACGAAAGCCCATATAGCGGTAGAACAAAACACGAACCGGCTGCGCGTTTTTTTGTCTGTCCGCATTCTCGACTCTCGTTGCCGTCTTCCGCAATGATAGGAAGGCGTAGTTGAAACCATACAGTTTTAAAACTACTTTTAAAGACTTAGCTCACCAACTTGAAAGGAAATGCTGAAATTGGCCACCGTCGTTGCCCATACATTTTGGGCACCTCTTAGGAGACTATCCATCACTCGCCGTAGTTCACGTTGAGAAATGCAGGCAATTTCATGGCGGATATTTTGTTTTAATTCTTCTAGGGTGTGAAAATATTCGACAGCAGTAACATTTTTTAGCATGTGTGTGTGTAGTGTTTAACGCCCCCTTTTACTACTACGGCACCACAGGCGGTGACACTGATGATACATGGAATGAAGATGGAGCACCGGTGGAATGAGATGGCGGGGGAAACCGGAGAACCCGGAGAAAACCCGCCCAGACGCCGCTTCGTCCACCACGAATACCACATGCGGGTCCCTGGAATCGAACCCGGGTCGCCTAGGTGGTAGGCGAGCGCGCTAACCGCTCGGCCACGGCGCCGCCTTTTTAGCATGAAAAGGTTTGTTTTCTCAATACTTAGGGTAAATAAAATATAACCGTAGCCCCTTCATTATTTTAGGGATGGTAATATAATAAGCAGGTGGTCCCCTTAGCGCGGTGTTAAATGTAATTGGCAATGATTTGTCAATAAAACAGCTAGTTACTACTTACAGAGGTGCATAATCATTATCAGGATAATTCGTCATCCGGATAATAGTGCACAGAATAAAATGATTTTGAACATAGGTAGTCTAAAAGAAATTTTAAAAGCATTGAACTTGTTAACTTTTTCCTTAAGATTATTAGGAAGAGCATTGCATATTTTATGGTTTCACAATTTACACCATTATGGTGCCAAGATAGTTTTGCGTTGGGATAGTGTATGTTACTCTTTTGTCTAGTGTTTGTCTCAGGAATTTCATTGTTTGTTATGTGTTTCGATTGCGTACAAGGAATTTAATGATTGAGAATATATACTTGTAAGGTAGGGTTTAATATCTAGAGTGTCTGTTATGTTGCAAATGATTCTTATAACCTTCTTGTGTATGCGGAATATTCCTTTCGCAGAAAACAATATTGACAATAGCTGACTCGACAGATGTCGCTCTGTCAAAAAACGGCAGTCCACGAACTTATCTTTTCTGGTCAAGTTCTGGTGAGGGCGTTGCTTATAAGGTGTGCAAGTCGTGATCACATCTCTAGTTTTCAGTAATTGTCACCAGAACAGATAAGTTTGTGATAATCAGGGTTTGGGTTTTAGGTGCAAATTTCAGATGAAAAAAGGAAGAGGAAGGTGCTCAAGGTAAAAAAGGGACAAAAAGGTGCTAAAAACTAAACCCTTAGCGCAACAGCCAAGGCTTGCCGCCCAGTGCTGCGTCCCCCTCTGCCCACTACAGGCGTCATTGGTGGGGTGCAGTACTGGAGGGCGGGACGTGGTCAGCGCTCCGAGCCTTCCCGGCCAGTTATACGACCTTCTCCACTTGGGACCGCTATTCAACTAATTCAACAACTTCTCTTTCCTCTATTCTAATTTATTGAATTACAAACAAGTACACCAAGTCATCACTCATCAGAAGAAGGAAAACGTGAAGCTGTAATGCTTGAAGACATCAAGAATCTATATTTTTAAAAGTAAGTCTTTTTCTATTAGGAGATAGAATTTCTTGTAGATGCTAAAGCTTCTTTCGACATCCACAGAAACCAGAGGGGCAAATCTTGTATTCACTTGGAATGGCAATTTTACAGATTTAGCGAAATCCTCAATGTCCGGATTCTTCTGAAGACTAAACTCAAGTTTGTCTTTGGCAAAGCCATCTGCTTCCTCACGGAAGTAGAAATATCCAACTGTTTCTCCTTTTCTAAACCTTGTTCTTCTATAGTTTAATAGCTGCAGTCAGGTACTTGTAGGTAATTATGGTCACAATATAGTTCTGTCTGCAAATTATGTATTTTCTCCGGTAACAGAAGTTGCTGTGCCTTGGAAATTACACCTCCCTCGGCTGGATCCAAAGAACGCACACACTCTTTAATTTTGTCAAAATTCTCGCACAACAATCCAAGATCCCCAGCGAGTAATGACCGGGAAATTTGGAAGGAGCAGGCCAGTGGTTTCCTTGTAGACCACAACACGATTCTGAGCTTTCAGAAGAACCTTTTTCAGGGTAGATGAACTGATTTGCGATGTCGTATTCGTTCCTTGTGGATTCACAAACCCTATGAAGGGCATGAACCAAGTATGTCACATGCTTCAACTTAGGAAATAAAAGCTTCAATTGGTTAGCAGCTGAAACCATGTATGGGGCCTGGTCCGTAACCACAAGAAGCTTTTCCACACTCGATACCAGCAGGTTAGAGTTTTTGACAAAAGTCCATATTTGACTGCATTACTGTACTAGCATTGGCTTTCTGCAGCTCATACATTTTTACTTTCTCTTCTGGAGTTTATGGTGATTCTGTGGCCTGAACCTGGGTCTTCTATTATTTCTCTTTTTGTATTGTCAATTATGTCAGATGACACCAAAAGTTAAAACTTCTTGGAATTTTAAAAAAGCAGATTGGTCCAGTTTCCAAAATGAGATAGAAGGGAAGTGTAATATACTGTTAGAATCAGAGTTCAAGTCAACAGATGAAATGAATAAAAAAATTTGTGAAATATTATTGACAGCAGCCAAAACACATATCCCCAAAGGAAAGTTAAAGAAATATGGCTACTTTTGGTGTCCATCTTTATCTAAGTTAAAACATGAAAGAAATATAGCAAGAGTCAAAGCAGAAAGAACCAAGTGTCCAGAAGATGTACAAAACTGGAGAAGAAAAGCAGCCATTTTTAAGAAAGAATTAATTACAGCAAAAAGGGCCAGTTTCACAAATTTTGTAGAACATATGGACTATAGGAAAGATGGAAATAAAATATACAAATTCCTTAATAAAACAAAATTATCAAAAAATACAACTGAACCATTAAAATATAATAACAAAAGCTTAACTACAGATAGGGAAATAGCAGAATCCCTTAACAAGTTTTATGCTCAGTCACAAAGAATACCCCAAGCGTATAAAAAACAAGATAAGGCTATCCAAAAAACTATCAGAGAAACTAGTAAGCCAAAAGGTATACGAAATGATATTTTTATTCAGGATTTTAATGAAACAGAACTGGATTTAGCAATAGAACAATTACAGAACAAAAAATCTCCTGGACCTGACAAGACCCACCCAGAGTTTATTAAACACCTTGGCAGGAAAGGAAAAGAAATCCTACTTAAACTGTATAACACGTGTTGGAGAATGACTGTACCTTCCGACTGGAAAAAAGCCATTATCATCCCGATTTTAAAGAAAAACAAACCCTCAAACAATATTAATAGTTTCAGACCAATATCTTTGACCAGTGTTATTGCAAAAGTGATGGAAAGAATGGTGGCATCTAGACTTAACTGGTTTCTAGAATATTACAGCTTAATTAATAGTTCACAGACCGGCTTCAGACAGAATCATAGTACAAGTGAAAATGTACTCCTACTAAGCCAAGACATCAAGGAAGCTTTCAATAGAAAGGAGGATACCTTGGCAGTATTCATTGATTTTAAATCAGCATATGACTCAGTCTGGAGAAATAAATTAGTTGAGAAGTTGCAATCAATAGGTGTGAAAAGTAACATGCTTAAGTGGATAACTCAGTTTATTTCGCAAAGATTTTGTGCCACAAAATATAATACATACATTTCCAAATATAAACAAACACACCGAGGACTTCCACAAGGTGCTGTTCTGAGCACAACACTCTTTAACATATATATAAATGACCTTCCATCAATAATAAAAACTTTAGAAACCAAAATTGCTTTATTTGCTGACGATGTAGTCATTTGGACTTCAGGCTCTTCAAAAAAACCTGAATTAATTAAAGACAGAATAGAAACAGCCCTAAACAAAGTGCATGAATGGAGCTCCAAAAACCTCATGACTATCAATGTGGAAAAAACAAATTATGAATTATTTACACTAAAATACAAACCAGTTAATATTAGCATAAATTATAATGGTAAACCACTCAAAGCAGTTGATGATGCCAAATACTTAGGCATCACTTTCGACAGAAAGCTAAGTTGGAAAAAACATATAACAAACATCTCAGAAAAGGTTAAAAAGAAATTGCAAATCCTGAAAAGGTTAGCTGGTGCTAAATGGGGCTGCTCAAGGAGAGTCCTTAACACAACATACAAAATGTATATTAAACCAAACCTCTTGTACTGTTCTGAAGTTTTAATAACAGCAGCAAATGCTAGCATCAATAAACTTGAACAAATACAAAATCAGGCTCTTTGCCTAATCACTGGAGCAGTTAAATCCACACCTATTGATGCCATGCTTGCCTTAACACGGACCCCATCAATAACAACAAAAATAGAAGAACAAGCATTGCTCCAACACGAGAAAATGTTAACACTGCCAAACTCTAAATGGACAGAAGAGAACCTTCCCCCTTCAATCCTTAAAACTCATAGTAGTTTCCTAGTAAAGGTAACACAGATTAAATCCAAGTTAAACATTCCTAACACCAGAGAAAATCTACTTATAAGAGAAAATCCATTGGAACTATTGCAACCTACCTTCAGTTTGGAATTAATAGAGGAAATAAGTAAATCAGACACACCAAAAGAAATACAAAAACTTCTAGCTCTGGAAACAATCAATACTAGGTATCCCACAGAAGAATGGCTGCACATATATACTGATGGATCCCCCACGGAAAACCTTACTGGAGCTGGAGTTACGTGTTCACATTTTTCCTTTTATCGTTCTGTTGGCAGAGACACAACAAATTATGATGGAGAAATAGAGGCTATATACATTGCTCTCCGACAATTATTAAATCTTCCCTTAAATAAATTGAACAAGGCAGTAATTCTTTCAGATTCTACAGCTGCAATTCAGGGAATATGTTCAAATACTACAAAGAAGTCAACAAAAATTAGAGAATGCTACAAAATGTTAACACAACTCCAAAAAGTTAATAAGACTGTTCATCTCCAATGGATTCCAGCACACTGTGCAGTCATGGGGAACGAAGCTGCAGACTCACTTGCAAAGAAAGGCACAACAATAAAACAAAAGTCTAAATTCAATTTCTCATATTCCTCAATAAAACGCTTGATCATTAAAAATTTTTCTCATTCATACCTACAAGAAATAGAAACAAATGCCAAAGATAAAAAATGGATTACACTACTTTCCAACCCAGATATAATCCCCCAGAGACCAAGGAAAACAGCGGTTGCAGCCTTCCGACTATTGACAAATCACGACTGCTTAGCAAGTCATCTCCACAGAATAGGTATCTCAGCCTCACCAATATGTGTCCTGTGTAACGATCCAACAGAAATGAACGAAGACCACTTGAAGACCTGTGAAGCATTAAGATCAGAAGAAACTACAGTTCAAAAGTATTGGAAAGCACGAATGCTAATGGCTTCATTGCCAGATGCAAGGCACTAGAAAACAACTTTCTCTTCTGGTAAGTAGAGGGAAGTATTGTATTCCACCGAAAAATTCGATGTCGAGATTTCACCGGAAATATATGTTTTGAGGCCCCCTGAATCCAAAAAAAAAGGATTTTTAGAAAAAGGTCGCGTGTGTGTGTGTGTGTGTGCGCGCGCGCGCGTGCGTGCGTGTCAGTCTGCGGGCAACTCAAAAACGAAAAGTCTGTTAAAAACCAAATTTGGTATTTAAGTTTAACATCTTCTAAGGATGCGACACGAAGATTTTGAAGAAAATTTCTCTCCCCTAACTTATCCTTGACATGACAAATTTTTCGAAAATGTTTATTTTCTCTAAAATGGCTCTAACGATTTTGATTAAAATGCCATACGTTTGAGATATTTTTATTGCAAACGAAATGTATATTTTTTTTAATTTTCTGGCTGTAGCCTATGTAGTCCTGTTTACTCCGAATGATTCTTGCGTAACTGGTAAACCGTAAGAGATAGTGCATATCTTACTATACAAAAAATGTAGATCTTGCTAAAACACAATTTGTCTCTCTCTCTCTCTCTCTTTTTTTTTTTTTTTTTTTTTTTTTTTTTTTTTTTTTTTTTTTGTAGGTTGAACCCCTGTTATTTTTGTGAGTTTTGGAATAAACTTTAGTCAAATGGAAGATCGTTATTGGTTTTTTTATATCTTAGCCGTGCAAAGAGAACGGAACCTCAAAGCTTTATTTTAAATTCCTCTTGTACGTACAAGGAAATGAGCAATAATATAATTTCTCCAAATGTTTATCTCAACTAACACGAAGAAGATAATGGATTAAGAGTTTGTAAGAATGGGTGGTATAAGAGTAGAGAAAGTCATGTGAGTGCAACACATAGATTTTTCCAAATGAAGTCATTTGGGAGCTGTTGTTATATTTTTGTATATTTGTAAGGAAATGTTTAGAATTCGTTCCTGTTCCTGAAACCAGTGAGTATAATGGCTGTGGTGGCGGAACCAGTGGCACTAATTTCACTTGGGCATTTGCGCAATACAATCCAGCAGCTTCATTTTTCTATTTCAATGCCTTACAACGTGGGTAAACCGAGTCCATAGATTCAATAACAACGCATTGATATGCTCAGCAGTCACTTGAAACATCGTAACTGAAAACAGCTCGTTGGAAACCTGCAAGATTAACAAATGAGTGACGCGCTGCATGGGTTTGTTAATTTTTCTGTGATTACACTGAAAATTAGCTTGGTTTCTAGCATTTCGAGCTCTTCGACCCAAATTGCTCCGCCCGGCATGAGTTTGGAACTGATTATAAATGGAAACACGCACCAAATAAACCAATCAATCATAGATAAATCGACGAACTTTTTTATCGATTGAGAAACGGAGATTTAAAAACAACCAAGACAATAACACGTACTAATTGTGAATCTACTGAAAAACAGTCAAAATCAAACCGTATATAGTAGAAAGAGAAAATGTTACATCTACGGATGCATTCAAGTGGTTTATATTAATTTTAAGTTTGCTTTCATAATTATAAAATTGCTAATTAAATGTCAAATGTGTTTTCTTTATGCTATGGTTTGGTACTCTTTTGTTTTGTTTGAATAAAGCGAAACAGTAAGTAAATGAATCGAAAGTCGATTTTAGGATGTTTCAGATCAATTCATTGCTCAAATCAATCTTTCATTAATCTATCCAGATCGCCATCCCTAGAATTGACAGCTAGGAACAGTTTGAATGGGGCAAAGAAAAAGGTGATTTTTATGTCTTTCTGTGCAATTTATCCATTGTTTCTCTTCATAAGAACCTTTCTCGGATTTAAACGAATTCTGAAAAAAAAAAAAAAAAAATAGTCCAGCCGTTCTCGAGTTTTGCGCTTAGCAACACATTTAGCCATTCATGTTTATTTATATACAGTGACGTAGCTAACGTTTTGGGCCCCCCTGCAAACAAATGTTGGGGGCCCTACTTAGTAATAAAGCTTAAAGTGGAGATATTAAAATATTACATATTTACTCAAATAGAATAGCATTAAAGTGAAGTAAACTTGCCTAAAGATACTCTTTTTGGAACAAACAACCTAGCGGTTTGTTAAAATAACTTTTTTTCCTAAATAAACAATATACACTCGCTAAACGCATAGTGCCCATTGGTGGAACACAATTGTTACCTGTCAATATTCTGGGTAACTCAAGTATGCTTCTATTTGTGGTACCTCAGATGTCGTTAGAAGCAATAACACTGAACAACTGATTAGAACAACAGATTGATTTATGTTTATACCTTATTATAAAATTCACGCCTGCAATTTTGCAGCCAAATTGCTCCTATAGACTTGTCACAGGGAAATCGGAAACATCCATATCCTGCAGCACTGTTATTTGAACAATTTGGTGCATAACAACACACGATTGTTGAAAAAACTATGAAAAGTACCCGGAAAAAACCTGATGTGTTGCACTTACGTGACTTTCTCTACCCTTGTGCTATTCTTACAAACTCTTATTCCTCTATCTACTTCATGTTAATAGAGATAAACATTTGTACAAATTATCTTGTTAATTTTCTTGTAGGTGGAAGGGGAATATGGCAATACAGTAGCTTTTGAGCGAGTCAAATCTTTTAAATCTGGTAGCTATATGAAGACTTTAAAATTCCGTTCTCTTTGCTAGGCTAAGATATAAAAAGTTGATAACGGCCTTCTATTTGAGAAAAGTACGATACGTATTGCAAAACTCACACAAATAACAAGGAACATCTCCGAAATGGAGCACTCCACAACAATTTCATTTGAACATACATAACTTGTGTGTTTTAACGAGATGTACATTTTTGTGGAGTAGGGTTTACCAGTTATGCAAAATCATAAAGAGTAAACAAGGCTACATAAGCTATAGCCAGAAAATGCAAAACATACATTTCATTTGTCGTAAGAATATCTTAAACATATGGCATTTTAATTAAAATGGTTAGTAATTTACGAGAAATTCAAAGTTCCTTGCATTGTCAATACTACAGCAGACGACTAAAAGAGAAGTCTGCTTTTGCTAGGCAAACTGTAAACACAGGAATACTGCGATGTGGTCTTTTCTTCATGTGCCTAACACAAAGTTACTAACTAGCCCATTTTCTACATCATCGTTAGAAGACAAGATGAAACCGAAATACCTGGTAAGATCTGCTCCTGATCAGTAAATAAATATACAACAAAAAGTGACTTTTAACTGCATAGGAATTATGATAAATTGGACACTTACGTGAAAAATAAATGGTTCTGTGAAATCCAAGCAGCTTTATTCTTTCTATGCATTTTG
This sequence comes from Tenodera sinensis, assembly GCA_030765045.1. Classification (NCBI taxonomy): domain Eukaryota; kingdom Metazoa; phylum Arthropoda; class Insecta; order Mantodea; family Mantidae; genus Tenodera; species Tenodera sinensis. The sequence continues at coordinate 27,994,451 of CM060972.1, forward strand.
TTTGGTGACGATAACCACCGGTCAGAAAAGAGTTCTGGTGATCGATGAAGGATGTGAACAGCCTGGAGTGTGGATGCATCTGAAAGGTGAAGTATAGGAAGCCTGGAGTATAGATTCAAGTGTAGCAGTGCGAAGATCTTTATGAAGTGCAGAATTGCGGATGTACCAAGGAGCATCCGCTATGATCCGAAGAATCCGATTTTGGAAAGTTCGTATTCTTTTGAGTTGTGAATTTGAAGCGCAGTGCATTAATGCACACTTGTAGAAATTGCGTTCTTGGAAATAAACAACATGGCAACGCTGCTGGGTCCAAACGGTTTCTTCCCGTTGAAGTAATCTACAACTGCATTGTGTTCCGTTTACTATATCATACTACATCACTGGCATCTAGATCTTATAACACATTTTATGATCATTAAAACCGTATTTTAGACTGCTAAACTCTTTCCTATGATGTGTAATGTATTAAATTGTTTTCTTTCGATAAATACGTTGCATGTTTTGTCGCTTAGCATGGTATTCGTGTGTTACTACTACATAATTAACCATAAAGGAATGCAATGTGTGAGTTCACTAAAAATTTCAAAAATAATTATTTTCGTGCTTAGCTTATTGAGACGTTATGACACGAAGATACATATTTTCCATATATCCATTGTAAACTAATGTGAACATTGAAAGTGCTTAATCGAAGTAAATATTTTAACATGGTATAGTCTACGGGGTTTATAGAGAGATGCCTTTGAACGTGGATAGTTATTTAAAGGAAAATGTCATTCATGTCGGGAGGTAGCTGGGGTAACTGATTTATTCACAAGTTCCAAATTAAAATAGTTTTTTGCATATCTCAATCAAATACGCACGTCGAGCTTGAACATTACAATACTTAAGGTTCAAACTCCCGCCCCGCCATTAGCCAGTTGTTGCTCTTGGCGACTGAGCTTGTTCCAAAGGAATACTTACAATACCAGCTAGCCTACGAGAGCTGTATTGACGCATGTGCAGTGTTGCCAACTTAGCCTTTTTAAGGCTAGATCTGGCCTTTTTGAGAACCTATCTAGCTATAAATTTTCCAAAAAGCTACAAGTAGCTTTCCTGGCCTTTTTTCTAAGCTTCATTAGCCTTTTTCATTTTTTACTTATCTACCAGTACCTTTAAAATAATACGTCATTTAATCTCGCTACTGCAGCTATTCCACATAATGATATAATCCTTTTGGCGAATTCATGAATCATTTGAATCTGGGAGTATGGATTCCACCAAGTTGTTAGATTCTTTGGCACTTTTTAGAAAAAGGTCTGTGTGTGTATCTCGAGCCTGTGGATAACATAACCCAAAAACGAAAAGTTGGTTAAAAATCAAAGTTGGTATTTAAGTTTAATGTCTTTCATGGATGCGACACGAAGATTTTGAAGAAAATTCTTCACCCTAAACTACGCTTTACATGGAAAGTTTATCGAAAATTTAGATTTTCTCGAAAGTGTCTCTGACGATTTTGATTAAAATGCCATAGGTTTGAAATATCTTTATGACAAATGAAATGTATATTTTGAATTTTCTGGCTATAACCCCTGTACTCCTATTTACTCTGGACGACTTTTGCATAACTGGTAAATGGTTACAGATAGACCAAATCTTACTATGAAAAACTGTAGATCTTTCTAAAATACACAAGTTATGTCTGAATATTTTTTTATAAATTGGACCATTTCGGAGATATGCCTTGTTATTTGTATTTCTGTCAAATGGAACATCGTTATTCAATTTGTTATGTTAACCCTGCAATGAGAACGGAATTTGAAAGCTTTAAAAGATTTGACTATCGCACAAAGCCTACTGTACACTAATATTTCCCTTGCACCTACAAGGAAATAAGCAATAAGATAATTTGTACAAATGTTTATCTTAACTAACACAAAGAAGATATAGGAAAAAGAGTTTGTAAGAATGGTCAGTACAAGAGTAGAGAAAGTCATGTGAGTGCAACATATCAGATTTTCCATGCGCAGTCCCAGACGAAATATTGAAGCTTGTTGGTACAAATGCTGCATACATGTAAGAGCTAAAGGGAAATCCCAGCTGCAGCAGTAGAAATGAGGCTGAGGGGGATGACGAAGACTACGTTTATTTTTGCTAGGTGATCCATGCGTACTTTTTAATAATGTAGTTTTCTAATATTTATATAGATATTAAAATATAATCTAGCCTTTTCTAGCCTTTTTGGCAAGCCGATTTAGCTTGTTTTAGTGAATTATAGTTGGCAACACTGCGCATGTGTATTCTGTATAGTCCTACTAGCGTAGCCATGGCTGCCAGCCGACAGCAGAGGCAAGCGTGAATTTGATTAGTTAGTTCAGTTTAATTGCAGCTAGCTAGACTTTGACGTCATAGAGCTGACCCTAGTCAATCGGTTACATATCGATATGGAAATCTTGAATGAGAGATAGCGATACACGCAAGCGTAGCGTAATGGTGTATTTTTATAGGACATTGTTTTATACGTTGTTTTATATGTGTTTCTGTTAAAGTATCTAGTAAATATGACAGGTGAATTCATTGAAAATGAATGCGAGTGACTGTGTAATAGACAATATTCAAAAGAGGCCATTTTTATATGGGCTATAACGTGGTAAGCGTATGGTAAATATCAGAAAATTAAGGATAACAAATATCTCTACAATTTATAACCTGACCATTTTAGAATAAGGATTATTTATTTTAAAGTATAGGATGATTTTTCAGTGCCGTAACCTATACCGCTGTGGTAATTGTGACCACCGCACGCCACTGCATCTTACAAAGCATTCAGTTGTAGAATTGCAGTAGTACTGCATTATTTTAAGACGGCGTTACGAAAGTATGCGGGATAAACATGCTAATTTAAATTGCATTATCAGACATATATTTCATTAATTTGTATAATTTTGCATTTAGTATATATACAAATAATTATGCTCCCATTAAGAAAGCAAAGAGAAAAGAAAAATACGCGTTTAATTGGATTCGATCTAGGTTTAGACCACCATTGTTGAGTTGCAGTGAGTTCAGGCATCCAAGCACGGAAACCAGATGTTGCAGTATAAGCTTATATTTTTAAGTAAAGTACCCAGTTAGTGGATTCTTGTAGTCCACAATTTAATGGAAACACAATAAGAATGTGGATTTAGAAAAGGGCGTTCCTGCAATGATTGTATCTTCACAATAACACAGATTGTGGAGAAACGACGAGAATATAATCTACCAACTCTAATAGCTTTTATAGACTATGTAAAAGCTTTTGATAAAGTTAAAAGAAATCTGCTATGGGAAATAATGATTAAAAATGGATTTCCTCAACATTTATACAACGTATGTATATAAATACAAAATTTAAATTGGAGAAATCCATAGAAAACGATAACATAGTAGAGATTAATTTAGGACTAAGACAGGGGTGTCCATTGTCACCTAGCCTATATATATATATATATATATATTAATGACGCAGTTGTATCAAACTATGCAAACTATGCTCAGAACACATTTTAAAATAAAGGGAAGAAATGTTGACACATTGCTGTTCGCTGATGACCAGATTTTAATTGCGGAGACGGAAGATAACTTACACGGAGCCATACATGAATTAAATAATATTACAAGAGAATATAATCTTCAAATTTCATATGAAAAAACAAAAATAATGGCTTTTATAGGAACAAACCATTTAGAGCAAAAATTTGCATAAATGATAAACCCATCCAACAACAAAGTGATTTTAATTATCTTGGCTATATTGTGTCATATACCAGCAATAGAGATATACAAAACAAAATAAACAAATTCCAAACAATATGTGGCACAATAAAAGAACTTTTAAAAATTGTAATCGTCAAACTTTGTTAAAACTGTATAAAATAATGGCGATCCCAACCCTGCTTTATGGGTGTGAAAACTGGGTCTTGACTATCTCACAACAGAAGGGAGTAGAGGCTGCTGAGATGAAATTTCTGAGACAGGTGGCAGGTTATAGACTCGTAGACAAGAAAAGAAACGAGGATATTAGAAGAGAATTGGAAATTCAGAGTATAAATTAAACAATCATTGCATACAGGCAAAAATGGCAAGATCATGTGCAGAGAATGACTGAAGACCGTACATCACAAATAGTGCACAAGTATAAACCTGTAGGTAGAAGAAATGTTGGCAGGCCACGAATGAGATGGTCCGATCAATTTCCTTGAAGTCGGAACGGGCCACAAGGCTGATACCGGTGGTGGTGGCGGCGGCGGCGGCGGTGGTGATGGTGGTGATGATGATGATGATGATGATGATGATGATGATGATGATGATAAGAATGTGTATTTACTGGTGCACTGAAGATGGGTTTTGCAATATTTGCCCCCTAGTGTACTGCTGAAATATTGTTTTCTAAAACTGTGAGATGAGCTGGTGGCTGCCATGCCTTCTCAACAGAAAGATAAGCATATGACATATTTCATTCTCATACCGTCTATGCAAGAACACCTGAGAATAAGGTGACCTTCACGCGTTCGCCGAATTTGGGCACCTATTTACGAGTACTTTTGTGAAAGATAGTTCGTGGGTACCTTCCTTGATATAGAAACATAGAGAAACTCTTGGTTACATATTGTGTTCATGGACATCGCGAAGGAGGGGGCAAGTGGGGCCGCGGCCCCCCTTGAAAATAATTTAATATGCTGTAAGTTACTAATAAGCTATTGTTTTAATTTTGATTTAAAGAACCATTTTTATTTAGCACAAATTAATACGCTTATCTGCAGCAAATATTATAACTCATATCTTTTACAGCTTTGACAACAGTATAATGAATTAATATTGTTTGATTGCAAACTTGCAATATGCCCCCCTCCCCTCCGGAAAAAAGTCTGCCGACGCCTAGGATTGTGTTTGATCATTTTGCAAGGAATCAGATATGTATATCAGTTAAAATGAAATAACCTATAACTGCATATTCTTTTACTTTTAGTGCATATTTTCGACATTTTAATGCATAGATACATGGATGCATATGTTAGGGTCTTTAGTGCCTAAAGGTCCGGGCCCCAGTAATTATACAGAATTAGCTGAAAATCCCGTACCACTTGAATAACTGAACCCTGTGGCCGAAAACACGAAACTCGGTGTACGGTGTTAGTCATGTAGAGTACTCAAACATGTTGATGTTGTAACCGGTTTAACCTTAAAAGCACTGCAACTTTCTTATTTTAAATGGAATACAGTGGAATCCCTATAACTGGACCTAATATCGAATTATCGAAATGTCTAGTTTTATTCGTAACTCGTAACATAATACTGCAAATTACATAAATAATATTCTAGCACAATATATTAAGCAGAGAAGTATAACAACCTAAAAATTATTACTGTAAACGTAAATTTAAAAATACGCATTTACTTGCATAGAGGATAAAAGAAGCTGCTAGTCCCTTTAGCTGCCTAAATCACAAATAAAGTGCCTCGCTCATTTTTCATATTCTCCAGCTTTAATATTCATCCATTCCTTTAAACTATTAGTACGTATCTACTCTTTTCGCACACCAAGACTTGATTTCGGATCTCTTTTTTTTTTTCCTATCCTATTATTTTACTTCGACCAACTCCTAAATCCATGGCAATTTTATTATATTCCCCTTTGTCCGGTCTCTTTAACGCGTCCAATTTAATTTTTATTTCACGTTAACTTGCCGCCTTTTCTTCCCGTTCGACATTTTCAAGGGCACAAACAACTCAACACAAACAGTAAGTCTGAAATCTTGTAAGCTGCACTGTAACCAGAAATATGTGACTGAAAGCTTAGCTTACCACGTACATACTTTTTAGATGTAGCGAATTACCTTGCTAGGTCCTACGCGATTGACATGCAAATTGATTATGGTAACGTCTCTGTTTCCTTTCTTGAAATAAACAAGACATTGCTGATAATGCGAGATGGTATTACTTGCAAAGCGTTGAGGCACATTGACCTTGGCTGTCGAGCGCTACGATCGCTTATCTGGTTTATTAGAAGAGCGAAATAGTAGTAACTTGGCGTATAGTGATAATACATACCTATAAATGATCTCTCGCGCCTGCCGATTGACGCTAACGCTCCTCTCCGTCGAAGACGTCGCCTTTAAGATCTATAAGATCTCGTGTTTGGTGTCCGAACTAGCTCTAGCAAGAGGTCTTAATCTCAGGGTATGCGCGAGTTATGGTAGGAATGGAACCAAACGAAGAATTAATCAACATATCACTTTATTTGTAAATTTCCAGATTTGTAGAGAACTGCCGACGATATTTAAATAGAATGTAACTTTGTAACTTCAACTACAACGTTATAACACTTTAACTTTGTCACCCTTTAGCGACCGCTGAATTATGTTTACGCGCTAGTTTACGTACAGTTCCCAAGTTGCACGTGTACTCTCGGCTCGATTCAAGACGAGTGTGTCTTGCGTTGCATTTTGTTTTTGCACGGGCAACAATAAGGAAGCGATTTCCATTGGCTAACTTTAGAGCACGTCATGGTAAGATAGGAATCAGCCCGCTAAATCGTTACACTTGTTTGTTTCTCGTGCGCGTCAACAAAGCCTTATCACTCTTTTAAATCTGCCTAGGCTTCCATTCTTGAGACTTTAACATATTAGCTTTATTACGTCTTCCCCTTCACTATTGACTAGAATCTCCTTTTGTTTCTTTCCATTATCAAATATATATTGATATAATTACGGTTTCACGATATATGAGACGTCGCTGTCCTTGAGATATGGTTGCATCTAAACAGTGTATATACACTGTCTCGCCTTGTATGTGCAATAAGCTCACGTAAACAGCTGGGCAATTTCACATTCTGTACTGAATTAATCAAGCACGGTCCGCGATGTTTATGTACCTACTACACGGAATTCGGAAAGATAACCTGACACTCCAGTGGTATTATAAATACCAAAATGAACTCGATCATAAACCACAGCATTCTGAAGCCCGGCAAGGACCCGGTCTTTCCACAAATATGTAACATTCACGAACTAACACGTTTCTTTTTTCTGTGATTTGACTGCCGTTGGCTTATATCCATGAAAGCATGTTTATTTGACTGTCCTTTGTTTATATCCGTGGACGTTTACTTGACCGTCTTTTCTTTATACCTACGGCAACATGGGTACTGATATATTGGTTTATTGATTTATGGCACTCAATCTGACATCTACAGTTTGTTCACCAGCTCGTTATACCTGGCAGGAATACAACCAGTAAACAATGATATCGCCAGCAGCAGCTCTGCTTCTAAAAGCAAAGAAACCGCTCAAAATAGCAGAATTTAAATGTTATTTTCAGTTCATGCTGTATATTTAGTTTATAAAGCGTGAACAATGTTTTCAACTACTCCGTCTTTTTCCCAATGATCATTTTCTGACTTTTCTATATTTTTTTTTTAAACTGCCAATCTGTTTCGGTCTTGCTATCCTCGGGCGTTATACCGTGCAATTCCTGTAATAAGTCAGCTGTTGCATTTCTTTAAGTATTTATTTTACCTTGGCCCAAACTACTCCTATGGGATTGAGATCAGACATGTATGGGGACAAGTAAACGACAGTGTGGCCGTTAAAACCAAAATAACTAATAATAACGTTATAACAATTGAAGAAGAATTCAGTCTTACAACTTCTCATTCCTCCTGCAGGATCAAAGAATGAAGTATTAAAATTTCCGCCAGTTAATAGTACAGTAATTGTTCCTACAAGTACAGGTAATGAAAGTAATAGAAGGCAGTAATACCTTTAAGAGCCTCTTTAGGTTTATTTGATTCGATCATCCTATAAAGATGCTTTACACACAGAACTGTCACTCTGAACCCCTTTGTTCTACAACCACAATATCATAGCAGATTCCACAACACTCCTAGGTGGAGGATTATCTGCTTCTACATTACTTTTACCATTACTTCCGACACAAAACAAGTGACAAGTACAATTTAGCGGTAAGTTGACAACATTACCAGCAGAATAACGACTTGTTATTGTTGCGGATGTTTACAAAACTCAGGTACACTGCGTGGAATGTCTCTCCCTTGCCCCTCATTCCCCTTAGACCATGGGGTGGTGAACAGACAGTAGTGTATTAAATGATATTCTGTCTGATGTTAAGAGAAAAGGAAAGTATTCTAATTTTGATTGTTGTCTATGGAAACAGACAATTATCTCACTGGAAGTGTAAAGGAATGCCAAGAAAAAGTAACTGAAAACTGATGAAAAATTTTAATTGGATGTTCTCCGTCAGCACGAAGATCCAAACATATGCACTAGAAATTTGGCGTTAGAATCTAATGTAAACCAAGTTCCGTGTAAAAGTCCTTAAAATTGCCTATTAACCTTGAAAAATAAAACTTTTGTATGAGGACGATCCTGATAGGAAAATATAGTTCTGACAATTATAGGGGAAACAGCTTACCGGCGGTTCCCAGGAATTCAACATGGCCGACATTACACTAAACTGCGGTGCACATTACAAAAATCTGATGTGTTGCACTCACATGACTTTCTCTACTCTTGTACTAACCATTCTTACAAACTCTTATTCCTATATCTTCTTCGTGTTAGTTAAAATAAACATTTGTACAAATTATCTTATTGCTTATTTCCTTGTAGGTGTAAGGGGAATATTGGAATACAGTAGGCTTTGTGCGATAGTCAAATCTTTTAGAGCTTTGAGATTCCGTTCTCTTTGTACACGTAACATATAAAAAAATGAACAACGATGACCCATTTCACGAAAGTTCTAAGTTTTCCGAAACTCACACACACAACAAGGAATATCTCCGAAATGGTTCACCCTACAAGAAAATGTATTGAGACATAAATTGTGTATTTTAGCAAGATCTACATTTTTTGTATAGTATAATTTGGTCTATCTCTAACGGTTTACCAGTTATGCAAAAGTCGTCCAGAGTAAATACGACTACAGGGGCTATAGCGAGAAAATTCAAGATATACATTTCATTTGTCATAAAAATATCTCAAACATATGACATTTTAATAAAAATCGTTAGAACCGTTTTCAAGAAAATCAAAATTTTCCATGTAAAGGGTAGTTTAGGGTGGGGCTATTTTCTTCAAAATCTTCGTGTCACATCCTTGAAAGACATTTAACTTAAATACCAACTTTGGTTTTTAACCGACTTTTCGGTTTTGAGCTATGCTGTCCACAGACTGACAGACTGACACACAGACACACACGGACCTTTTTCTAAAAATGCTTTTTTTTTTTTGGATTCAGGGGGTCTCAAAACATATTTCCGGTGAAATCTCGACATCGAATTTTTGGGTGGAATACAATACTTCCCCTACTTACCAGTAGAGAAAGTAAAAAGCAGTACTGCCAACCCACAATTGAAATTACTACCAAGTCTGTGACAGAACCCCAGGGAAATAGGACAAGATGTTCAAGGCGCGTTTTAATAGAGATGTAAATTAAATTGTATAATGCTGTGATGCACATAAGCCACATTTATACTGAACCATTAACCAGTTAAGGGGTTACATCTTGTTTCTTGATTAAAGTAAGAATTCTTTGTATTTTAGTAGCAAATTAATTGAATGCTTTCCGTACAAATAAGGTTGTACTCCACTTATATAATGTAAGAAAAAACCCCTTCTGAGCGTTAAATATCGTAATATTCATTGCGTGAATGTTCATTTTTACTTTATCTACTGGTAAGTAGGGGAAGTATTGTATTCCACCCAAAAATTCGATGTCGAGATTTCACCAGAAATATATGTTTTGAGACCCCCTGAATAAAAAAAAAAGCATGTTTAGAAAAAGGTCTCTCTCTCTCTCTCTCTCTCTCTCTCTGTGTGTGTGTGTGTGTGTGTGTGTGTGTGTGTGTGTGTGTGTGCGTGTGTGCCTGTCTGTCTGTAGACAGCATAACTCAAAAACGAAAAGTCGGTTAAAAATCAAAGTCAGTATTTAAGTTTAATGTCTTTCAAGGATGCGACACGAAGATTTTGAAGAAAATAGCCCCACCCTAAACTACCCTTTACATGAAAAAATTTTATTTTCTTGAAAATGACTCAACGATTTTGATTAAAATGTTATATGTTTGAGACATTTTTATGACAAATGAAATGTATATCTTGAATTCTCTGGCTATAGCCCCTGTAGTCTTATTTATTCTGGTCGACTTTTGGATAACTGGTAAACCGTTAGAGATAGACCAAATCATACTACGCGTATACAGAAAATGTAGATCTTGCTAAAATACACAATTTATGTCCGAATAAATGTTTTTGTAGAGTGAACCATTTCGGAGATATTCCTTGTTATGTGTGGAGTTTCGGAAAACTTAAAAACTTTAGCGAAATGCAACATCGTTGTTCATTTTTTTATGTTAAGTGTGCAGAGAGAACGGAATCTCAGCTTTAAAACATTTGACTATCGCACAAAGCCTTCTGTATTATAATATTCCCCTTGCACCTACAAGGAAATAAGCAATAAGATAATTTGTACAAATGTTTATCTTAACTAGCGCGAAGAAGATACAGGAATAAGAGTTTGTAAAAATGGTTAGTACAAGAGTAGAGAAAGTCACGTGAGTGCAGCACATCAGATTTTTGAGTTATGCTGTCCACAGACTGACAGACACACACACACGCGGGCGCGCCCCATTTCTAAAAGTGCTTTTTCTGGATTCGGTGAGCCTCAAAACATATTTCCTGTGAAATCACATGGACTTTTTGAGTGAAATACAATACTTCATATGCTTTACTAAACATAGAGAAAGTAAAAATACTTTTTTTTTTAATTCAGGGGGCCTTAAAACATTTCCGGTGAAGCCGCGACATCGAATTTTTTCTCTTATATTTGTACCCAGCCTTTAAAGGAAATAAACTAACCGTTGTTTATAAAAATAACAGCATTATTTGTAACCTGAAGTATCGCAGGGTTAAAGTAACATGCTTTCAAACGATAATAATGTTGGAACATCGTTACCAAACAACACGTGATGAACTTACCTTCGGCAAATCACATTTTGGCAGTGGCGTGCGGTGGTCAATTACCCCAGCGGTATAGGTTACGGCACTGAAAAATCGTCCTATACTTAAAATAAACAATCGTTATTCCAAAATGGTCATGTTATAAATAGTAGAGATATTTGTTATCTTAAATACTTTTCTGATATTTACCATACGCTTAGCACATTATAGCCCATATAAAAATGGTCTCTTTTGATATTGTGTATTACAAAGTCACTCGCATTCATTTTCAATGAATTCACCTGTCACAGTTACTAGACACTTTAACAGAAACATATAAAACAACGCACTCTTCGTCGGTCTGGGTCGCTCAGTTGGTTAGACGCTGGCCTACTGATCCGAAGGTCGCGGGTTCAAACCCAGCCCAGGCCGATGGTTTTTACGTGTGCTTAAAAACGACAGCTCCATGTCAGATTTACTGGCATGTAAAATAACTCCTGCGGGACGAAATTCCGGCACACCGGCGACGCTGATGTGATTCTGGCAATTGACAGCGTCGTTAAACAACAAAATAATAATAATAATAATAATAATAATAATAATAATAATAATAATAATAATAATAATAATAATAATAATAATAATAATAATAATAATAATAATAATAATAATAATAATAATAATAATGAATAATAATCAACGCAGGGCGCAAACGAACTTTCAAACTTGTGACAACACTATATACCTAGTCTGGTCTGGTCTGGTCTGGTCTGGTCTGCATGATGACCAACTTATTATATTTCCCCCTGTTTATTTCCATTTTATTAATGGAGGTCACTTTCGTAAACAAAAAAGCATTTCTTAACAATATTTCCTAACAATTTCTTAACAATATTTTTAATGTTAGCTAATAGTTTAAGTATATGCGCTTTTCATATCGTTTGACATTATACTATGTCCTATAAAACCACACCATTATTGTAGGGTTGCTACGCTTGCGTGTATCGCTATCTCTCATTCAAGCTTTCCATATCGATATGTAACCGATCGACTACTATCTATTCATTCTAAGGTTGATCCGCGCGAAACTGAACCCAGGTGGCCAGTGCACAGTCATAATGTATCCTTCCGCCATTCGCGCCAGAAATACTGTCACAACCATGTGGTGAGTGCATGCGATACGTAACAGAAAGGATACGATCCCTTATTCCGTCAATTTAAAGAGTGACTAACATGTAACTAGAGACGATAAGATAGTCACAACAAAATAAACGATGCACATGTCATAATTATTGCTTTTCTTTGCGAGCACTGTTTATACTGGTACTCGAAAAACCGGTGAACTCAGAAGTTAATTTCGCTACTTCTTTGACGGGAACATGAGTGTCGGCAGACTTTTTTCCAGGGGGGGGGGGGGGGGGCACATGTAGGAAATTTGCAATCATAATATTAAATCATTATTTTATTGTCAAAATTTATCATATTTGTTGCAGATAACCGTATTAATTTGTGCTAAATAAAAATTGTTCTTTACATCAAAATTAAAATAATAGTTTAATAGTCAGTAACTGGCTGCACATTAAGTTCACCAACTTCCAACTTCCCCGTTTCGCGACGCCCATGGACGGGAACAGTTGGATATTTCTCACACAACTTATAATACACGTTAAATACTATTGTTTTTTCACCACTAGTCAATGGTTTTCCCGCGTTATGCTTTGCATAAGTCGACGAAGACGCAAGAGCGAATTCATCGCGGCCGTCCGCCATGATTCTAAATAGAAACTGCTGGCTGTAAACAATACATATCAGGTACTCACACGAGTTGCATGTTGGAACTTGTAGCTCTGTTTATCAGTATACATCAGCGTTAATTAACCTCTTAGGTATTTGTGTAGAATATTACATCATTTAACGATAAATTCATTCTAAAACTCAGATTACTAGGATGGGACTACTTCCCTGGACGCATTGCTACCCTGTTGTACCACGGTGCACTGGTCACATGGGTTTGTTTTGACGCGGACAAACCTAAGATTGAACTTAGTTATAGGCTCTGCTCTATGACGTCAAAGCCTAGCTAGCTGCAATGAAACTGAACTAACCAATCAAATACACACCTGTGCTGTCGGCTGGTGCCAATGCTACACTAACTAGGGCTCTATACAGAATAGTACACATGCGTCAATACAGCACTCGTAGGCTAGCGTGCAGAGGGAGTATTCCTTTGGAACAAGCCCAGTCGCCAAGAGCAACAACTGGCTAATGGCGGGGCGGGAGTTTGAACCTTAAGTACTGTAACGTTCAAGTCGATGTGCGTATTTGATTGAGATATGAAGAAACTATTTTAATTTCGAACTTGTGAATAAATCAGTTACCCCAGCAGTGCTGGGGTAGCTGGGGTTGAATGCACGCCACTGCATTTTGCAGATAAAATCACTTTAGGGCGCTAAGTATCGTTGCTGTGTTGCGAACACAAAAATAACAACAGTAACTATAACGGCTTATAATGCTTTAATCAAGACAAAACCACGCACACACGAGCAATACAAGGGTGTTCACAGATCAATAGGGCGTCTAAACAGAATTTAGTTTTAAAATTCCCAGGAACTGGTTAAAAATAAGAGCTTCTGTGGCGACAGAACTTTTATTATTTTGTTGTTTAACGACGCTGTCAATTGCCAGGATCACATCAGTGTCGCCGGTGTGCCGGAATTTTGTCCCGCAGGAGTTCTTTTACATGCCAGTAAATCTACTAACATGGAGCTGTCGTTTTTAAGCACACTTAAAAACCATCGATCTGGGCCGGATTTGAACCCGCGACCTTGGGAACAGTAGGCCAGCGTTTAACCAACTGAGCCACCCAGACCGACTAAGGCGACATAACGGATGCAATAATACCAATTATGGCTGCAGCTTTACCATGGTTATATTTTACGAGCAGTTGGCGGTACTAATGCAACATAACAGATGGAATATCACTAAATATAACCAACCGCGTTATAATGGGGGGGGGGGGGGGTGTCACATTTGGTTTTGGGGGTATTTCAGTAAGCTGTTTCCTCTATAATGATGGAGTGCTTAACAACAATGAGTTTTTACCGCTGTGCTGTAAATCTTTATGTCCCTTTATTTTTTATCGTACAATAAGCACTTTATAATCTCCTAAATTTTTATAACATGAATGTATATTTTGAATTTTCTGACAATAGCCTATGTAGTCCTGTTTACTCAGGATGACTTTTGAAAAACTCGTAAACCGTAAGAGATAGACCAAATCTCACTGTACAAAAAATATACATCTCGTTAACACACATAATCAGTGACCAAATACATTTTTTGTAGAGTGAACCATTTCGGAGATATTCCTTGTGTCAGTTTCGTAAAACTTAGACTTAAATGAAATGCAATTTCGTTGTTCATTTTTTTATATCTTAGCCGTGCAAAGAGAATGGAATCTCAAAGCTTTAAAAGATTTGACTCGCTCAAACCCACTGTATTCTAATATTCCCCTACAAGGAAATAAGTAAATAAGTAAATAAGTAATAGATAATTTCTGCAAATATTTATCTCGACTAACACGAAGAAGATATGGGAGTAAAGGTTTGTAAGCATGGTTAGTATAAGAGTAGAGAAGGTCATGTGACTGCAATACATCAGATTTTTAAAATACTCTCCTGAAATTGAGAAAGATGATGTTACGCAAGAATGGATTACAAATCCGTTTTGCACCACCACATTCAGTTCCTCTAATCTTTCCACACAATTAAATGGTGTTTTGGAAATGCCTTTTGACAGTTCATCGAAAATTGAAATCGAAGACATTTGTGATTTCTGGTGTTAGTATGCAGCGAGTTCACTGAACTTGCGACACTGTCTTCTTCCAATTCCCTCTATGAGCAGGGTGTGGGTTGTCTTGTACTCCTTATGCTTAGCTTACTCCAGAGATAGAAATCGCAGATAACCTGGAAATCTTTCTGTAAATTGCACTTTCACTTGGCGAGCTGACTGAGTTAACACATACGAATCATAAATAAATACACGTTGTGCAGTAGAAAACAAATGCTTGTCCATAATTCACTTTGTGACTAAGTACAGGATAAAATAATAAAGCACACTGGAAATAATTCAACCACACGATAGTTCGTGAGCTTAATACTGCTCTTTCAGAGCAGAGCAAAACAAGTCAACTGCATGACCTTGTGTAGAGCAGCTGTGTTATCGGGGGCAGTGGATTTGCGCCAACGGCATGTTTGACTAAGAACTTTTATTTTTCTTAAGTTGGTAGTGCAATAAATTGACAACGTGATTTGTTTCAGTGGTAGCCACATTGAGTGGGAGAACATAACCATTGTGAGATAGACTATAATCTTCGCAAAAGTTAAAGGCATATGGAGGCGGGGCGTACCTCGGACTCCAGCGAATCCTACGCTTGCCCCTCCTACCAGTGCTGCCGAATGTGGTGCATGCATCTAGACTAGACTACCAGATGGCAGGCTGAGAACAGCCCGAGGTGTGTCATTCGTGTACCTGCCCTTTTAGGGCTTAACCACTGTATGACGGGATTAGGATGTTATAGGATGGCTGGTGAAGAATGAGGATTGAGGGTTGTTAGGAGGTAGCATACATTTATGCTCCTCATCGGGTGTTAATTTCAGCGTGCAACTACCGTTGGGCACTGCTGATGGGTGGTCCAAATATGGATATTTGGCGAAACATTTTGGACTTCCAAACTTCTCTTGGAAGGACTGTAAGGAGCTCAGCTTACGCTGTTGATGGGGTAGCTCCTGTGTTACCGGGGGTGCCCGCAAGCCATGCGGGGAACCCGGTGTCGCACAAGCGTGCGTTCTCTAGGGATATAGTCCCCAAGAGACCTAACCAGGGCGCTCCGATGTTGTGGAAACTGGTCGTAGAATTTGGTTGCCCGGCGCCTAATTTCGTCCTCCACGTACGGGAGGGACGAGGCTTCGTGCAGTAGTCTCGTAGGGAATCTACGGTATACAGAATAGATTACACGAAGACCTCTATTCTGTATACGTTGCAGACGCAGGAGGTGGGTGTCTGCAGCCATGCCCCAGATTTTGCAGCCATATAAGAGGATAGGGATAATGAGAGCCCGAAAGAGGCGTAACTTTAAGGGAATTGGCATCCCCGACCGCAGCATGGGGTACAGTGAGGCAATTGCCCCGCTGGTCCGCCCTGATAGGTCGTTGATGTGTCCCCGAAAAGTTAGGCCCTTGTCGAGCTTTACTCCCAGGTAGGTAAGGGAATCTACCCACTCTATCCTTCGGCGAAGGTATGTGAATGTGGGGAAGTTGGCGGGAAAACGGCGTTTGGTGAAAAGTATGGCGCGGCTTTTCTCCGGGTTGATGGACAATCGCCAACGCCTACACCACTCTTGGATGAGGCGGAGGTGTCGCTGTATGGGGAGGAAGGTTCTGCGAGGGTGTTTCACACAACCTTATGTACTGAACCACTGCCGGTACATGCACTACGCTTGGCAACAGCGCTCTGCTTGAGCATTGGCCAGCGTTCACATGCCTTTAACTTTTGCGAGCGGTATAGTGAACAGTAAAGGTTGTCGTGGAAGTAGTGGAAAGGGGCAGCAACAGAGGATAGGACTTGCTTGTATATGATAAGTTTCGTAAGGCGTACACACACACATATATATATATATATATGTACATGTATACATATATACGAGTAGCTGGAGTATACGTTGGCATTGCACGTTGGCGTTTTAAAATGTTACGCCAATTTTTAACCACCTCATGCGCATTATGCGCGCGTTACTCCGCAGTCTTCAAGTGGAACGGAAAATTGTTTCGTTTAACATTTTAATTCTTTTAATCGTTTCAATCGTAAAATATGTCTCACCATGTTAACCGCTGGTGTTGGACGGATCATTGGCTTTGATTGCTGTTAAGGTTCCGGCTGCCAAAGAATACACTGTGGTAGCTAGTAAGTACGTGTTGTCTAGCACCCTGGAAATATCCTTGAACTTAAAATTGCATCTTGAAAACCTGGAATTCATCTTGATTTAAAAAAAAAAGGCCTAGAATTTCTTCGAAAACACTTCTATATTACATTCTGAAGTCACACTCAGGCGCCTGAGATGAGTATATACTGCTCACGGGTTGTCAATTTTTCTTTTCTAAGAAAAACCTGCTTTGTTGTACATGGTTTGTAATACTTCAATACTAACCAACCACAGGTTTGTAGCAGAGTATCACTTTCCTTATTTTTGTATGGACTATGAAGCACAATATTAATTGCGAGTCAAACTAATGCACCTTCTAGGTAAATCCAGCAATAAATGGAAAAAAGAGTTTTAATTCAACTCAAAATTATATTAGCACTATGTATTTCGTTTCAACACCCTAGTTTTTACTGAATCTATTTCGTATAGTAAAGTAGTGGAAGTGTTGTGTTCTATCCAAAAATTCGATGTCGTGATTTCCCCGAAAATATGTTTTGAGGCCCCCCTGAATGAAAAAAAGAGCAGTTTTAGAAAAAGGTCTGCGTGTTTGTCAGTTTATGGACAGCATAACTCAAAAACGAAAAGTCGGTTAAAAACCAAATTTGGTATTTAAGTATGTCTTTCAAGGATGCGACACGAAGATTTTTAAGAAAATTCTTCTCCTAAACTACCCTTTACATGGAGAATTTTTCGAAAAGTTTAATTTTCTTGAAAATAGCTGTTAACGATTTTGATTAAAATGCCATCGTTTGAGATATTTTTTATGACAAATGAAATGTATATCTTGAATTTTCTGGCTATAGCCCCTGTAGTCGCATTTACTCTGGACGACTTTTGCATAACTGGTAAACCGCTAGAGATAGACCAAATCTTAGTACACAAAAAATCTAGATCTTACTAAAATACACAATTTATATCTAAATACAATTTTTGATAGAGTGAACCGCTTTGGACATATGTCTTGTTATTTGTGTGAGTTTTGGAGAACTTATATTTCTATCAAATGGAAGATCATTATTCAATTTTTATATGTTAACCGTGTAAAGAGAACGGAATTTGAAAGCTTTAAAAGATTTGACTATCGCTCAAAGGCTACTGTATTCCCATATACCCGTTGCACCTACAAGAAAATAAGCAAGTAAGATAATTTCTGTAAATGTTTATCTGAACTAATACGAAAAAGATATAGGGATAAAAGTTTGTAGGAATGGTTAGTACAAGAGTAGAGAAAGTCATGTGAGTGCAACACACCAAATTTTTAGAAAAAGGTCCAAGTGTGTGTGTGCGTGCGTTTGTCAGTCTGTGGACAGCATAACTCAAAAACGAAAAGTCGGTTAAAAACCAAAGTTGGTATTTAAGTATTTCAAGGATGCGACACGAAGATTTTGAAGAAAATTGCTTTACCCTAAACTACCCTCTACATGGAGAAATTTTTCGAAAATTTTGATTTCCTTGAAAACGGCTCTAACGATTTTGATTAAAATGCTATATGTTTGAGATATTTTATGACAAATGAAATGTATATCTTGAATTTTGTGGCTATAGCCCATGAAGTCCTATGCACTCTGGATGCCTTTTGCATAAGTAGTAAACCGTAAGGGATAGACCAAATCCTACTGCTCAAAAAAAGAAAAGAAAAAAAAAAGTATACCTTGCTAAAACACAGTTTTTGTCTAAATAATTTGTTTTTGTAGAGTGAACCATATTCGGAGATATTCCTCGTTATTTGTGTAGGATTTGCAGAACTTATACTTCTGTCAAATGGAATATGGCTATTCATTTTTGTCTGCCATGAAAAGAGAGCGGAATCTCAAAGCTTTAAAAGATTTGACTATCGCTCAAAGGCTATTGTATTCTCATATTCCTCTTGAACCTACAAGGAAATAAGCAATAATATAATTTCTGCAAATGTTTGTCGACTAACACGAAGAAGATATAGGAATGAGTTTGTATGAATGGTTAGTACAATAGTAGAGAAAGTTACATACATCAGATTTTTTTCTTAAGGTGGAAACGTGAGTATTCAAATGCTATGCCTACATGAGTTTATTTTCATGTTTATATACCTGTTGGTGAGAAGGAAGGGAAAACGCATCATTGATCACCGTTTTAAAAAGCAAACTTAGAATTCCCCACATTTCTTTGTTCAGTAAGTTGTCGAGTTTTGTAAAGCACACCTGCTCATGCAACGACGGTTACAATAGTTTCCTGTTGCTATCTGCACGTGTAGTTGCTATTGTTGGGAATGAATCCACGTTGTCTCCCCTTCCGTATTAGCTTACCACTTCCACTTACCCCCTCTACAAGGCCTCAGTCAAGTACGCAGTAGGGAGTAAGAGGGAGAAGAGGCGTGGCTATCCTTTAAACTCCCAGTAGCAGAATACAACTCCTCTTCTCTTGTTTCTGTTAGACTCCGCCCACATTTATTGATTAAGTAGTTTGCGTGGAGCCGGCGGTAGGAACGCCGTCGCTTTGTTATATGGCCGGTCAGCGCTCGAAGATAGCTGCAAAGAAAGAGCCAAACATAAGCCCCTTCAGCCCATCTCCTGACAGTATTAATATGGAAGGTAATGCGTGTCATAAAATTCAAGAATGCGCGTGCGCACGTGCATGCGTTACCTGCTCAAAAAGCGATCCCCACGGTTCACTTGTTTCGCAGTCCACTTACTCCGGAAATCCTGTTGTCTGCCTCCCTATACCAGCACCCCTTTTATAGCAAACTCACGACAAACGTCAGTGGTGCCTGAGAGAGAGAGAGAGCGTTGCATCGTTGCAAGTTTTCTAATAAACATCGGAAGTATGGGTGTACATTACAATGTGAATTTCTAATCACGCGAATCCATGTACAGGCGAACGATTTGACCACCCCAAAGCTTAATTTCCCGACTGATGCACACAATATTAGGTTAGTTGCTAATGTTAAAGGGGATGTTATATTGAATGAAACATAGTAGGTATGTGCTATATTAAAATTAAAGTGCAGGGAGAACAAAAAACCTCCGAAGCGGCTGCGCCGTATTTTGACTTTCAGCATCCTCCGCGCTCGTTGCCGTACATTTTTAAAACAACTTCTAAAGGTTTTACTTACCAGCTTTATGAAAGTTGATGCTAAAACTGGCCACCGTCGTTGTCCATACATTTTTGGCACCTCTTTAGGACACTATCCATCACTCGCCGTAGTTCACATTGAGAAATGTTGGCAATTTCCTGGCGGATATTTTGTTTTAATTCTTCCAGGGTGTATGGATTTGTCTTATACTCGTTTTAAGTTATCCCAGAGATAGAAATAGCAGGAGGTTAAGTCAGGGGATTGAGGGGGCCATAAATATTGATGCGGTATTACCCGCTCCTCAATTCCACTATCCTAAGCGGAATGCTGCTTTCAGGTGATTTCTGCTCCGGCTGCTCTGACATGTGATCTTAATTTCTGGGTATGCGTGGGTGTTTACGAATAAAACCAGAACTCTCGTTGAAACACTTTTATTCGCACCAAATAAGAATGCGTGAGATTTGCCGGTCGCTATTAGCAACGTTAAGTCGTTACTGTGTCTTTACTAAGACCGAAGATTGTTACTGTTAAATATGTGACCTCACGCTCGATGATCCGGAATACAAGTCTCGTGACTGAAGTGCTCGCTCGGAGATTTGGGCGACAAGTGTACTGACCCACTCCGTCCGGGTTCTGGAGGACAAGTGTCTGTGCGTCATGACGCTCTCTGTACCTTTCACCAGTGTTGCCAACAGAGGATCAAGAAAAATAACCAGACAAAAATAAGAAATCCGCTAAATTTCTCTGTTGTCGATGTTAAAAATATTTCTCTCCAACTAAATGCAGTTTATAAAAAAACTAAATCCCTATACTAGCAATGTTAAATTTATAAATTTTGCCAACTAAACATCTTCGCAGAAAGACCAGTTTTAGTTTAAAAATAGCTAAATTGGCATCACTGCCTTTCACTTCCTAATTACCTCCTAGTAGCAACAGGGTTTCGCCGAAACGTCCCTGCTCAACACACCTGCACTACCGATTTCCAGGAAAACTGGAATTACCAGGTATTACTTGACTACCTGATGCTTGCCTCTAATGACTTTCTGTAACATTTCGTGCCATCTGACAATTTTAACCGTAACTAATCCTTCCAGATTCTGTAGCTTTATACGTGTAACGACTTTAACATTTCCTGATTATTGAATTCTGCCATGTGACGCAGTATTATGTCCATAATTATGGCCTTCACAATTTCGGCTTCAATATCTATTAATACTTCTGTCCTGAAACACGCTTTCAGTTGTTCTCAGCGAAAGATTGGCCGTATGAGCTGTTGCTGGTCTTATTCAAAACGTTCTTGAGCTTCGAGCCAGGTGTAGTGATGAAGAGCCATCGACGTATTTTTGTTGCAGATCTTAGCTTATCGGCAGTTCCCAAGAGTTCAACATGGCCAACATTAGGTACACTAAACAGCAGACGAAAGCACCCCAAAAAGCAGTCCTACCAACGTACATAAAGGCATTTCTAACCACAAATATCACAGGTTAAATTAACATGCATTTCAAACGAAATGCTGAACAACATCGTTACCAACAACACAAGAACGTACTCACCTTCAGCAAATATTCTGCGATAACACTTTTGGATAAAATCACTTCTGAACGCTAAATATCGTAATATTACTGTGTTGCGAACACAAAAATAACAACAGTAACTACAACTGCATATACCGCTTTAAAAGAATTCAAGACAATCACGCAAACACGATCAGCACGTCCACAGATTAATTAATACGGCGTCTGAACAGAATCTTGTTTTAAAATCTATCGGTTGACCTCTCTGCAACGCATTCATAAGCAAGGGCTTCTATGGCAACATAACAGACGCAATAAACTATTTAAAACTATTTTGTTGTTTAACGACGCTGTCAATTGCCAGGATCACATCAGCGTCGCCGGTGTGCCGGAATTTTGTCCCGCAGGAGTTCTTTTACATGCCAGTAAATCTACTGACATGGAGCTGTCGTTTTTAAGCACACTTAAAAACCATCGATCTGGGCCGGGTTTGAACCCGCGACCTTGGGATCAGTAGGCCAGCGTCTAATCAACTGAGCCACCCAGACCGACCGGACGCAATAACACCATCTATGGCCGTAGCTTTACCATGGTTAAATGTTACAACAGTTGGTGGCACTAATGTGACCTAACAGATGGAATGTCACCAAATATAACCAGACTGCACCATTATGGGTGAAATGTCAAGGTTGTTTTTGGGGGTAGGTATCTCAATAGGAGTGAGTGTTAAATTATAGGGCCCGTCGACGAGGTCATTTGTGCCCGGGGTATCTCAAAGCTGTGCCTATACTGTTGACTCAAAAAAAATTGGATCTATAACTTTCTCCGCTAATGGTGCACCATACACCAATTGTTTCGTCACGAAGGGATACTTCATTAACAACAGGTATTAGGCTTCTCAGAGCGTTTTACAGAGACCTAAAAACAAGAACCGCTGCGAGCTGTTTTTCCACTGCGCAGGCGGAAACACATAACAGCAGCTGATGTACACAAGGTCACGTGGATAAGTTGTTTTTCTCTGCTCTGAAAGTGCAGTATTGAGCTGACGCTGATATCGTGCGGTTGAGTTATTACCTACGTGCTTATTTATTTTGTTCTGTACTTAGTCACAAAGTGTATAATGGCTCAGCATTTGTTTTCTACTGCACAATGTGTATTTATTTATGATTCATATGTATTAATTCAGTCAGCTTGCCAAGTAAAAATGTGATTTGAAGAAAGATTCCCAGGTGATCTGCGATTTCTATCTCTGGGGTAACTTAAACCATAAGGTGTACAAGACAAACCCACACGCCCTGGAAGAATTAAAACAAAATATCCGCCAGGAAGTTGCCAGTATTTCTGAACGTGAACTACGGCGAGTGATGGATAATTTCCTAAAGAGGTGCCAAAATGTGTGGACAACAACGGTGGCCAGTTTCAGGATCTCCTTTAGTAACATTGGTAAGTAAAGCCTTTAAAAGTAGTTTTAAAAATGTTGTATGATTTCATCTGCGCTGTTCTATGACAGCGGCAGTCGGCGACGAACGCTGAGGACCCGTAAAGACAAATGACAACGTAGCCGGTTCACAGTCTTTTGGATCACGCGTTACATCAGGCAGATTTTCATAGAAAAAATTGCTACTAGTATTTGCCCTTAATATTATTCTCAAACCAGAAACAATCCAGAATTCTTGTTGTCATATTCGTGTTCAGCATAGTGTACCTAGTCCTTAAGAAAAGTAAGGATTAATTCATGTCGCAAACAAAAAGTCAAAATTTGTTGTACAGTGTAGTTTTAACCTTGAGTTGTGACTTCTACTCGTAATAATGCTAAGTTTTGTAAAATATCCCGCTATTTTATCGCACTAAGGAAAGCAGTGACGTATGTACGTAAGATGAATGTGTAAATGAAGTTCCAAGGCATAAGTTAATTGCCTGGAAGGATATTTGAAGTCAAAAAACCCCGGGAAAGGATCTTATCCAAGTCCCTGGCCGTACGGGGCCAGAAGAGGAATTTAAGGATTTACAAGCTGGCAGTTTTGAGTGTAAGCTTCCAAACAGATTTCGAATAGGGACAGGAGTGACTCGATCACCCCACCCCAGGCTCCAGGTGCAAATTGTTTAGTATTTCTAATCATTAAAATGATGGTTGAATTTGTCTTCTGCTTCCGCCAGCCATCAATGTTGAGCATGCGGGAGTCAGAGCAAATCCCGGCATCTTTTCGCTGCACTCCCGGACCGGATTCGGTTCAAATGCAGCAGAATCTTCCAGTTGTAAAGGCTATCTTGATTATGGGACTGAGTATTGGTCGGTTTTCTTGTTTTAAATGGTTACCAAAAGCCTATGTTTTCTTGAGTATTACAGGGAATATTTTATTGCAATATCTTCGTTTAACTTGCTTATTTCCAGGTGTTGAAAACCATTGCTTGTCACTAGGACATTAAAACTGTAGTTTTAAAGTGTTTTATATTTAACTTTTATCAGATATTTTACTCTTTAATATTCCAGAACTATCTTCAAACCTAGTGTATTGAAACTTTGTTCACAAGCAGTTGATTGCTTTTAATGTGATTTTTATATTAATAAAGCTGTGAACTAATGAATTATATTTGGCGGAAACATGGCGCACCTCATTGTAAACGCTAGAGGCCTGAGGGACCCCTAGGTTTATTTAAACGTTATCGTTTACGAACGAAGATAACCTACGTAATTGCCTGACTCGGACATTTAATATTACACTTTACTGGGTTGTTTGCTGCAGCAACAACTTTATATGTTTATTTCTTTCCCTGCAAGAATGGCTAATCTGCAGACACGTATCGCACAGGTCAACTAGACCCTCGCGCCTACTCTCGTTACATATTGCTGACATTTGCTTTTCCTCATAAGTGCAATATTGCTTCACCGTTGCAGGTAGTATGTTACTATTTCTCACAAATAGGAGTGTGATATACAAAATCCCAAGGATTTGGAAGAAGCGCATCATCTCCCTTGTGCTGATTATGCCTTAACCGTGTGTGACAACTTGTATGAATCAAATGATTCCAATTCTGAAGAAAAATTGACGATATCGTTAGATTCAGAAGTTGATCGGGATGAAAGCAACATATGTTTTGCATGTTTATTAAAGTTATTATTATTATTATTATTATTATTATTATTATTATTATTATTATTATTATTATTATTATTATTATTATTATTATTATTATTATTATTATTATTATTATTATTATTATTATTATTATTATTATTATTATTATTATTATTATTATTATTATTATTATTATTATTATTATTATTATTATTATTATTATTATTATTATTATTATTATTATTATTATTATTGACAGTAGATTTCAAATTACAAATTGTATACCTACACCAACATCACAGTTTATTATCTGTCTATGCAGTGAGTACAAATTACAATGTATACTGTGTTCATACCACATTTGATCTATCTTTTCTCTATCTAGTAAGATAATGCTAATAAAAACCATGTCTATATAAGCAAATGAATCTAAACATAGGGATGAAGGAAAAATTATATATATAAAACATATAAGAACAAAAATATAGTGCGGACCTACTAGGACCCGCGCGACCAATGGTGTTCCACCAGGGCACGCGCCTAACGCTTGTTAATAAAATATTTCTGTAAGTTTACTAAAATTATTTTTATTTGTAAAAAAAATATTTTTATTACCACAGTCTTCAGGATACTAATTATGGATCTGTATAAGTAGCATGTAATTGCTATAAGAATTTCAAGAAAATGCAGTGAACATTTTTAAATTTAAATGCGGAGGCGTATTATTTTAAGGTCTCTTAACAGCTAAAGGCCGGAGGGATGTGCGCTTGCATGCGATACAAGTTAGCTGGACTCGGAGTATGAATGACGTCGGAAGTACAGCACGGCCATCAAATGTACAAACAAAACTGTCACTAGAAGCAAGAGTCTGAAACAACGTAACCTAGTACTCTGCGAATTAGTGAAGCATTGCCTTGCAAGTGTATGCAGACTCAAGGTCAAGGTGTTGGATAACGCAACTGTTACTACTGTAACTGCACTCTCTAATACACATGAACTATCTGAAAATCTCCAGTTCATATCCAACAATTTTGCAGTGTTGGCGAATTATTCAACAATTAGAAAAATCGGGTTTGGAAATGTCCAAGTGCATAAGCATAATAGAAGACCTAGCTAATTTAATTAATAGGATACCTCTTGTGCCAGGTATCGAAAAGGTGAAAACTAAATTCCAGAAAGTTCTAAACAAACATATTAGTTACCAAGCTATGTGTGAAATTTTGAAAATGAGTAAGAAGGAAAACACGCCAGACGACAGAGTGGAATTTTTTACATCTGCACCTGACATCGTGTGACGTAGAAAGAATCTTTTCACTGTTTAAAAACTGTTTCAGTGATTGGCGTCGAAATTTCACATTTAATAATTTATGAATGTACGTTGTAACTCAGTGTAATGCATTCTTTGAGGATATTATATTTAATAAATAGCAATATGTATAAGCGTTTAAGTGCAATTTCAGAATGCATACTTTATTATGCTTGTAGGCTGTGCTGCAGTGAGGCGGTTTTCATGGTCAGGCTGTACCTACCTGCAGTTGTTTGCATGCGCGAGCGATAACAGTGAAGCCCATGTGCAGTATACCTATGGAAAAACGCACACGTCTCCGGCCTTTAGTATTAGCATTTGGGATGAATCGTAATTCATATACTGGTGCAACACTAGCATTCTCATTCCAAAATCGGTGGAGTACCTAAATAGGTTTGGTTTTATTTGCCTATCTCTCTCGTTACTAACATAAAGTTTCACAGGTGGCTGATCTCACTAGTCGCAAAATATCTTCGAATATCCAAAATATTTTTAGGAAACTTCATTATACAGTCCATAGAAAACGAAAATGGAATGTGCTACATTTATATAACTTGATCTATCCAGTATCGTCCATTTTGTCCAGTTTCTACATACTATTCTTGCGGAAGCTTATTTTTAAACCTAATTCATGCTGCAGAAATAATGTACACATTTCGCTTGGGAAGAGGGGGGATCTCTCTCTCTCTCTCTCTCTCTCTCTCTCTCTCTCTCTCTCTCTCTCTCTCTCTTGTAAAAATCTGATGTGTTGCACTCGCATGACTTTCTCTACTCTTGTACTAACCATTCTTACAAACTCTTATTCCTATATCTTCTTCGTGTTAGTTAAGATAAACATTTGCACAAATTCTTAGTGTTTATTTCCTTGTAAGTACAAGGGGTGTATGAGAATACAGTAGGCTTTGTGCGATAGTCAAATATCTTAAAGCTTTCAAATTACGTTCTCTTTGCACGGCCAAGAGATTAAAAAGTGAATGACGATATTTCATTAGAGAAAAGTATAAGCATTTCTTAACTCCACAAATAACAGGAATATCTTGGAAATGGTTCACTAAAACATCATTTGGACAGTAATTGTTCGTTTTAACGACATCTAAATTTTTAGTTTCGCTACCAGTATTGTATTCGACCCAAAAATTGAGTGTCGAGATTTCACCGGAAGTATGTTTTGAGGTCTCTGAATAAAAAAAATCTTTAGAAAAAGTTCCGCGCCCGGGTATGTCTGCCTGTCTTGTCTTGAACAGCATAACTCAAAAACGAAAAGTCGGTTAAAAACCAAATTTGGTATTTAAGTTTAATATCTTTCAAGGATGCGACACAAAGATTGTGAAGAAAATTCCTTCACCCTAAACTACTGTTTACATAGAACATTTTTTAAAAATTTGATTTTCTCAAAAATGGCTAACGATTTTTATTACAATTCTATATGCTCAAAATATTTTTTATGGCAAATGAAATGTATATTTTGAATTTTCTGGCTATAGCCTATGTAGTCCTATTTACTCTTAATGACTTTTGCATAAAGCGTTGACGCAAACGCTCCTCTCCGTCGAAGACGTCGCCTTTAAGATCTATAAGATCTCGTGTTTGGTGTCCTAACTAGCTCTAGCAAGAGGTCCTAATCTGCAGGGTGTGCGTGAGTCATGGTAGGAATGGAACCAAACGAAGAATCAACCAACATATCACTTTATTTGTAAATTTCCAGATTTGTAGAGAGCTGCCGACGATATTTAAATAGAATGTAACTTTGTAACTTCAACTACAACGTTGTAACACTTTAACTTTGTCACCCTATAGCGACCGCTGAATTATGTATACGCGCTAGCTTACGTACAACTCCCAAGTGTACGTGTACTCTCGGCTCGATTCAAGACGAGTGTGTCTTGCGTTGCATTTTGTTTTTGCGCGGGCAACAAGAAGGAAGCGATTTCCATTGGCTAACTTTAGAGCACGTCATGGTAAGATAGGAATCAGCCCGCTAAATCGTTAGTTTTGTGCATACAACAATTGTAACCTTATCACTCTTTTAAATCTGCCTTGGCTTCCATTCTCGAGACTTTAACATATTAGCTTTATTACGTCTTCCCCTTCACTATTGACTAGAATCTCCTTTTGTTTCTTTCCATTATCAAATATATTGACATAATTTCGGTTTCAGCGTAAAAGAAAAACTAAATCTTACTATACAAAAATGTAGATATTTTTAAAACACTTAAGTTTTGTTAAAATTATTTTTTTGTGAATCTAACCATTTTGGAGAGATTGTTATTTGTGTCAGTTTTGCAATACTTATTCTTTTCTCAAATGGAAGATGTTGACTCACTTTTTTATATCTTGGCCGGGCAAAGAGAACGGAATTTCAAATTAAAAAAAAATTATTTTGTTGTTTAACGACGCTGTCAATTGCCAGGATCACATCAGCGTCGCCGGTGTGCCGGAATTTCGTCCCGCAGGAGTTCTTTTACATGCCAGTAAGTCTACTGACATGGAGCTGTCGTTTTTAAGCACACTTAAAAACCATCGGCCTGGGCCGGGTTTGAACCCGCGACCTTGGGAACAGTAGGCCAGCGTCTAACCAACTGAGCCACCCACACCGACGGGATGTCCCGACCAGCATTAAAAAGATATGACTATCGCTCAAAGCCTACTGTGTTCCTATATTCCTCTTGCACCTACAAGAAAATAAACAATAAGATGATTTCTGCAGATATATATCTTGACTAGCATGAAAGAAGATAGGGGAAGAAGAGCTTATAAGAATAGTCTAAGAGTAGAGAAAGTCATGTGAGTGCAAGACAGGTTTTTACTTTCTCTACTGGTAAGTAGGGGAAGTATTGTATTCCACCCAAAAATTCGAAGTTGAGATTTCACCGGAAATACATGTTTTGAGGCCCCCTGAATCCAAAAAAAGCATTTTTAGAAAAAGGCCCGTGTGTGTGTCTGTCAGTCTGTGGACAGCATAACTCAAAAACGAAAAGTCGGTTAAAAACCAAAGTTGGTATTTAAGTTTAATGTCGTTCAAGGATGTGACACGAAGATTTTGAAGAAAATAGCCCCACCCTAAACTAACCTTTACATGGAAAATTTTTTCGAAAATTTTGATTTTCTTGAAAATGGCTCTAACAATTTTGATTAAAATGTCATATGTTTGAGATATTTTATGACAAATGAAATGTATATCTTGAATTTTCTGGCTATAGCCCCTGTAGTCGTATTTACTCTGGTCGACTTTTGCATAACTGGTAAACCGTTAGAGATAGACCAAATTATACTATACAAAAAATGTAGATCTTGCTAAAATACACAATTTATGTCTCAATAAATTTTCTTGTAGGGTGAACCATTTCGGAGATATACCTTGTTATGTGTGTGAGTTTCGGAAAACTTGGAACTTTCGTGAAATGGGTCATCGTTGTTCATTTTTTATATGTTAAGTGTACAAAGAGAACGGAATCTCAAAGCTTTAAAAGATTTGACTATCGCACAAAGCCTACTGTATTCCAATATTCCCCTTGCACCTACAAGGAAATAAGCAATAAGATAATTTGTACAAATGTTTATTTTAACTAACACGAAGAAGATATATGAATAAGAGTTTGTAAGAATGGTTAGTACAAGAGTAGAGAAGGTCATGTGAGTGCAACACATCAGATTTTTTTTGTGTAGGAGCGCAATGTATGCAAGCCTTAAGGGAATGCGCAGTTCTTGTCCATAACGTGCCGCAGTGACATAAGATTGGATGTTATGATAAGGGGTCACTCAGCTGAGGAACAGAATAACACTATGGCAACTGATATCATGTTGAATATATTCTGGAATGGCGGTGACCGAAAACGAATGCAAGCTCCCCTATTTTTATATACCAACAAGCAAGAGATCGATAAAGAATTGTCGCTGTTCTTTACTGAAGCCGCAACACTTTCGTAGAAAATCATTATGCACAGGAAATTGCTTTCTATTCGTAGCGGTTCATTTGCATCACCACAGCATATGTAGGGATGAGTTGAATCGCTTGAAAGATGCATAAAATATCACATATGGCCAGTGAGTGAGAGTTGCAAACGTGTATTGTTTTATAGATAGATAGATAGATAGATAGATAGATAGATAGATAGATAGATAGATAGATAGATAGATAGATAGATAGATAGATAGATAGATAGATAGATAGATAGATAGATAGATAGATAGATAGATAGATAGATAGATAGATAGATAGATAGATAGATAGATAGATAGATAGATAGATAGATAGATAGATAGATAGATAGATAGATAGATAGATAGATAGATAGATAGATAGATAGATAGATAGATAGATAGATAGATAGATAGATAGATAGATAGATAGATAGATAGATAGATAGATAGATAGATAGATAGATAGATAGATAGATAGATAGATAGATAGATAGATAGATAGATAGATAGATAGATAGATAGATAGATAGATAGATAGATAGATAGATAGATAGATAGATAGATAGATAGATAGATAGATAGATAGATAGATAGATAGATAGATAGATAGATAGATAGATAGATAGATAGATAGATAGATAGATAGATAGATAGATAGATAGATAGATAGATAGATAGATAGATAGATAGATAGATAGATAGATAGATAGATAGATAGATAGATAGATAGATAGATAGATAGATAGATAGATAGATAGATAGATAGATAGATAGATAGATAGATAGATAGATAGATAGATAGATAGATAGATAGATAGATAGATAGATAGATAGATAGATAGATAGATAGATAGATAGATAGATAGATAGATAGATAGATAGATAGATAGATAGATAGATAGATAGATAGATAGATAGATAGATAGATAGATAGATAGATAGATAGATAGATAGATAGATAGATAGATAGATAGATAGATAGATAGATAGATAGATAGATAGATAGATAGATAGATAGATAGATAGATAGATAGATAGATAGATAGATAGATAGATAGATAGATAGATAGATAGATAGATAGATAGATAGATAGATAGATAGATAGATAGATACTTTATTTCACTGCTTAGAGCATGGCCCGGTGGCAGCGCTGTCAAATTCAGCAACTTTCATTGTGCATATTGCTTTTTCTAGTAAGAGGACGATAACTACCACTATTTCTCGATACCGATACCGTAAAACTGGACAACTTTGCACCACTGTTATGGTTGTTTAAAAATATCTTCAAAGAAAATTTAGAGATAGCTTCGAAAAAAATAAATGTTATTCCTGTATACAGGATGGAAGTGAATTGATCCGTCAGACTTTAGCAGCGAATTTCGCATTTTGTGAATAACAAGGAAGTCTAATACCAAAATGTTGAAAAGTTTATAGTTTTCTAGAAAAAAATATTTTTATCAAAAAAAATTTGTCATAACCTGGCTGAATGAATATTGATTGAAGGTTCTTGATTTATGGCAATAGATTCAACGGTTTTTGCGTAAATTAAATTTAAAAAAACCAACAATTTATTGCAACAGTATCTCACTAAAGCGGCCCGGGTTCGGTCCCAGACGACCTCATGTGGGACTGGTGATGGACAAAGCGGCGCAGAGGCGATTTCCTTCGGGTTCTCCTGGTTCTCTGGTTTCCCCCGCCATCTCGTTCCACTGTGCTCCATCTTCATTCCATGGACCATCAATGTCACCGCCTGCGATGCTGCTGTAGTAAAAGAGGGTGTTAAACACTAAAAAAAAAACAAAAAAAACAAAAAAACTATCAATCTCTGTGATTGTTTACACTTAATTTGCTTGTATTTCTTCTGTTCCGATATTTCTCCCTCGTTTTCTTCATCGAATTTCTGTCATTTTCATTATCTCTCGTTAAAACACTGGCAAGGGCCCTAATGGCCTAGCTGTCGACGGGCCCTTAAACAATACTCACTCACCCAAAACACTGGCAATGGCATGCACTGGTGCTGCACAAAACTTTGCAGTCAACTGTGTGTTCTCTTCGAAACGTAACATAGGATAGTAGGGCAATTTGTTAATGTAACAAACTATTTACTGACCTGTTTTAATAGAGTAGGCTAGCTCACTGTGCTTCAGCTGAAAGACATTCCTCTAGAAAGAACGAGCAGAAACACATATTACACACTTTCAACCTGGATAACTATTTACGCTGAATTATTTTGTATTGCCGACATATCTCCCTCGTCTTCGTAGTCTGAATTGCAGTCGTTTTCATTATCCTAGTAACTGCTTTGCATACCATTGTCTTGGATAATAATTCGCTCAAGCCTTTCTTCCAATATATCTTTATCCCAGTATTCTTGTTCAACATTTTTGACACGATGGCGTCTTTTCCCATTCGTTTGTCCAATTTCCTTGCCTGCAGGGCATTTCAACATCTTAGCTTACATTTCTAGCAGTTACCCATGGTTTTACGTCTCCCATATTCATTGGGGTTCAGGTCTGGTTGGTGTGGTGGAAGTCTTTAAGTCATGTTGAGCCAGTATTGTATCAATCAAGCCTTTGTTCTGAGGCGACTTATTGGCCAAGATTAAATCATTAAAGTGTGCTCATACTGTGCTCATCAAATAGAATGTTGTGGTTTTGTAGCCAGGATTACACAACCATTGGGTGTCCTTCAACTCCGTATTTATTAAGACAAGAAGAATAGGGCCCTCGCAAAGAACAAGAGTTTTCAATTAGAACGCACAGTTTGTCTTATCTTTCTCCAATTAACGCCCAATTTTTAATTTCTCTACCACGTATAGTAAAGTAGAGGAAGTATTGTATTTCATCCAAAAATTCTATGTGGAGATTTCACCAGAAATATATGTTTTGAGGCCCCCTGAATCCAAAAAAGGCATTTTTAGAAAAAGGTCCGTATGTGTCTGTAACCATCAAAAACAAGTCGGTTAAAAACCAAAGTTGGTATTGAAGTTTAATGTCTTTCAAGGATGCGACACTAAGATTTTGAAGAAAATTGCTTCACCCTAAACTACCCGTTGCATGGAAAATTTTTCGAAAAATTTGATTTTCTCGAAAATAGCTAACTATTTTGATTAAAATGCCATATATTTGAGATACTTTATGACAAATGAAATGTATATCTTGAATTTATTGGCTATAGCCCCTATAGTCGTATTTATTCTGGATGACTTCCGCATAAGTGGTAAACCGTAAGAGATAGACCAAATCTTACTGTACAAAAAATGCAGATCTTGCTAAAATACACAATTTGTCTAAATAATCCTTTTTTGTAGAGTGAACTATTTCGGAGATATGCATTGTTATTTGTGTGAGTTTTGGAGAACTTGTACTCCTGTCAAATGGAATATCGTTATTCATTTTTTATATGTTAAGGTAGGCTCACACTTGGAGGCGCAGAAGCGAAGCGCGGCGCGCCGAAAAATATATTTTCCATGTTAATAAATGGAACGGCTCTCACCTAAGCGTGGCGCGACGCGTAGAATTTCAGCTTTCCACTGGCTTCCGCTCACAGAGAATACTTCCTCTTCTTCCGCGGGTGTGGTTTCACAATCGGTATCAATCGTGTCTCTGTCGGGAGTCTTCGTGCTAATCAAGGTCATCTCTAATGCTGTGTGGCTGTGACATTTGTATTCAGTAGCAGTAAATCATTCATTGGGCTTGATATATCTGCAGCAATAGATGAGGAAAACTTGTCACTTTGGTTCAACAATAGATATACCTTTTTGTTCGATAAATGCCACAAATTATACAGTAATAACAATGCCTGGGATAAGTTTGGGAACAAATACCTGCGGAAATTGGAAATATTCTAAGAAAATTAATATAAACGCTATAATTTAAGGAAGAGCTGCATGGAATTACTACATATTTGACGTTATATTGCGCCATCTTATTAAATAGTAATACAAGAAAAACTATAATCATACCAGAACAAGCTTCGTAAGTGCTTGTGCAGTGTCTTGGTCACACACACACACACACGCACGCACGCGCGCACACACACACACACACGTGAAAATTATTATACTCAAATTCATTTCTTATGGTAAAATGGATGCGAGATCTGAACTTGAAAATAGTTTACAACTCTCTAAGGTAAAATAAAACACTTTCTGTGAGTATGCATCCACTGTTGCTCACTGTAAATATTTCCCTCCATTAACAACTCCGAGTGGTAATTTTTGTTACGGATAGCTTTTCCTAGGCTTAAAGCCCTATAAAAAATGGATTCCCATGATGAACAAATATATTTAATTTAATTTCCATATATGGTGTGGTCTGGATTATTTACAGATAATATTGAGTTGATGCATGACTGACAATGGTCATCAAAAGTATACTTTATGAGCCTGTTTTACACAGAGAGGAAAGTAGTGTCTATATTTCCTGATGCCTAGGACTACAAGTTAAAATTTGACAGTCCGTAGCGTTACTTTATTTTCTAATATAGACAACATCTGAATCGTTGAAAATGCTGTCAGCTTTTTATTATAGTAACCAGCAATGTTTAAAACATAATCCTCGATCAATATGTAATATTACATAAATAAAACCTTACTTTGAGTCTAATAATTTTTACACCTCTGTAATTCTAAATCACTTTATAATGAATGAACAAAACGTTTAAAAAGTATCTAAGTATGTTTATTTATAAAATAGTAGTTTAACATGAAATGTATTGTATTGTAATGCAGTAAGATGAAATATCTACTGAAACTTCGTTACGCCCATTCTAAAGTACACTTTCAATTTTTTTATTTTGTTGTTTTAACGACGCTGTCAATTGCCGGGATCACATCAGCGTCACCGGTGTGCCGGAATTTTGTCCCGCAGGAGTTCTTTTACATGCCAGTAAATCTACTGACACGGAGCTGTCGTTTTTAAGTATACTTAAAAAACATCGGTTTGGGCCGGATTTGAACCCGCGACCTTGGGATCGGTACACTTTGAACTTATCTTCACGCAACAGACAATCAAACAGTGTAAAAAAATCATGCTTTATATTCCTGGATAAGTTTATATCATGCACCAAGAATCTTATGTTTTGGCTAAGCTCCTCTTTTTCTGCTTCTTCGCAAATTAGCGCTAGTACAGCCAAGCGATCCATTGTGCTGATCGACAACGACTGACCTTGGCACATCAACTCTTCGGCGCGTCTTGCATCCGATAAGTGTGAGCGAGCTGGTTCTGTTCGGCGCGCCGCGCTTCGCTTCTGCGCGTCCAAGTGTGAGCCTGCCTTTAGTCGTTCAAAAAGAACGGAATATCAAAGCTTTAAATGATCTGACTATCGCTCTAAGCCTACTTTGTTTCCATATTCTCCTTGCACCTACAAGATAATTAACAATAAGATACTTTCTACAAATGTTTACCTCAACTAATACAAAGAAGATGTAGGAATAAGAGTTTATAAGAATGGTTAGTACAGGTGTAGAGAAAGTCATGTTAGTGCAACGCAACAGATTTTTTAGTCAGAATTCAAAGGCTCGTGAGTTTAACTTGGAATTTGGTTGTCTGTCGCAATTTTTGTAGTAGTATTTTTGTTGTATTTGCAGTCTTTTCTTCTGCATAGAAATTGTATATAGTGCGTCGAATCACACACTTGTCGAAATCGTCGTTTTTAGTAACTTCTTGGTACAGTGTGCTTCTTTCTCGCGGTACCAATGGAATGAATGCTTACGTTTTTCTCCCTCAATTCTATGAACTGAACTGTGCGATGTCTTGGTATACCATGTCTCAGCCTAGTTCAGTCCTGCTGTAAACAACAAGGCGGAGCTGATACAACTCGCCACGTGTTAGACGTAAAGGCACGCACAAAAGTTTTGCAACACTAGCAGTATATATAGCAGCGCTAACTTCTAGACAATAAATAGAGTTGTGTTACACATTAATTTATTAAATCTATGAGTTGGAATATTAATAGAATCATGCAGTAACATAATGGTTACGTTTAATCGGGTTCCTTCCTCTCTGTCTACTATAACTGATTTCCGCCTCGCTTTTGAAACTTCAATCCAATATCTATCAGCAAACGGTGGAGAGTACTTCGTGAAAAATTCGGCAAGTCCGTGTCAGAACTTACCGCATGCAAAATGTTGTTTAGAGTCGGCGGTTCATTTCTGAAAAAATAACCATGACTTTACTGCGTATAGTACTTTTCGTAAAATCGTCGTATTTCTCCACGCGCTGTTTGCATTTACGTGATTTTTCCGGTGTTCTTAGACTTCCGGATGCTTGCTGTTCCATTCTAACACTGTGTACACTACTTGCGGAAACACCAAGGAGATCACCAGTTTCTTTCTCAATGTTTTTATAGACCATTCCGGGTTTCTTTCTTTAAGTAATGCGAAACAATGCGTGATCATTCGCCTCTCACCACTTTTTAAAGGTTTGCCTCGATTGTATTTCATTTCGGCTGAAGCACCAGTCTGCTCCATGATGAAAAGCTTACTGATTTTAAATTGCATATACATAAGTGTCCTTGGCCTTGTGAGGTCCGCGAGATGTACAGGGAATACAGTGTTAAATATCAGAAGCAACCCCACACTATAAACAAAAACATCTTAATCAGCATTCAACTCGATACAGACCTCGTTGCGAGAGGTATAGGAATGCAAAAATATTAATAGCAGTGTCCTTCAGTAATTAAGTAAAATGCAGCTTAATTTAACATAATACGTTAATAGTGTGTATAATTTCACCTGTCTTCTGTCTAATTTGTATCTAGTATACCTACTATTATGCATATATTCCCTTCAGAAGTCACGAGCCGAGAACACATGTATGTGGTATGTGAAGCAGAAAGATAAAATGTGGGCCTATTTACGTTTATAGGAATCGAAACATTTGCATACTTTTCTGTGTCCGAAATTAGCTCGCGCAGAGTAGTGATCGGAAAACTACTTACGTACAATACTGTACTTAAAGGAGGGGTTTATCGTACGTATGTAAATAAAAGAAAACACCCATTATCTTCGCCAAACCAATCAACAGCTTAAACGTTTTCTGTCCCAATATCTCTGTCTCTGTCTCTCTTCCCGCCCAGGTGTTTACAACAGGATGGAACTAGGTTGAGACATATTTATAGCTCCAGCAACTCTTTTTTGCACCTTCTGAATTTGTTTAAAATACGCTGGAGAAAGTTCTCCTTATGTTTGACTTCCTTCGTGTACTCGTAAGCATTATCAATAATCTCGCGACTTTTGCTATGTAGAGTTTTTCTTAACATTGGAGGCATTGCCACATTAGTAACTGATGAGCACTCGTTAAAGCACTTGCACTCAGGCATGTAAGCCAACGAATATTGTAAAACTCGTTAAAATATGACCCAACTTACAGAAGTGCCCTTCTGAGTTTTCATCTTTTAGCATTGTCTGAAAGAAATGTTCGATAATATTGAGAGCATGATTCAAAAGAGAATCTGCTTTTCTGTCAGAGCTTACATCTGTTAAGCGGATAAACCATTCAATATTTCCGTCAACATTTATGTAACGAACGGAACGGAGTTGTTCTTCATTATTAATGTCAGGAGTTTCATATAATATTAATGAAACACGCAAGGATTCAGAAATTCTTTCTTAATTCCATGTATTATGACGGCACTCTCACTTGAAATTGTCATTCAGAATATCAGGTGAGGCACGAAAAACAGTTCTCTTTTCCAAGTGCTCTTTTAGAGAGGCGTCATATATTGCTAATTCATTTAAATATTCAATACAATTGCCTCTGTTTGAAGATTCTTCACTCTCATCGTGACCATGAAAAGCAAGTGCCTATTTTCCTAGAAAACTTACAACCCGCACAAAATGCGAAAGTAAAATCAATTCTTTTTCACTTCATTTTTACGCTGTTGAACTGTGAGCTTATACTAATTATTCAATGAAAATTCTATTCCTGGGTTTATTAGAAACATTTTTAGTTGTTTTTGACATATTATGTGATTACAAGAATAGTTGTGCTTTTTGGTTGCCTTATAAATTTTATTTAAATCTTCATTACCGCTGGAATTGAAACTCAACTTTTCTTTGAAAAAAGAGTCAACAAACCATTTGTTTAAAGTATTACGACATACTCAGGATTCACTTACATAAACTTAGATGATGAAATGCCATATACATTTTGTAATCCCCGTCGTATTACTGAGTGCGGGCTGTGGAGCATCTACTTTAATTATGTATTGCTTTTAAGAGAAATTTGTTTGAAAGCTTCTTACGTTAAGTTTGTGGATCACACTACAATTTATTTTGATTTTCGTTGCAACAACGGTTTTGTGTACTCCTCTAGCTCTAGCGCACCTTCGGGATTCTCTGCAGCTGCCTGCCAGACTTGCAGAGGTCCTAGCGGACGACAAAACAGCGGTTGATAGAGTTTTTAATTTTTTAGTGGAGTGCAATATCAATTTGAGGATTTAAAATTTTTAATTATCTGTTTCTGATTTTGGACATATTTATCACCTTGTTTCATATCTGGCTATTAGCACTGCTTTTTACCTTTGTATATTTTTCTTGTTGCTAGTATTTTTATTTTTTGAGTGAAATTTATATCTGGCTATTGCCATGAATCTTTTAAGGGCGCTGATGACCTAGAAGTTGAGCGCCCTTAAACCAAATCAATCAATCAATTTACTCCTCTAGCTCTGATTCATTTCGTGACTGTATAGTGGACACAGTATATCGGCAGGTCCCAAGAGTTCAACATGGCCGACATTACATTAAATAGCAGACGAAAGTATCACAAAAAACAATCTTGCCAACGTACATAATAACGACATTTCTAACCTCAAATATCACAGGGTTATAAAGTATAATGATTTCAAACGATAATAATCCATGAACATCGTTACCACACAACAAGGAACGAATTCAGCTTCGGCAAATCTTGTTCTGCAATAACACTTTTGCATAAAATCACTTCCGAACGCTAAGTAGCGAACACAAAAATAACAACAGTAATTACAACTGCATATACTGCTCTAAAAGAATTCAAGACAAAATCACGCAAACGCAAGCAGTACGTCCACAGATTAATTACTTGATTAATTAATTCAAGTTCATAAACAAGGGCTTCTTTGGCAACATAACACGCAATAACACCAGCTATGGCCGTAGCTTTACTAGGGTTATATGTTACGAACAATTGGCGGCACTAATGCAACCTAACGGATGGAATATCACCAAATATAACCACACTGCACCATAATGGGGGAACAATATCAAGGTTGCTTTTTGTGGTACCTATCTTAATAAGCTATGCCTGTCTGTTACATACCTTGTCCCAGAATCCATGCAAATGTTGACGTACATTTGTTTTGATAGTAGGTAATCCAGAGTCCAAATCATGCTCAAATGCCCACAATTGAAGAGCACACAAACAAGAAGAAACAAGTCGCGAATTTCTTCCTATACACTACTTTAAATGCAATAATGTGAGCGCGGTTCTTAACATGAGATGCGGTCTAGCCCGGTACCACCAGGATTGCCAATGTTTAAAAGTAAAATTATCGTACATCATCAATCAAATGCTACAACAACTGTATCAGCATAACGCTTATGAAAATGTAAATAGTATTGATGTTTAGGTATCCACTTACAAGATTGATGACCTCAAGCAGTATTACAACTTTAGTACTTATGTTTCTCGCACTATTTATTTGAAAGTTCATCTTTCTCAACGGTTGCAGCATTATACAAATTTGTTTTTGAGATAAACTAACATCTCGGTGGCTTGCAAATTTTTGGACCCACCACATTCTTTCATAAGCTGAGACGATCGAATAAGTCCATTTACCGTATCAGGCGCCGATTGATTTTTTTTTTTTTTTATTAAACCTAGTTTGGAAAAACCTCTTTCACAAGAAGTGTTTCTGTGGGGCAATGAAATCACGCATAATGCAAACTCCGCTAGTTCTTTGAAATAAGTATTTCCACCGAAGTGTCGGTCTGGGTGGCTCAGTTGGTTAGACGCTCGCCTACCAATCCCAAGGTCCCGGGTTCAAATCCGGCCCAGACCGATGGTTATTAAGTGTGCTTAAAAACGACAGCTCCATATCAGTAGATTTACTGGCATGTAAAAGAACTCCTGCGGGACAAAATTCCGGCACATCGGCGACGCTGATGTGATCCTGGCAATTGACAGCGTCGTTAAACAACAAAATCATTTTTCCACCGAAGTGACATGTGTTAAGCAGCACTCCAGAAACTGCCAGGTTCAGGCATGTTTTTTATTTCACAAGGAATGTCACTTACTCCGGGTTTTCTCCATTGATCAATTTTGTGAACAGTGCCTTCATTGAGATTACCAGATCGGGGCACACTGGCAACAAAAGGATAAAGGGTAGAAGGCTTAGTGGGATATGAAATTGTTGCCTTGGAAGGGTGGAGGCAGGCCATGAGAGAAAAGTGGTGTCGCTATTTGTAATTAATTTAATTTCACTGATGTGACAAACCAGTAAAAATAATATTTCGCCGGTATCGAAATTATCGTACACCCCCATAATTATCGTACGGGTTGACAACCATGAGTACAAACATTCAAATTATCGTATGCCCCATAATTATCTTACGGGTTGGCAACCCTGGGTACCGCACAACACCAACTTCCTCTAGCTGATGACAGATACCTTTGACCCAAGCTTTGTTTCCAAACGGTGAGCGAGTGACGCGAATTCACTCATATTTGCGAAAGCTTGATTTTTAATGAATTAAAACGATTATGAACCACAAAATTACAATGTACACCAATCTGCCAATCAGTTTGAGGAAAATTACAGGATATAATTACTCTCTCGCACCCATTGACGCTACGCCCCGGACTTGAATACATCCGTGCCGCACAAAACGTTTGCACTCAACTGCATTCACGAAACGGAAGAGGGAAATAGCTGTGTAAGTATCATAACATTAAGTATTTTGCTGATGTGTTATTGACGGTAGGTTAGCACACTGCTCCTTTGCAGAAGGTCATTGTTCAAGAACAAATGCGCGACCTGCAACAACGACGGTGAATGAAATAAGTGGTTGAAATGATGCATAGTTATATGATGCAATATGTACAGCACGGCACTATACTGGTTTCAGTGAAAGAATTGGTCGCGGTGCCTAAAAAATGTATCCTTCTGCGTTCTCGCTCTGAACTGTTCTCAAAAATGGCTGTAACAATAATTTTGATTAAAATGCCATATTTTTAAGATACTTAGGGCAAATTAAAAGCATTTTTTTTAATTTTCTGGCTATAGCCAATGTAGTCCTGTTTACTCTTATGACTTTTGCGTAGTTGGTAAACCGGAAGACATAGATCCAATCTTATCATACAAAAATGTAGATCTCGTTAAAACACACAAGCTGTGTGTATGCATTTTTTGTGGAATGAACCATGTCGGAGATATTCGTTGTTATTTGGGCGAGTTTTGCACTATTTAAACTTCTCTCAAATAAAAGGTCGTTATTCACCTTTTTACCTGTTTGGCCGCATAGAGCACGAAATTTCAAAGCTTTAAAACATTTGACAATCGCTCAAAGCCTACTGTGCTGGTCCCGTGGCGCAGTTGGTAGAGCACCTGCCTGCTGTGCTAGGGGTCCCGGATTCGATTCCTGGCAGGGGGGTAGGAATTTTTCTCCAGCCAAGATTGTTCCTCATCCTTCCCTGAGTCTGGAAGTATGAATGTGTGTGTGAATTCAATGTATAACCCTCACTGTTAAACGAGTAAAACCAATTTGACTATATGACCTCAGCAGTTAAAGGCGGAATATAAATGGAACAATAAAAAAAAAAGCCTACTGTATTCCCATATTCCCCTTGTACCTACAAGAAAATCAGCAGTAAGATAGTTTCTGCAAATGTTTATCATGTTCGACCAACATGAAGAAGATAAAAGAACAAGAGGTTGGTACAAGAGTAGAGAAATTTATGTGAGTGCAGGAAATCAGATTTTTGAACGAAGACTCAGTAAATGCTTTTCCTATTAGTGAAAACGAATCCAGTAGGCCGTACATAGGTTTTACTTCCAGCCTTAGAGTAAACGTATCTTTTTTATTTAAACCCCGGCGCAACATCCCATGAAGGGCCAAGGCCTACCGCCCAGCCACTGCGTCCCCCACCTCTGCCCGATACAGGCGTCATTGGTGAGGTGCAGTACTGGAGGGTGGAACGTGGTCAGCGCCCCGAGCCCTCCTGGCCAGTTATGCGGTCTTCTCGACCTGGGGTCGCTACTTCTTCATCAAGTAGCTCTTCAATTGGTCCCCCCGGGACCCAACAAGGCTGTGTGCACCTCGTGCCAGACCTCCCAGAAGGGATAAAATCCCCATGCTGGTACCGGGGTTTGAACACGGATCCTCCGCGCCAGAGGCAAGCGCGCTACGGAGGCGGTTAGAATAAACCTTACATAAATGATAGTAAAAGCTTCTGCTCTATAGTTCCCCTACTTCGCTTTCATCCCCTACGTCAGGCATGTCATACATCACTCCCAAGGTGTGAAGAGAGGAGTCCACCCCTCCTTAAGTGCAGTAGCACGCGCTAGTAGAACCGGTTTTCGCTTTGTTTTTCTCGTTCTCCGATTTGAAGGGAGGGAAAATAGGGGAATATTTTGACACTTGGCGAGTGCTGTTTGACATGCCTGCCCTACGTAGTGAAAAGGAGTTGAGTATGATCTAAATGAATAGAATAGAAAGGTTGCTATATTAAATTGTGATTTCTTTCTCAGCCGGAGAAATTTCCTAATCACCGGTATTTCTGGTGAAATCTATAACGAAGTTTTGGGTGTAAATCATACTAAATAATTTATTCTTAATCACGCTATTATTGAAATGCCTATGCTGATAATTCTAAATGCGTGTTACACAAAAAGGAATCTTATTCTAAATCATGATTATATAACATTTCGCACATTCCATACAATTGGATCTTTGACCTGAACAAAGAGTTGCCTTCAACTCGCGGCATTATGGATCGGAATGCTGTTTCACCTGCACGGTTAGAGCATGGAGTACGTTCTATTGTTTCCTGGTAGCTTACCGACAGTAATGAATCGCTGCTCCTCTCGGTTCGCTAGTCTGAACGGATATCCTCGGCTCGCTAGTCTGCATAGTGATTTAGCGATGTAAGCGAGCAATTTTGGAGGTAAAATGTCCCCAAATTTTGTTGCAAAATTTCAGCTATTTATAATTCTCTCCACTTTTAGAGGACGTGAGAATTGGAACGGATTCATGTTAATTAGCCAGTCCAGAGAACAAACAGTAAACATTTGTGTTAGCAGCCTATGCTATACTGAAACTACCTTGGATCAGAAAGCCATGATACAAAGGAAGATAAAAACTGTTATAAGCGTTGCCTGGAAGCTCTAAACCAAAGAGAAAAACTCTTATGTGTTGCACTCACATGACTTTCTCTACTCTTGTACTAACTATTCTTACAAACTCTTATTCCTATATCTTCTTCGTGTTACACGAGATAAACATTTGCAGAAATTTATTCTCTCAAGCTTCCACGGCCATCGTTTAAAATATCTTGGCTATCCGGTTGTTGCCGCGTCAAATTATAAAATGCCGACGTTTCGACCATCTTGTCGTGGTCGTTATCACAGGCAAACTGCGCCGCTATGTAGCAGCTAGTCAACTTATATACTGGCAAACAGGTGAAAGGTGGGTAAATGGTGAGCCCTGATAGGCTGGGCAGTCTCTGCATTGCGGCAGTCCTTCTGCATTGCTACGTCACTGCCATAGAATCATTACACTGCGGCACTGCCATAGAATCATTACACTGCGGCACAAATGACGTGGTGTTCTTGTGTTTTGTTCTACCCATGGCCGTAAACCAAAGTTTGTTAATGTGCATTCCACCATTATTATTAAAATTCTTAGGACAACGGGAAATTTCTAAGGCCTCTTTAATTTTTCTGGGTCGCCATCTGTTTTCACTGGTTACTATCTTGGTCTGATCAAACAGTATTGTGTGTTTGGTTTCGTAAGCATGTAACGCGACCGCCGATTTTTCAATATCATTTTGTTTGCACTGACGTATGTGCTCTTGTAATCGTTCTTTCACAGTTCGACCAGTCTCACCAATATATGATTTGCCACAGTTACACGGTATTTCATAAACACCGGGTTTGTTAAGTGGTGGAACTTTATCTGTTTGCCAGTATATAAGTTGACTAGC
Organism: Tenodera sinensis; assembly: GCA_030765045.1. Lineage (NCBI taxonomy): Eukaryota > Metazoa > Arthropoda > Insecta > Mantodea > Mantidae > Tenodera > Tenodera sinensis. The sequence continues at coordinate 28,038,458 of CM060972.1, forward strand.
TGCTACATAGCGGCGCAGTTTGCCTGTGATAACGACCACGACAAGATGGTCGAAACGTCGGCATTTTATAATTTGACGCGGCAACAACCGGATAGCCAAGATATTTGCAGAAATTATCTTATTATTTCCTTGCATCTACAATGGCAATATGGGAATACAGTAGTCTTTGAGTGACAGTCAAATCTTTTAAAGCTTTCAAACTCCGTTCTCTTTGCACGGTTAACATATAAAACAATGAATGGCGATGTTCCATTTGACAGAAGTATAAGTTCTCCAAAACTCATACAAATAACAAAGAATATCTCCGAAATGGTTCACTCTATGAAAAAATTATTTCGGCATAAATTGTGTTTTAGCAAGATCTACATTTTTTGTGCTGTAAGATTTGCTCTATCTCTTACGGTTTACCGGCAATGCAAAAGTTTTCAAGAGTAAATAGGACTTCATGGACTTTAGACAGAAACTTCAAGATATGCATTTCATTTGTCAGAAAAATATCTCAAACATATGGCATTTTAATCAAAATCGTTAGAGCCATTTTCAAGAAAATAAAAATTTTCCATGTAGAGGGTAGTTTAGGGTGGAGGAATTTTCTTCAAAATCTTCGTGTCGCATCCTTGAAAGACATTAAACTTCAATACCAACTTTGGTTTTTAACGGACTTTTCATTTTTTAGTTATGCTGTCCTCCCCCCCCCCCCCCCCCCCCCCCCGCACACACACACACAGGCGCGCGCGCGGATCTTTTTCTAAAAATGCTTTTTGTTATTCAAGGGGCCTCAAAATATATATTTCCGGTGAAATCTCGACATCGAATTTTTGGGTTACTAAACGTAGCAGAGAGAGTAAAAATCTGATGCGTTGCACTCACATGACTTTCTCTGCTATTGTGCTAACTATTCTTACAAACTCTTATTCCTATATCTTCTTCGTGATAATTGAGATGAACACTTGTAAAAATTATCTTATTTCCCTGTAGGTGCAAGGGAAATATGAGAAGACAGGCTTTGATCGATAATCAAGTCTTTTAAAGCTTTCAAATTCGGTTTTCTTTACACGGCCAAAAGATAAAAAAGAGACTAACGACCTTCCATTTGAAAAAGGTTAACTATTGCAAAACCCTCACAAATAGCAAGAAATGTCTCCGAAATGCTTCATTCAAAAAAAAAAAAAAAAAAAAAAAAAAAAAAAAAAATGCATTTGGACGCAACCTGTGTTTTAGCGAGATCTACACTTCTTTCTTTCTTTCTTTCTTTCTTTCTTTCTTTCTTTTTAATTCACGTCCTCCAGCGTAATGTCATATCGGACGGTGATGAATGAAACGGGCGAAATGATGCTCAAATGAGCCCAAGGTCCATGGAGCTTTAAGTTACCCGACATTCGTCTTCTCAGGATAAGGGAAAAGCACGGAAAAAAAACCAACCCGGGTAACTCACCGTAAGCGAGATTCGAGCTAGCAACCTCTTGAACGTGAGGCAGATACGCTAACCGTTACGCTACTGAGACGGGCAGGTTGATCTACAGTTTTTTATGTTTACCAGTTATGCAAAAGTCAAGAATAAACAGGACTACATGGGCTATAGCCAGACATTTCAAAATATACATTTCATTTGCCTCTATGAAATTTGGTGAAAATTGCAGAAAATTTTTATTTTTACTTTGTGCACTTTTACTTTCTCTACTGGTAAGTAGGAGAAGTATTGTATTCCACCCAAAAATTCGATGTCGAGATTTCACCGGAAATATGTTTTGAGGACCCCTGAATCCAAAACAAGCATTTTTAGAAAAAGGTCCGTGTGTGTGTGTGTGTGTGTGTGTGTGTGTGTGTGTGTGTGTGTGTGTGTGTGTGTGTGTGTGTGTGTCTGTCAGTCTGTGGACAGCATAACTCAAAACGAAAAGTCGGTTAAAAACCAAAGTTGGTATTTAAGTTTAATGTCTTTCAAGGATGCGACACGAAGATTTTGAAGAAAATAGCTCCACCCTAAACTACCCTTTACAAGGAACATTTTTCGAAAATTTTGATTTTCTTGAAAATTGCCCTTAACGATTGTGATTAAAATGATTAAAATTATTAAAATTAAACATGTTTGAGATGTTTTGATGACAAATGAAATATATATCTTGAATTTTCTGGCTGTAGCCCCTGTAGTCGTATTTACTCTGGACGACTTTTGCATAACTGGTAAACCGTTAGAGATAGACAGAATCATACTATACAAAAAATGTACATCTTACTAAAACACACAATTTATGTCTCAATAAATTTTCTTGTAGGTTGAACCATTTCGGGGATATTCCTTGTTATGCGTGTGAGTTTCGGAAAATTTAAAGCTTTCATGAAATGGAACATCGTTGTTCATTTTTTTATATGTTAAGTGTGTAAAGAGAACGGATTCTCAAAGCTTTAAAAGATTTGACTATCGCACAAAGGCTACTGTATTCTAATATTCCCCTTGCACCTACAAGGAAATAAGCTAATTTGTAGAAAAGTTAATTTTAACTAACACGAAGAAGATATAGGAATAAGAGTTTGTAAGAATGGTTAGTACAAAAGTAGAGAAAGTCATGTGAGTGCAACACATCAGATTTTTTGGTTATACTTTGTACTTTAACGGCACATTCTAGTTTTGTCAATATCAGCCATTTTTGAAGTTCCAGGAGCGCATTTAAATGCTCTAGTGCGGGTGAATGTTCCTCGCTAAACTTCGGCGTTTTGATTATGGTCTCTTGCAGGAAATTTTGCTTCAGAAAGATTGTGAGTTGGCTCTGCTGAAATGAATTTGATTTATCAATCTAAAATGCCGCGTATCTGACACATGTTTTGCTTCCAAACAGAGAAATGCCGTTAATGTTCTGTAATTCTGCAACATTGCCAGGTTATTTCAGTGTTCCAGTTAACATTAGGCTTTGTTTAGGTAGTTAATAGGTTTTAAGTTATTCCTTAGTATATAATAAAGTCGTCACAAGAAGGTATTTTAAGAATTTTGTTTATAAATTAGAGAAAGTGTAAGGTTAGCTAAGAACAATACATTTCTAAATTTTGTGAACAATGCGAAGACGAAGCGAAAGTTTTCATATTAAGAAACAACTAAGCAAAGTTAAGATTCTCAAACTGCTATTGAGCCCAAGAAGAAAGCAACAGAGGGTCCCGCATATGGTGCTGGGGAACTTTTAAGTTGATTTGGTTTAGTTAAAGTACAAAACTATATTGTTAAACTTTAAACTCCATTTTTTCAATTTTTTTTTTTCTTCAGCATTTTTCACTATTCAAAATGCTCCTTGGACCGTAGTTTATAATTTACTAGCTTGAAATTTTTAAGAGACCTTCAGAGATTAAGGTATTAAAATTTATCACGCACTGTTTAAAAAACATTAAATAATTGAACTGAAATTAAATATGTTTCATAACTCATACTGAAAAAAATCAATAAACTGTATACAAATTTGTTTCCTCTTAAACTAAATCTAAGCAATTGCGGTATGACAATTTCATTGTATCTATATATTGAGCTCAAATTAAAAATTTAGGAGAGACGCAATAAACTGTAGGGTCCAAGGGTCAGTTTCATATTAGTGTATCGAAAAGTGATTTATTATTGATAAATGTATTAATAGTTTGAACACCGTTTGACATAGGACATTGGAATTTCGTGTATACTACGTATTTTATGTTCTGAGTGTGTGGAAAAAAATCAAAGCAATCAGAAAAAAAACTTAATTTTTTAATTTTCACAGATACATTGCCTTAAACATACGGCATTTATTTAAAATCGTTAGAGACATTTTGGAGAAAATCAAAAGGGTAAAGGGTAGTTTAGAGTGGGGGAATTTTCCTGAAAATCTTCGTGTCGCAACCTTGAAAGACATTGAACTTAAGTATCAATTTCGGTTCTTAGCCGTCATTTCGTTTTTGAGTTATGCTGTTCAAAGACACACACACAGATCTTTTTTTTTTAAATGCTATATATTTATTCAGGGAGCCTCAAAACATATTTCCGGTGAAATCTCGACGTTACATTTTTATACACAGTAGAGAAAGTAAAAACTGCAAACCAAAACATTACTGTGCAACCCCCTTTTATTAGAGCATACAATAATTACTTCCTCTACCACAGTGATGTCAAACGGTGCGCTAGAGTGCAAGCGCGCGCTTTGTAGCTTAGCCGGCCCACGCTGCCCGTAACAGCACCTGCTTGCTCTGCTTGGAACAGTGTTTATTTGGGCTGTACAACGTGCATACCATGGAAAAAGCGAAGCCACTTCCACGTTTGCAGTCTCTTAACATAAGCACAGACAAGTATTGTGACATATTGGTTGCATTCTTAGAGGAGTTTTGGAAGACTTCCAGATTTGGAAGCTCTCAAACCTAAACTTATGCGGTCATGTAGATCTAAAAAGGCTTCTCTAATAATAATATTGCCAGTTTTTACCAAGCCCTTGAACTGCAAACACTCTGAATTTCGCAAATTTGCTGCAGAACTTCGCGCGCGCGCATGTGTGTGTGCGCGCGTGCGTGCATGTGCGTGTGCGAGTGCGTGCGTGTGTATTAGGCAGTACATACATCTGCGAACAATTTTTTCTCGAATTGCCCTCTTAGAGCAAAATTATCTGACATCTACCTTGAGACTTGCTTCTGTAAGTATTGTATCACCTAGTATTAAGATGTTAGTGGAAAAGCATAAAATGGGCATAATAAATACGTCATTAGATTCAAACTGTGGTCGACGGGCCCTTAAACCCAATTCACTCACTCCAAACTGTGACCACAAGTAGTTTTAATGTGGAGCTATTTTTATTTTGTTATTGGAGCAGTTTGTTTCCTTTTGAATTGTGAAGTTAAAATTTATATAAATATCCCTTATCTTTTGTGGTTTTTATGTTTTGTTTCTGAAATATTAATTTGTTTTCGAATAATTACATTATAATTGTAGTTCATATTAAAACCTTATGATCACAAAATCTATGCAGATAAATACCTTTAAACCAAACAAGAAGAAACATAATAGTAAAACGAATTGCTACCTGAAGGTGGGAAAGATATTACACCCAAAAATTCGATATCGAAATTTCACAGTAATTACGTTTTGATGCCCCAGAATCTAAAATGCGCATTTTAAGAAAACATCGCGCGCGCGCGTGTGTGTGTGTGTGTGTGTGTGTGTGTGTGTGTGTGCGTGTGCGTGTGCGTGTGCGTGTGCGCGCGCACTCTGTGGAGGAAACAACAGAGGCTTCGGGATACGTTAACGTTTGAACTATTTCGATTCCTGTATCGGCGCATTGTTTGTTTGCCATACCTGCATTCAGTTTTACAAAAGAATAGCCAGTCTTCATTATTGAATCCTACTTCAGAATAGGATCTGCTCTTGTGTCTGATGAATGGTGGTTCGAACTCCATGGACATTATATGGTGGTCAGAACCACCCAATGAAGTTGTCCAACTTCTGAAGTTTGGACTACGCTTTTCAAGGTTCGGAGAGTTACCGGGCTGAAGTTCTTCGAAAAAAAAAAAAAAAAAAAATTAAATACGGAGCGGTATCGGAGTAAACTTTTGATTGATTTCGTCAACCAAGTAAAAATCTGTAAAGGAAAAGCCTGGTTTTAACAGGATGGAGCACCATACAATAACGTTTCTTGAAGGACACTAAACTGTAGTAATTGCCACTTTAAAATATTTTCTCACTCTAAGGCTAGAATACATCACAAGAAGAGCTGAATGACTTTAAGTAGCACATTAAGGGGATAGGGTGGTTATTTGGGCTCAAAAAGTCAATTTTTTGTTTTTCATCTTTAAAAAAAGTAGAAACCTTCCTCTTCAAAATGATATATATATTGTAAGGGTACCGGCACATTTAAAGCTTTAAATTACCCCATCAAAATATGGCGCAGTGCTGGGCCATGCTGGGTTTTGAGGGCTTCAGAGATGGCACACTTTTCTTTAAATGTAGTTTTCTGTAACTTGACATTTCTCAAACTCATGTACATGTTTTTTCAAAACCACTGAACCTATTGAATGAAAATTTTACAGTAGTTCCAGAAGCATGTGCTCTACAAACGTAACCCATTGTTATTGGAAAAATCCAAAACAGAAAATTTTAAACAAAATATTTGTTCCAAAAAATGTACTTTTTTTATACAAAAGTTAAATATTTTTTCTTTTGAATATAGCCAGATATATTTAAGTAAATTTAGGTTAACAGTTATAAATACATTGCCTAGTGCACTACAAAGGTTTCAACACATATGCTTGTATGTTTTAGAAGGAATTTGTACCGTTAGTACTATATATATTATATTTTTACTTTCTCTACTGGTAAGTAGGGGAAGTATTGTATTCCACCCAAAACTTCGATGTCGAGATTTCACCGGAAATATATCTTTTGAGACCCCCTGAATCCAAAAAAAGCATTTTTTGAAAAAGGTCCGTGTGTGTGTGTGTGTGTGTCTGTGTGTCTGTCAGTCTGTCAGTCTGTGGACAGCATAGCTCAAAAACGAAAAGTCGGTTAAAAACCAAAGTTGGTATTTAAGTTTAATGTCGTTCAAGGATGAGACACGAACATTTTGAAGAAAATAGCCCCACCCTAAACTACCCTTTACATGGAAAATTTTTCGAAAATTTTTATTTTCTTGAAAATGGCTCTAACGATTTTGATTAAAATGTCATATGTTTGAGATATTTTTATGACAAATGAAATGTATATCTTGAATTTTCTGGCTATAGCCCCTGTAGTCGTATTTATTCTGGACGACTTTTGCATAACTGGTAAACCGTTAGAGATAGACCAAATTATACTATACAAAAAATGTAGATCTTGCTAAAATACACAATTTATGTCTCAATAAATTTTCTTGTAGGGTGAACCATTTCGGAGATACCTTGTTAAGTGTGTTAGTTTCGAAAAACTTGGAACTTTCGTGAAATGGATCATCGTTGTTCATTTTTTTATATGTTACGTGTACAAAGAGAACGGAATCTCAAAGCTTTAAAAGATTTGACTATCGCACAAAGCCTACTGTATTCCAATATTCCCCTTGCACCTACAAGGAAATAAGCAATAAGATAATTTGTACAAATGTTTATTTTAACTAACACGAAGAAGATATAGGAATAAGAGTTTGTAAGAATGGTTAGTACAAGAGTAGAGAAAGTCATGTGAGTGCAACACATCAGATTTTTTCAAAAACATATTATCAGTTTTTGCCTTATTACACGCCCATTTTAAATAATTGTTTTGATGTTCTCTATATCAATGTAATATTAATGAATTACTAAATATTCATCCCAAATTAAATTTTGATCTGAGCAGCAGGAGCTTAGATATCCTCAACTATAGTTATGTTTTGAAATACTGAAATAGTGTACGAACCACTACCTTGTCCCCTTAAAGAATTGCTTAGTTTTGTTTCAACATAGTAAATAGAAGCGTTATTATATCCTCCATTGCATTTCCATACATTGCTCAGATGTAATTTAAAACACAAACAGAACAACAGATGAAGCTCTTCAAAGCATTGCACCCCCATCTCTCACCTATCACTCTTCCCTTCTCTTTGTTTACGGTGGAGCGCCATCCAGGCATATCAAACCATTTCCGGGACATCTGGCTTTCAGAGTTAGCTGTAGTATATGTCGGTTATATCTATCGCTGTATATCTTGCTTTGTAAAGCCTACTATCTAAATTGCAGGCTTTTAAGCCTCTGTTTGAGCTTCCGTAATGTTTTACTGGACATTGCAACTAAACAGCACGAATTTAAAATATTTGTGTTACACAAAGTGTTTAAATTTTGAACTATGTTAAGTAGATTTTCCGGGCTTGTGGGCTGTGGTCGAGTTGGGTTGCCTTCCTCCGACGTTTCGCTCAAAACTGTGTCCAGCATCTTCAGGGTCAACCTCTGTTATTTTGGTCTAACTTAGCGGCTGCACATAGACATAGCCGGTTGGGGCAGTTAACGTCCTCCAACATTGTGTCATATCGGACGAGACACGGAGGTACACTCAAGGACAAGCCACTACCAGGCTCGCTTGACTCGGGAAGCGATAGAGATTTTTATGCATAAAAACTCCTACAATCGAAAAGAAGAGAGACAGCAGATAAGCAAAACTTGGCTCCCGGCTCTAATAAGAGGGAGAAGAAAACCCGAGACACGGGAAGCCTTCTCTTTTATACCAGGATCAGAGACGTCCCATTTGCCGGCATTTTGAAAATATAATTTGAGATCAATTTAATAAGAAAAGATTTGTTAGCGATAATCACATGTTGGTATTCATGAGAACGAGCGATCGTGAAAATTGACCCCGAAGATGCTGGACGCAGTTTTCAGAGAAACGTCGGAGGAAGGCAATCCAACTCGACCACGGCCCACAAGCCCGGAAAATCTACTTAACATAGTTCATAATGCCGGCCGTGAAAGCCTCAGCACTTACATGTTTAAATTTTAATGCACAAAATACATTTGACCATCTCTAGGATACAGGGGGAAAGTGAAATAATCCGTCAGACTGTAACAGCGAATTTCTCATGTTGTGAATAATAAAGTCATACCAAAATGTTGAACAGTTTATAGTTTTCTAGAAAACATATTTTTATCAAAAAAATTTATCATCACCTGACTGAATTATTATTGATTGAAGGTTCTTGATTTATGGCTATATTCATAGAAAATTGAATAAATGACTTTTTCCTTTGGCGTATTTCAATAGATTCAACGGTTTTTGTGTAAACTGAATTTTAAAAACCCACAATTTGTTACCTTTTTGTGGCAATAAATTGTTTTTTTTTTTTTTTTTAATTTAATTTACACAAATAATAATTCAGTCAGGCGATGATAAATTGTTTTGATAAAAATATTTGTTTCTAGAAAACTATAAACTTTACAACATTTTGGTACTAGACTTTCTTGTTATTCACAACATGAGAAATTTGCTGTTAAAGTCTGGCGGATCATTTCACTTGCATTCTGTATACAGTAGCTACTATGCTTTTTCTGGCGAGGTTGGCACATATTGGTATTCTATCTCTTACATAGTCTTCAGTTACGAAACGAAAACGGGCTGATGTTTTACGGGAATATATTCAGTTGAGCACCTCGAAAAACAGGTTTTTCAGCATACTTCTCAAAATTGCTATAAACTACTGTGTTGAAAATGTTCGGAAGGCATTTTTGTGGTTTCGTAGCGAAGTTGTTAACTCCATATCATTGTCGTTTTGTTCCGACGTTGACGCAAGGAAGTCAAGTCGTATCTCCCGTGAAAATATCGAGAAAGCTTCCATCTTCACTCGTAGTGTTGAAGCAATGTCATTGCTGCTCTCATGCTCGTGGTTTCTGCACTTCAGATACAATTTTTGGTGTCAAGTCTAACTTTTGTGTCATCACTTCATACATAACAGTCTCGGAAAATGCTCACGGGGTTCTAAGATGGTAAAACAGTGTTTTTGTTTGACCACATTCACATTTTTACTTTCTCTACTGGTAAGTAGGGGAAGTATTGTATTCCACCCAAAAATTCGAAGTCGAGATTTCACCGGAAATACATGTTTTGAGGCCCCCTGAATCCAAAAAAAAGCATTTTTAGAAAAAGGTCCGTGTGTGTCTGTGTGTCTGTCAGTCTGTCAGTCTGTGGACAGCATAGCTCAAAAACGAAAAGTCGGTTAGAAACCAAAGTTGCTATTTAAGTTTAATGTCTTTCAAGGATGCGACACGAAGATTTTGAAGAAAATAGCCCCACCCTAAACTACCCTTTACATGGGAATTTTTTGGAAAATTTTGATTTTCTTGAAAATGGCTCTAACGATTTTGATTAAAATGTCATATGTTTGAGATATTTTTATGACAAATGAAATGTATATCTTGAATTTTCTGGCTATAGCCCCTGTAGTCGTATTTACTCTGGGCGACTTTTGCATAACTGGTAAACCGTTAGAGATAGACCAAATTATACTATACAAAAAATGTAGATCTTGCTAAAATACACAATTTATGTCTCAATAAATTTTCTTGTAGGGTGAACCATTTCGGAGATATACCTTGTTATGTGTGTGAGTTTCGGAAAACTTGGAACTTTCGTGAAATGGGTCATCGTTGTTCATTTTTTTATATGTTACGTGTACAAAGAGAACGGAATCTCAAAGCTTTAAAAGATTTGACTATCGCACAAAGCCTACTGTATTCCAATATTCCCCTTGCACCTACAAGGAAATAAGCAATAAGATAATTTGTACAAATGTTTATTTTAACTAACACGAAGAAGATCTAGGAATAAGAGTTTGTAAGAATGGTTAGTACAAGAGTAGAGAAAGTCATGTGAGTGCAACACATCAGATTTTTCATTACTAGTTTTCTCATATTACCATTTACTGGATCCACATTCTTTTTAACAATTTTAAAATTCAGTCAGTTATATCGTGGCTTAATGTTTTCCATGTCTCTTCTGTGCGTAATGTTATTAAACTCTTTAAATTAATAGTTATAACAGTAGGACATTTAATTTGCCAGAGTTTCTACTTTTCATGTTTAATATCAGTCTGACAGCCAAAGTTTTCTATGAAGATCGTGCACTTCTCTGCAAACCCAATCTCTACATTCTTCCCACTTTGTCTCATTTTATCGAAATATTGTCTACCAAAAGGTATCTTCAAATAGTTTCATTCAGCATTCTTTCCTTTAAATCTCTTCATACAAAGTAGGTGAAATAGCCAACGGGTTTCTGGGTTAATTATGGACTTATTGGATATGCAACTTGACCTTGGAACACATAAAATTTGCACAGATGAAGCTCAAAATTCGTATTTTCGAACGCATAAAGAAATTGCTGTTTCATACTTTGTTTTATTATTCCATGTTTTTCTTACATGGTTATAGATTTGGGCGGGCTTCGGCGAACTATACATTCAATTTAAGCCAAATCTGATTATAGCAATGACTTCTACACATCGCCTTTGCTAATTAAGGGTACATATGACTGAGTTTTGACGATTTTTTGTAAAAAATTGAATTTTTTTATTTTAGCGTTAATAAATATAACAATCTTTCCTCTATCATATGCATCCATTATTTTTTCAGCTCCGCCATTTTTAAAGCTAACAAAACCATTCTTTAATTCCATGTGCGTGGTATTTAAATGTCCATATACGCCGACTTTTACGATATAATGTTATTGTGCACTGTTACCGTGCCATTTCACTCCTATTTTGAAGTAGGTGAACAGGAACTTGCTACTGATTGGCTACTGCCATTTGTAATGTAATTGAAGATATCATCTGAAGAAAGAAACAAGAGGTCTGAGGGGGAGACATATGGTCCAGGGCAATTCTGAGGTCAGTTTATTTTCTTTTGCCTTTTTCTCAGCATTTTGCTCTATACAAAAGGCTCCTTGCGGAGCATTTCTTATCAGAATGGTTTGAAACTTGCACAGTATGTAGTAATATGTACAATAAATAAAAATTGTATTGGGTTTTGATATAGGATGGATTTTAGTGTGTCTTTTATCCTTCAGAACAGGCTGTTACCCCATAGTTTTTAAAAATTATGAAATATAAATATTTACATTTTTCTGTAAGCCAAACAAATAACCAGATATAAAAACCCAATACAATTCTTATTTATCCTTGTTTAAAGTGTATCTCTACAAAATTTTAGAATGATTGGATGAAAACTTTGTCGCAAGGGACTTTTTAAGTGCGACTATTAATTTATTTAAATAATTTGCAATATTTCTTGAACTAAGCAACACACAGAGTTGAAACTTTGCACAGCATAATATGCGTACAATATAAATATGCACACAAAATTTCATCAAAATTGATTAAAGAATATAAAAGTTGGAAAATTCAGTCATATGTACCCTTAAACATTACCTACATTTATGAAAGCCACTGAGTTACCATTTTAAAATAATTAAGGAAATAGTCATTTAATTTTAAACGTGTCTTATAATCGTAATAACACTGTTTAGTATTGCATCGAACTATAGATGATTATTTTTATTCAAAATGCTTTTATATGTGTATATATGTATAGACATCCTTCAAATTAATAGTATATATTATTTAGTTTTCATGTTATTGTATGACATTAAATCTTTAATGCTTCTATGCTACGAGTACAAAGCTAAATTGTCTTTGATACATGAGAAGTAATTGATCACTCGCTATCTCAGCCTCTTTTGAACCTGACATTCTAAGATCGAGATATTTTATGTGGTCATGATGTATTCCAAAGATTAATTGATCTCTCTTCATCCCAGCCTCTTAGAAATCTGACATCCTAGGATCGAGATAATCCAAAAATCTGGTCGTAGGACTGAAATTCTGAGTAAAATGTTTTCGTACTTCAAGTGGCCAATTTATATCATTGTCAATTGTTAATTTATTGTTGATCAGTTTTATCATTAATTGGATGGCGGTGCTGACCAACATTAATGCTGGGTTGCAAGAAAACTGCCCTATAAATGGCTATTGCCTTCTGTAGCTAATGGATCAACAAACTGTCGAATACTGTAAACTATAAATCATTGCAAGAACGACATTATAGGATCCGTTACTATTCCCTTCTTTAAGGAGAGAAGTAGCAAAATGGCTGAGCCGATGTAGTCGGCATACATAACTATCATGTCAGACGCTTGATATCGCTTCAACAAACAACTGCAACACGTCCATAATTGCACTTCTGATTTTGTTGATAATGTTGCACATTTTCTGCAAGACAAAGTAAGCTTTGTTGGCATAAATAAATAATATTACCATCACAAGGTTACTTAAACCCGGGACATAAAGTACTTACAATTGTAAGTCGCCCTTGGGGTATTTATCTCTGATGTGAGATTCCCTTGTGGTTAACTGGGAAAAAAGTACGAATCAGCTGGAGAATTTAATGTCGTACTGGCAAGTTGGCTATGGCATTGAATTTTTCAGTTTCTGATTCAACCTCTTAAATATAAATTAATGCTTAAACTTTTCTCAAGGGTCTTACATGTCATACATAGGTCATGTAACGTCATACAAGAGCAGTTTTACAAATCTTAGCATAGCTATCTCTCCTTTTACTTTCTCTACTACATATACTAAGTAGAGGAAGTATTGTATTCCACCCAAAATTCCATGTCGAGATTTCACCGGCCCCATGAATACAAAAAAAGTAATTTTAGAAAAAGGTCCGCGCGTGCGCGCGCGCGTGTGTGTGTGTGTGCGAGTGCGTTCATACGCGCGCGCGCGCCTGTGGACAGCTTAACTCAAAAATGAAAAGTCGGTTAAAAACCAAAGTTGGTATTTAAGGATTCGACACAAGGATGCGACACGAAGATTTTGAAGAAAATTGCTCCACCTTAATCTACCCTTTACATGGAAAATTTTTATTTGCTTGAAAATGGCTCTAACGATTTTGATTAAAATGCCATATGTTTGAGATATTTTTATGACAAATGAAATATGTATCCTGAATTTTCTGGCTATAGTCCTTGTATTTATTCTCCAATGACATTTGCATAACTGGTAAACCGTAAGAGATAGACCAAATCTTACTATATATTTAAAAAAAAAAAAAAAAAAAAAAAAAAAAAAAAAAAAAAAAAAAAAAAACCAACAACAACAACAGTAGATCTTGCTAAAATACACAATTTATGTCTAAATACATTTTTTGTAGAGTGGACCATTTCAGAGATATTCCTTGTTATTTGTGTGAGTTTTGGAGAACTTACACTTCTGTCAATTAACATTTTTTTAAAGTTTCTTCCTTGATTACCATGCAAACAACTGTATTGTTTTAATTCAATAGGTTCATTATGCTTTCAGCATGGATGAGAGTTATTTTTATTATAAAATACTTACCAAGCACGTCAGTAGAATAATTAAGTCTTAAATACGTTTTTGAAATATGATTTTTGTGACGATTAAATGGAATAAAGGAGTTTAGCTTATTTGGTTAGCATGCCGACCAGATTTCAATTAATTTTTAAGTTCTCTCGTAGCTGTGTGTTCTATTCTGCTGAGGAATTCCATTAAAAGGTTGGGTCGTAATATTAAAAGTTGCCGATTATACATTTTAAGCAATATTAATCGATTATAAACTGCAAAACACTGGAGTATTTATCATTGCCTTTTATGTAAGCGGACATCTTTGTTAAGTGCAGAGGGGGCGTGGTCATTGGCTTCAGCCACAGATTATATCTACTGTCAACTGTCTTGCATGGATGGTGAAAGGACGCCATCGCCCGGTTTTCTCTCCTCTCTGGAAAAGAACGTGTTTTTCACAGATTTAATTCTTTTTAGGTAAGTCGCAACTTTGGCTCGATGCACAGGAAGTTATTGTGTACGTCAGATGTGCAGAACCACAAACGTTGGTGTTGGAGCCGTGTATTGCTGCACCGCATAGTACGTAATCCGCTAATTAGAAGCGATAAACCTCTAGATACTTGAAACATCGAAAGAAAAAGAGCGCTTCGAGTTGCAGACATGCTGAGCATGGAAACCAGGCACATGGTGTTGAGACGGAAGTGGCTCTCATTAGAGGAGGAAGCAGGGATAAGCATGGCGAGAGCATGAAATGTTTCCTTCCCACCACTGCCACAGCGTTCATTTTCTTTACTGTATAATGGGAATAATAAAGACGTAGATGATAACTCTTCACATAATGCCCTTAAGTTTATTACTTTCTCTACCACATCTAGTAAGTAGGGGAAGTATTGTATTCGATCCAAAAATTCGATATGTTTTGCGGCCCCCGAATCCAAAAAAAGAAAAGCATTTTTAGAAAAAGGTCCGCGTATATGTGTGTCTGTGAGCAGCATAACTCATGAACGAAAAGTCAGTTATAAACCAAAGTTGGTATTTAAGTTTAATATCTTTCAAGGATGCAACTCGAAGATTTTCAAGAAAATTCCTCCATCCTAAACTTCCCTTTACGTGGAAGATTATTCGAAAATTTTTATTTTCTCAAAAATGGCTAACGCTGTTAATTAAAACACGTAGGTTTAAGACATTTTTATGGCCAATGGAATGTATATTTTGAATTTTCTGTCTATAGCCCATCTAGTCCTGTTTACTCTTGATGACTTCGCATGACTGGTAAACCCTAAGAGATAGATCACATCTTACTATACAAAAAATGTAGATCTCGTCGGAACACGCAATTTAGGTTCAAATGATTTTTTTTTTGTAGTGAACCCTTTCGGAGATATTCCTTGTTATATATAGGTTTTGCAATATTTAAAACTTTTCTGGAATGGAAGGACGTTATTTTATTTATTTTTTTATCTTTTTGCTGTGCTAAGAGAACGGAGTTTCAAAGCCCTTGTATAGCCACTAGCTTTAGGTAAAAGATTTATTGCTCAAAGCCTACAGTATTCTCATATTCCCCTTGCATCTACAAGTCATTAGCAGTAATATAATTTCTACAAATGTTTATTTCGACTTCAATAAACAGGAATAAGAGTTTGTAGGAATAGTAAAAGAGTAAAAGTCATGTAAGTGCAACACATCAGATTTTTACTTTCTCTAATACATTTAGTAAACTAGAGGAAGTATTGTATTCCACTCAAAAATTCGATGTCGAGATTTCACCTGAAATATGTGTTTTGAGGCTCGCTGAACCCAAAAAAAGGCAGAAAAAGTTCCGCGCGCGCGCGTGTGTGTCAGTCTGTGGACAGCATAACTCAAAAACGAAAAGTCGGTTAAAAACTAAGGCTGGTATTGAAGTTTAATGTCTTTCAAGGATGCGACACGAAGATTTTGAAGAAAATTCCTCCACCCTAAACTACTCTTTACATGGAAAATTTTTCGACAATTTTAATTTTCTTGAAAATGGCTAACGATTTTCATTGAAATGCCTTATGTTTGAGATATTTTTATGGCAAATCAAATGTATATTTTGAATTTTCTGGCTATAGCTCCTATAGCCGTGTTTACTCTGGATGACTTTTGCATAACTGGTGAACCGTAGGAGATAGACCAAATCTTACTATAGAAAAAACGTAGATCTTGGTAAAGTACACAATTTATGTCTGAATAAATTGTTTGTAGAGTGAACCATTTCGGAGACATGTCTTGTTATTTGTGTGAGTTTTGGAGAACTTATACTGCTGTCAAATATAACATCGTTTTTATTTTCTCTACTGGTAAGTAGGGGAAGTATTGTATTCCACCCAAAAATTCGATGTCGAGATTTCACCGGAAATATATGTTTTGAGACCCCCTGAACCCAAAAAAAAGCATTTTTAGAAAAAGGTCCGTGTGTGTGTCTGTGTGTCTGTCAGTCTGTGGAGAGCATAGCTCAAAAACGAAAAGTCGGTTAAAAACCTAAGTTGGTATTTAAGTTGTGTCTTTCAAGGATGTGACACGAAGATTTTGAAGTAAATAGCCCCACCCTAAACTACCCTTTACATGGAACATTTTTCGAAAATTTTTATTTTCTTGAAAATGGCTCTAACGATTTTTATTAAAATATGTGTTTGAGATATTTTTATGACAAATGAAATGTATATCTTGAATTTTCTGGCTATAGCCCCTGTAGTCGTATTTACTCTGGACGACTTTTGCATAACTGGTAAACCATTAGAGATGGACTAAATCATACTATACAAAAATGTAGATCTTGCTAAAATACACAATTTATGTCAGAATCAATTTTCTTGTAGGGTGACCCGTTTCGGAGATATACCTTGTTATGTGTGTGAGTTTCGGAAAACTTAGAACTTTCGTGAAATGGGTCATCGTTGTTCATTTTTTTATATGTTAAGTGTGCAAAGACAACAGAATCTCAAAGCTTTAAAACATTTGACTATCGCACAAAGCCTACTGTATTCTAACATTCCCCTTGCACCTACAAGGAAATAAGCAATAAGATAAGTTGAAGAAATGTTTATCTCAACTAACACGAAGAAGATACAAGAATAAGAGTTTGTAAGAATGGTTAAGTACAGGAGTAGAGAAAGTCATGTGAGTTCAACGCATCAGATTTTTACCTTCTGCACTGGTAAGGAGGGGAAGTATTGTCTTCCACCCAAAAATTCGATGTCGAGATTTCACCGACCATATATATAAGAATGGTTAGCACAAGGTAGAAGATGTTATGTTAGCGCAACACATCAGGTTTTTAGAAAAAGGTCCGCGTGCGTGTTTGTGGTCTGTGTGTCAGTCTGTGGACAGCAGAACTCAAAAACCAAAATTCGGTTAAAAACCAAAGTTGGTATTTAAGTTTAATGCCTTTCAAGGATTGGACACGAAGATTTTGAAGAAAATTGCTCCATCCTAAACTACCCTTTACTTGGAAAATGTTTAGAAAATTTTGATTTTCTTGAAAATGACGCTAACATTTTTTATTAAAATGCCATATATTTGAGATATTTTTATGACAAATGAAATGTATATTTTGAATTTTCTAGCAATAGCCCATGAAGTCCTATTAACTCTGGATGAATTTTGCATAACTGGTAAACGATAGACCAAATTATACTATACAAAAAATGTAGATCTTGCTAAAACACAATTTATGTCTAATAATGTCTAAATTATGTCAGATTTCCCCAGTTTACAAATTTTTCTGCCCTCTTTATTTGTCCTCTCCAAAATGCTTTAACCCTACTGGCTGTTGATTTAAACTTTTAATATGAACGATAGCCTAAAATAACCGTTGTAATAGCGTACCCACGTTATATGGCGTCTCTATGTTATTTAATCTCACTAGGGGTATAAATATGTATTTCCGGTCAAATCTTGCAAAATTGTCTGCGTATCTGTGCTGCTATTTATTAACAAATATTTATGAAATTAAAACCATTTATATACATTTTCTCAAGCTCTTTTCAGTGAAATTGATTTTGAATAAATCAGGTTGTGGATAATTTTAAATTTGATGATCGATTAATTTTAAATAATTAGTGAATTAGTGAATTAGTGCTTTATAAATATTAATTTCTATGTAGATGAATGCAGTCAGAAATAACGCTAAAATATTTACCATCAAATAATTTGTTATATCACATCTGTGGACCTCGTTCTGAGTTAGTTCACCTTGGGGATCATTCTGATGACCCAGACATTTCTGTACCAGTTGCAGAGAATGAACTGCCAGTTGGAGTCACGGAAATGAACCAAGATGCTAAAAGATTAAATACAAACAACAGATCTGAAGTGCAACAGTTGCTCAAATTTTTTTTATCTCTTTTTTAGTGAATTCGGTTGACCATTTATATACCTAAACATTTCTTTCGCTATACATTTTCATTTTCTCTTCTGATTATCTAAAGCGAGCATTTCATTCCACCTAACAGAATGCATAAAAAAGATGATTTTGATGTGTTGCACCCAGACGATTTGTGCAAACTTCTTGCAAACGCTTATTCCTCTATTTCATGTTAAGACAAACATTTACGGAAATATCTTATTGCTAAGTTTGAGAAGTAGAACTGGGACTTAAAAATTCAATGCCACAACTGGGATTTGAACCACAGACCTTCCGCTTACCAAGCGGCTGCTCTACCACTGAGCTATTGTGACAAACTGCCAGAATGGCATTAAATTCTCAAACCAGTTCGTATTTCTCCTGGTAAACCACAAAGGCAGTCTCACATCAGAGACAAATTACCCCAATGGTGACTTACTATTGTAAGTACTTTATATCCCAGGATTAAATAACCTTCAGATGGTAATTATTATTTATTTATGCCAACAAACTTACTGTTGGTGTTTTTAAACACACAAGCCGTGTGTGGGCAAAGTTTGAGAGGTAGAACTGGAACTTAAAAATTCAATGCCACAACTGGGATTTGAACCGCAGTTCCAGTTCTACCTCTCAAACTTTGCCCACACACGACTTGTGTGTTTAAAAACACCAACAGTAAGTTTGTTGGCATAAATAAATAATCTTATTGCTTATTTTCTTGCAGCTGCAAGGGGAATATGGAAATAATGACTTTAAGCGATACTCGAATCTTCTAAAACTGGTCGCTGGCTTTGATATTCTGCTCTCTTTGAAAGGCCAAGAGATAAAAAGAGAAAAATATGACATACATTGCATTTTTAACGAGATCTAGATTGTTTGTGCAGCAAGATTTTGTCTATTTCTGACTTACCAGTTATGCAAAGTCATCCAGAATGAAGGGTACTTCTGAAGATATTCCCAGAAAAACTCTTAAACATATGGTATTTCAATCAAAATTGTTAGAGCTATTTTTGATAAAGTCAAAAATTTCGAAAATTTTTTTATGTAAAGGGGAGGTTGGGATGGAGAATTTTCTGGAACATTTTCGTTTTGCATTCCTTGAAGATGCTGAATTTAACGCTAAGTTTGGTACTTAATCGACTTTTCATTTTTGGTTGTGCTGTTCACACACATGCACACACACACACACACACACACACACACACGCAGACATACAGACACACGCACACACAGACATAGACGCAGACACACAGACAGACGCAGACACAGACACACGCAGACACAGACGCACACAGACCCAGATACACGCAGGCACAGACAGACAGACACACGCAGACACAGACACACGCAGACACAGACACACGCAGACACAGACACACGCAGACACAGACACACGCAGACAGACACACGCAGACACAGACGCACACAGACACAGACGCACACAGACCCAGATACACGCAGGCACAGACAGACACACGCAGACACAGACACAGACACACGCAGACACAGACACACGCAGACACAGACACACGCAGACACAGACGCACACAGACCCAGATACACGCAGGCACAGACAGACAGACACACGCAGACACAGACACACAGACACACGCAGACACAGACAGACAGACACACGCAGACACAGACACACAGACACACGCAGACACAGACACACGCAGACACAGACACACGTAGATAGACACGCAGACGCTCACGCAGACACGCACACAGACAGACACAGACACACGTAGATAGACACGCAGACGCACACGCAGACACAGACACACGTAGATAGACACGCAGACACACGCATGCACAGACACACAGACACACGCAGACACAGACACACGTAGATAGACACGCAGACGCACACGCAGACACAGACACACGTAGATAGACACGCAGACACACGCAGACACAGACACACGTAGATGGACACGCAGACGCTCACGCAGACACGCACACAGACACACGCACACGCAGACACAGACACACGCAGACACAGATACACGTAGATAGACACGCAGACGCACACGCAGACACAGACACACGTAGATAGACACGCAGACGCACACGCAGACACAGACACAGAGACACACAGACACACGCAGACACAGACACACGTAGATACACACAGACACACGCAGACACAGGCACACGTAGACAGACACACAGACACAGACACACACAGACCCAGACGTACACAGACACACGTAGATAGACACGCAGATGCACACGCAGACACAGGTACACGTAGACAGACACACACAGACACAGACACACACACAGACCCAGACACACGCAGACACAGACACACGTAGACAGACACACAGACACGCAGACACAGGCACACGTAGACAGACACACAGACACAGACACACACAGACCCAGACGTACACAGACACACGTAGATAGACACGCAGACACAGGTACACGTAGACAGACACACACAGACACAGACACACAGACACACGCAGACACAGGCACACGTAGACAGACACACACAGACACAGACACACAGACACACGCAGACACAGGCACACGTAGACAGACACACAGACACAGACACACACAGACCCAGACGTACACAGACACACGTAGATAGACACGCAGATGCACACGCAGACACAGGTACACGTAGACAGACACACACAGACACAGACACACACAGACCCAGACACACGCAGACACAGACACACACAAACCCAGACACACACAGACCCAGACGCACACAGACACAGACATACACAGACCCAGACGCACACAGACACAGACGTACACAGACACACGTAGATAGACACGCAGACACAGGTACACGTAGACAGACACACACAGACACAGACACACGCAGACACAGGCACACACAGACCCAGACACACACAGACCCAGACACACACAGACCCAGACACACACAGACACAGACACACACAGACCCAGACACACACAGACCCAGACACACACAGACCCAGACACACACAAACCCAGACACACACAGACCCAGACACACACAGACCCAGACACACACAGACACAGACACACACAGACCCAGACACACACAGACACAGACACACACAGACCCAGACACACACAGACACAGACACACACAAACCCAGACACACACAAACCCAGACACACACAGACCCAGACGCACACAGACACAGACATACACAGACCCAGACGCACACAGACACAGACGTACACAGACACACGTAGATAGACACGCAGACACAGGTACACGTAGACAGACACACACAGACACAGACACACAGACACACGCAGACACAGGCACACACAGACCCAGACACACACAGACCCAGACACACACAGACACAGACACACACAGACCCAGACGCACACAGACACAGACGTACACAGACACACGTAGATAGACACGCAGACACAGGTACACGTAGACAGACACACACAGACACAGACACACAGACACACGCAGACACAGGCACACGTAGACAGACACACACAGACACAGACACACAGACACACGCAGACACAGGCACACGTAGACAGACACACAGACACAGACACACACAGACCCAGACGTACACAGACACACGTAGATAGACACGCAGATGCACACGCAGACACAGGTACACGTAGACAGACACACACAGACACAGACACACACAGACCCAGACACACGCAGACACAGACACACACAAACCCAGACACACACAGACCCAGACGCACACAGACACAGACATACACAGACAGACGCAGACACACACAGACGCTCACGCGCGCGCACACAGACACACATGCATACACGCACATACACTACGACCTTTTTGTGAACATTATTTTTTTAATTACTATTCTTATTCAGCTGACCTCAAAACTATTTCTACTAAAATCTCGGTATTGTGGAATGCAATACATTCCTTTCCACTGCGCACGCGGCTGAGAAAGTAAATGTTTTCGGGGAGAGAGATCAGCATACCTTAAAAATCCTGGCATACACATATTAAACTTGAGTGAGGACTATTTGAGACAGCTAGACAAAAAATCCCCCATCCCAAACAACCCGTTATATTGAATTTCAATAGTTTTTATGTTCTTAGAAGCAGTTGCAACAAATGTTATCCCCCACTCCCGGCAATTTAGTGAGAACCAGAAAAGTGAAGATTAGAAATTTGAGAAGCACATTTATACTCTGCAGTATATATTACATATTACACTATACAAGGCTTTAGAGCTATAAGTGTGCAGACTTCATTGGCAACTTCTTGGCGTTAAACTGAAACTTTACTTCCTTGCCATTTTCCTCTGTAGTGAATGGTTGCATTAATAAAACATAAAATTGTTCAAATTTTGATTGCCAATATGTCACCACTCTTATAGTTTACTTCTGCGTTAGCATAGAAATGTAAAGCTTAAAAAGATGAGTTTTACATGTATTTTCCAGTTATTGCTAAAATGAGTAGTTTAGCTACAGAATGATATTAACTGGATTCTAGCATATCTATTGGAATAAATTTGTGGGCATACATATGTTTGGCAGGGACACAAATCGGAAGGTAAGGATTGATGTCATTGCTCAGGTCTTTTGAATGCTGCTCAGAAAGCTTGAAAGAATACCACCCTCCCTCTGTTACTTATAGTAGCCAATACAAACGCACAGACATGTGGCAAAACTAGTTTTGTAGATCTGGCGGCCTAGCTTGAATTTGACTCATTAGATGTGAATGCATGTTTGACAGCATAGCCATATTTGTAAACAAAACATTTGCTCCATCAGTCCTACTTGGTTGCCAGACTGTTCAGATAATGTATTCAATTATGTCCAATTAACTCCTTTTCCTTTCACTGTAATTGAATGGAGAATGAATGGAGAGGGCATGTTAATAGAATGCCTAGAGAAAGGATCCCAAAGAAAGTGTTAAAAGTATAGGTCTATTGGAAAAAGACATCTGGGAAGACCAAGAAAAGAATGGTCACACAGGTTTTGAAGCTGGAATCAGGGTGTCGCGAAGGGGGGACAAGGGAGGGCCGCGGCCCCCCCTTGGAAATTAATGAACTTAATGTGCTGACTATTAAATTATTATTTTAATTATTATTTATTTATGCCAACAAACTTACTGTTGGTGTTTTTTAAACACACAAGCGGAAGGTCTGTGGTTCAAATCCCAGTTGTGGCATTGAATTTTTAAGTTCCAGTTCTACCTCTTATTATTTTAATTTTTATGTAAAAAACAATTCCTATTTAGGGCAAATTTATACGGTTATCCGCAACAAATACTATAACTTTTGACAACAAGATAATGAATTAATATTATCTGATTGCAAAATTCTAACATTTGCCCCCCCCCCCCCCCCGCCACCCCCCGGAAAAAAGTCTGCCGACGTTCATGGCTGGAATAGGCAACATTGCCTAATCCTTGGAGTGATGATGACCTTTCACCGTAGATGAATTTATTATTGAACTTTTTTAATTTGTCATATTTGAATCTACCATCATAGGAAATCTGCGCACTCATACCTCTAACACTCTGTACATTAATTTCACATATGCCATATTCAAGAATTGCAGGTACAAATGAACTGAGATGTGTGTTAGATTTGGCATCTTCTTTGCCTTTTGAAATGGCATGTCAGCAAAAGGCAGATTTATATGAGTTTTGGCACGCTGGGCTTGTCATGAGAGCATGTTATCTCTCTAATTGGAGGGGGATTGAGGAACATATTTCCCCTTCTTGGTCTGCATCATCCACCCTAAGCTATCCTCTTGCTAATACAATACAGCTTTGCTTCAGGTTGAGTCACACCAATTTTAACTTATCGTTTCCCCTTTTCAGCATGTCCACCTGTGCCATCAGGTACAAGCCCCTTATTTCTACCCTCTTCATCCTATTGTATCTCTATTCTCAATCCCCCCTTTCATTTTATTGTTGGTTTCTCTCTTTGTGCTAATTTGCCGAGCAATATTGTACCTGCTATGGCTGCAGGAGCACACAAGTGCACCAAATTCATTTAGTTTCAATGTTTCATTGATGGCAGGTTACTCATGCTGGTTGATTATTAGTAGACATAGGGTTTGTATGCATTTTTATCTTAAACATGCAGTAATCATGCACTAACATTGTTAACTTTTAAGTTGATACATTTTGGTACTTACAATGTATATTGTTTCTTAGACATCATTCTAGTCATTGTAACTTGTTTTGCAATATACAATGATCAATTTTCTCCATATGTGATATTTCTAAGTTAACATATGTGCAGAAAAGGATCTGTCCACGTCTGTGGATGTGGGCAAAGTGTATTTAATCATCGTAACTTGAAGAAAACATATGATATTGCATATGATATTGCATATTTTATACAATACTTATTTTATTAACTGACACAAACATTAAAGAACGTTCCAAGTCCCTCCATTTCATAATGAAGGTTCTAAATTCTATAGGACATTATTTTAAACAATTTCAATGTTTCTATAATACAATACATATATGTACCATCTTTCAGGAAAGTGAGTGTACACTTTTTGTGGATCAATATCATTCAGGTGTTCTGTGAGTAAGGAGTATGAAAACTAAATCAGTCATAATTGTAGATGTATGCTGTTGTGGTTGTCATTTTAACCTGTCATTCGCTTTGGGCTTATTAACCCAGTATGATGAAATATGGACTAAACATCACAAAACAAGTTGTAATTCTCTTGCAGTTGAGGTATTAACTACATGGCTTTGGAGAATATGCAAGAAAAGGGAAAACACATGGCATGATGATTTTAATAGAATATCAACATCTGTATTATATATGGATACTAGGCCCAATGTTTTCATGGCTATGTCATTTCCTAATGCAATGCTTTATTGCTACCAGATATGGAAGAAATATATCTAAATATAATCAAGTACTCCGTGGCTTACCACAAGGTGCAGTGCTCAGCACTACACTTTTCAATATATTTATTAACGATCTGCCACAACAAACACAAGAGTCAGGTGTGAAGTGTGCACTATTTGCTGATGACTTGGTAATGTGGACTTCAAAACCAAAAAACAAAAGTACAGAACTAGAAAAAACCATGCAGCAATCCTTAAACAACCTACAAAAGTGGACCAAAGAAAATTTAATGACTGTTAATACAACAAAATCAAACTACCAAATCTTTTCACTAAGAAAAAACCACTAAAAATAAAACTAAATTTTGAGGGTCAACAATTACCAGAAACAAAGGAAGCAAAGTATTTAGGAGTTACATTTGATACCAAACTTACATGGACCAAACAAATAGAAAATTAAATACAAAGAGCAGAGAGGCACCTTTCACTGTTAAAACGTCTAACAGGAATGAAGTGGGGATGTTCCAGAGCAACTCTTAACACGACATACAATGTATATACAAAGCCATTATTTACTTGCGAAGTTCTTATAATAGCAAATACAAAAAAAATTCAAATCTTTCAAAACCAAAGTCTGAGAGTAATTACAGGTGCTATCAATACCACCTATAGAAATACTAAGCACCCAATACCCCATTGAATATGAACTAGAAAAAGCAGCTCTTATTCAACACACAAAGTTGATCAGACTCCCATTCAATATATGGCACAAGAGAAATTTTACACATACACTAAAGTCTCAGGAGAGCTTTCTTTCCAAAATTCACAATATCAAGAAGAATGTAGAACTTCCTAATTCAAAGGAAAACTTCATATATAAAGTCAATCCGACACAAACATTAGACATCAAATATTATTTACACCTGACAGAAGAAGTTAAGAAAAGTGATACTCCAATTAGTGTTCTAAAATTATTGGCATTAGATATAATCCATACTAGATTTCCGGAACATGAATGGCTTCATATTTCTGCTGATGGATCACTGATATCAAACCGAGATGGACCAGGGGCTGGAGTCATGTGTCACCTCTTTTCCGTTACAAATCTTTAAGTTATGGAACTACAAACTTTGATGGAGAAATTGAAGCAATTCGAATGGCCCTGCAAAATCTTTTGTATAGAATTTCACATTTTGAACAAGCAGTTATTCTCTCAGATTCCAGGGCAGCAATTATAGCAATTACTTCCAAGTTGTCACAAAAAAACCAAACAATTATAGAATGTTGGAAAATCCTTACCCATCTAACACAACTTCAAAACCGCCTAGTCTTCCAATAGATACCAGCTCACTGTGGACTGAGTGGTAATGAAAAAGCTGATTTTCTTGCAAAAAAGGGTACCAGCAGTGTACAGAAATCTATAGTTAATCTACCATTTTATGCAGCTAAAAGATTGGTCAAAATGAATTTAAAAAAAATTATTACAAAATATTACTATGAAAAATCAAAAAATAAAAGATGGATACTACCAAATATTCAAGCAGTAATCCCTGAGTTTCCTCAAAAAATGGCAGTTGCAACCTTCAGATTGATTGCAGGACATGATTGTGTGGCAAAACATTTAAACAGAATTGGGATATATTCTTCACTACTCTGTCCTCTATGTGATCTGCAAGAGGAAATGGACCTAGACCATCTTCAATAAAGCCCAGCCACTTCTAGCACTCCATCCAACAGTGAAAAATATTGGAGAGCAAGAGGATTAATGACTTCATTCTCAGAAATCCAGCATTAGCTAACAACAACATCTGTATTGTATGTAACCCACATGTTAATGTCTGCTGTCGTAGCTCAGCAGTAAAACACTTGCTTTGTCAAGTGAGCCAAGAATTCATGATTTGAATCCCAGCATAAGTTATACCTTTTATTCCAACTTTTTCACCTGGTATTTCTTGCATATGCACAAAATGTTGCTGAAAGTTCTTTATGCACTGCATTCAAACGTTTTCACTAAGGCTTCATCAGAGTAAAGCAACATGTCAGGTCCACAAGGTTGTGTGTAGCTGACTGCAGCTCAAGGGGCTGAAATTGTAGGTCTTGCTACTCATGGTGCAAATGCTTTACAAATAGTCAGAGAATTGGGTTGTGACCAAAGAACAGTGAAACTATATCTAGGCCAGTATTAGGAGGAAGAAATGGAATCGACCAAATCACACAGGTGTCAGATAGGCCTCTTGCAACAATGCTTGCTCAAGATAATGACCTGATAGAAGATCTGAAGAATCAATCTTTAAGATACAGGTCTGTGTTTCTGGACAAAGCAGTTGAGTATGGTTGCTCATATGAAACCGTATGTCAATGATTAAAGGATTTCGGTGTTGCTCATATCGACCTGCCACTAAGCTCTATCTCACTGAGGCACACAAAACAAGGTTACAATGGGCACAGTATAATATTGACCTTCCTCAGGCTTACTGGGACCTGGTAATCTGGAGTGACGAGAAGGTGTTTCCATCTAACCAAAAAGGGACCCTATAGGCCATGGGGAATTAGATATAAGCCTCAGCACATATTTTTGAACAGAGCATATTGGAGAATTTCAGCACATTTCTGAACCTCTATGTCACCATCAGGTTCCAGGAGTTAATTCAAGTGCCAGAGAGAATGACCTGTGCAGCCTATGTAGATATTCTCAAAAACACTTTGCTGCTATCCCTTCCTGCTAAAGGAACATGGAATATATGTTTATGCATGACATTAATGATGTGCATACCTCAAATATTACCCAGGATTGGCTAACAAGACATCCAGAAATAATCTTCATGGACTGACCTTCAAGATCTCTTGATCTAAACTCCATTAAACAAGTTTGAGCCTTCACGGTAAAGGAATGGGAAGAACAGTGAGCAGACAGCATGCAGGAGAATCTGGTTGCTCAGGTGATGAAGGTATGACAAAATGATCAGTAGAACTCACACCGGTGCTTTGCACTGGTTGCAAACATGCACAGACAAGTAAACAGTGCAATTGCAACTAAAGGTAATAAATACAAAGTTCTAAAACATATTTCATTTTTCTTTTCCAGTCATTGTTTCAACAAGTTGCTTGTTCTCGGAGAAATACTTTTGCTTTAAATCTGAAATGTTTCAGAAATTAATTTATTTCTTAATGTATGATGTAGCTCAGTATGAAATAACAATTTTTTAGTTTGCTTTTTAAGTGCTGTTATCCTTGACTATTGTCTTCATTTTGTTATTTCCAATAAATGGAGTATTAATATTTATCTAGCGGATACACAGAATATACCTTTTCAGTTTCGTACTTTGTACTCCATTGGATTACATACAGTTATATTTGCAGCTGTAAGCTTGTTGTTCCAAAGATCCTTCTTGTTATTTTATGTATTAGCTTATTGTTATAATCAGATTGATTGTATTGGCTCAATTAAAATTATCATTCAATCTCCTGTATTTTCTTCAAAATAATGCAGTAATAGGTTAGCAGCAAAAGAACTGTAAATTAATTTGTTAGTGTTCTTACAAAGTAAAAACATTATCAGCTCAAAATGGAAGATGCACTTTCATTAGCACCATGAGAAGCAACACCTTTGTCCCATAAACACTCTATCAGCCTGTTATCTGAAAATTGTGTGCCTAGATTATAGTAATTAAATTGCTTACTGTAAAACATATTGCGATGGGTGCGAGTTTGTACCAGTAGCACTTGCAGCAGGTCTATAGACATTACAGTCATGTTAGTTTGCGGGAAATATGCTTTGTAACAATCCTGAGAAGCTGTATATATAACTGTGTATTATTTCTTATGATATATGTCCTGTTGTTTTTAAGATTCATTGTTTTAACTGCAGAAATACTAGTAGCAAACTGATCATAGGTATGGTATGTATGTAATTGTAGTCAATGAAATGAACAATTTGGAAACTTTTGTAAAAACCTTTCAGTACATTTTGTATGAAATTGTACCCTGATACTTTTGTATGTGTGATTTATGTATCCCTTTGATATTCAATTCTGTACTGAAATACTCTTTTCTGGTCTTGGCACGTGCATAGTGAATTATGTCTCTGGAGGGTGAGTCAGTGTGTGTTTTTATAAGCTCCCAGTCCTGAAATGAACTATCTGAACTTAAATGTCCTCCCTTTTTTACCTTCATAAATATATTTTCCTTGTTTTAGAATATTGTGTAATGTCTGCTGCTTCTTTTAATTAACTGCAAAAATATTTTGGGTTTTTGCCTTACGGAACTGAATCATTTCACCTATTTCACTTGGGACAATGTAGTACACTGTTGTGTTTTTTAATTTAATTTAAAAGGTGAGTTAATTAATAACACTGAACAACACTTACAACATATTTTTCCGGGACGCGTTTCGAAGGTTAACTTTCCTCCATTATCAACCGGACAATAACTGGGTTTCCATGGTGTTTCATGGTGCAGATGGTGATGCTTCTGGTGTTTCTTCTGGTGGCGGTTCAATGAACTTACTGAAAATGTCTCTCTGAGGAATGTCGAAATTAAATACTCGGTTTCTATTTTTTAAAATAAAGATTTGTTCCCATGTGGACAGTTCTTGTTTTCCGATTATGTGTTTGAGAAGTTTCGGTTCTAGCTTTATGTCATGATTTTTTGTCCAAAAGTGAAATGCAACCGCTGATTTTTCTAATTGTTTACTCTTAATGTTTCTAACGTGTTCCTTGGATCTAGTTTCTAAATTTCTTTTGGTTTTTCCTATGTATATTTCATTACAATCACTGCATTCAATTTGGTATATGCCAGATTTTTTGTTAGGTGGAATAGCATCTTTGATGTTTGAAAGTAGTAGGTTTTTTATGGAGTAATGGTTTACTGCTGCTAGCTCAATGTTGTATTCCTTGAACACCTTTTTAAATTTATCAAAGGCCCATGGATGATATGTGAATTTTTTGAATATCATTTTTGTTTTTGCTGCTGTGAGAGTTGTAGCTTCTTTTAATAATTTTTTCTTTTCTGCTTGTTTTACCTTTTTATCTACTAATTCTTTGGGAAAGCCGTTTTTTTGTGCTATTTCAATTATTTTGTAATATTCTGTTTTATATTCTTCTGCTGAAAGAGGGATGCTCACCAATCTATGTGTTAAACTATTGAAAATTGCTGTTGTGTGTTTGTGACTGTCAGGTGGATCCTGATAACACCCACAATAATGTCTTTGTGTTGGACCAATACTTATGATGATGGCGATGACGACGGTATTCCTGTATCTCCTAAGTGAACCATAGGGCCTCAATGAACTTGGACCAGATCTTCCCTCCTTTATCCATCCCTAACACTATTACACTCCTCCATGTATTCCTTGGTCTACATCTCCCACTACCTTGTGGGATCCATTCCAGGGCTTGTCTTGCTATGTTGTGTTTATCTCGCCATAATATATACCCAATTCACTTCCATTTCCTACAACACATCTCAATGTCAGTGGGTGTTTGATCGGTTTTTCTCCACAGCTCTTCATTGGAGATAACTTGTGGCCACCATATCTTCAAAATATTCCTCAAACTTCTGTTCACAAATGTTTGGAGCATGTAAATCAGTTGTTTCTTAGTCTTCCATGTTTTACACCCATAGAGCAGTACCAGTAAATAAGTATCACACTGAGAATTTTAATCTTTCAACTGGTATTGATCTTAAAAAACCTTGAGTTTCTCATAATGTAATAGGGAACTAAGGGTAAAACCTGAGTCAATCAATAACAGTTATTGACACAAAACAACACACCCTTTTTAAATTTTTGGTATTATGTTTCAGAGGCTACTTTCCTCCATTATCAACTAGACAATTGATCTTTGGTGGTGATCTGTCCCTAGACTGTGCTGGTGGGGTTCTAGGAACTTGGCAATGGACAAGTTTGGGGCATATTGAAATTGAGGATTCTGTCCGTTTTCTTCCAGATGACAATCTGTTCCCATGTTGATAATTTTTTCTTTTCTGTTACATGTTTTAACAGTTTTGGTTTCAGATTTATTCTGTGATTTTTCGCTCAGAAATGGTTGGGAACTGCTGATTTTTCTAGGTGTTTGAGCTTTGTATATCTAAAATGGTCCTTGCTCCTTGTTTTTGCTACATAGATTTGGTTGTAGTTATTGCATTGTATTTGATAAATTCCAAATTATTTGAAGGGATGCTGTGTTTACTAAAAGAACTACATTTTATGGTGTATTTGTTAATTGGAGCCAATTTAATGGCTCATGAATGCACTACTTTCAGAATGTCAAAAAATAATTGAAATAGCAGAAATAAATAAATGGTTTCCAAAAGTCTTTAGTAGACAAGAAAGAAATAGCTAATTAAGAAAAGTCTATTAAAAGAAAGTCACACTTAATACAGCAGAAGAGAAGATGCCTTTAAAAATATTCACCTGACACACATGGACGTTACACATATTCAAAACATTTTTCAGAGAATACAACATCCAGTTGGCTCCAATGAATAAATACACTATGAAAAAACATACTTGGTTCTTACCAATGTAGACAGCATCCTTTCAAATAAAAAATCCAGAATTTATCTAATAGAATACAATAATTGCAACTAAATCTCAATAGGGAAAACAAAAGAGGAACTTGGAAATAAGGGCCATAGAACATTAGAGCTTGTCATCATCATCACCACCAATTGAAGCTGTACATTAGCCAATCAGGGGAAAGTGGAAGAAACGGAAACATAGAAGGATACATGAAGTGGGACAAGTTTCTAATCAACAGGGTGTAGCGACTATTGTTTAACCTGGTAGATCACACTGGAATGTGAATGAATGAAATACCCAGTGTGTGGGTTAAAAAATCGGATGTGTTGCACTCATATGACTTTCTCTACTCTTGTACTAATATTCATACAGACTCTTATTCCTCTATCTTCTTCGTGTTACTTCAGATAAACATTTGCAGAAATTATTTTATTCCTAATTTTCTTGTAGGTGCAAGGGAAATACAGTAGGCTTTCAGCCATTATCAAATCTTTTAAATCTGGTCGCTATATGAAGGCTGTGAAATTCCATTCTCTTTGTATGGCCAAGAAATTAAAAAGTGGGTAACAACCTTCCATTTGAGAAAAGTATTGCAAACCTCACAGAAATAACAGAATTTCTCCAAAATGGTTCACTCCACAGAAAAATTTATTTGGACGCAACTTGTATGTTTTAACAAGATCTATATTTTTTGTATAGTAAGATTTGGTCTGTCTCAGTTTACCAGGTATGCAAAAGTCATCAAGAGTAAACTTGAGTATATAGCCTATGGCCAGAAAATTAAATACATTTCATTTGCCATAAAACTATCTTAAACATTTGGCATTTTAATCAAATTTGTTAGAGCCATTTTTCAGAAAATAAATTTTTTTAAACATTTTCTACATAAGTGGTAGTTTAGGGTGGAGGAAGTTTCTTCAAAATCTTTGTGCCACATCCTTGAAAGATATTAAGCTTAAGCACCAATTTTGGTTTTTAACTAATTTTTCGTTTTTGTGTTATGCCGTTCACAGATAGACAGACAGACACACGCACACATGCAGACAGACACACACACACACACACACACACACACACACACACACACACACACACACACACACACACACACACACACACACACACACACAGACAGAGACACACACACACACATACACATACACACAGAGGCACAGACACACACACACACATACACACATATACACATACACACAGACAGAGGCACAGACACACACACACACACACACACACACACACACACACACACACACACACACACACACACACATACACATACACACAGACAGAGGCACAGAGACACACACACATATACATATACACATACACACAGACAGAGACACAGACACACACACACACACACACACACACACATATACACATATACACAGACAGAGGCACAGACACACACACAGAAGAGAGACAGACACACACACACACACACACACACACACACACACACACACACACACACACACACACACACACACACACACACACACACACACACAGACACAGACAGACAGACAGACTCACCTTTTTTCCGTGAGTGCCTGGTTAAGAATTATCTTAGGGAGAGGCAAACTCTTCATAAACATGCCATACCACTGATTAAAATACTTTGTATAAAAGGAGGTGCACATGAAAGTATATCCCGCAGTGGAAACATTTTACTTCAGTAATCTTATTTTCAAGATTTGCTGCCTTAATATTGGTAATCGATGCATTTGAGAAATGATAAGTTGGTTATTACAACCAACTCCTCCTACAACGAATGTTAGATGTAACTTTCCTATTGTTAATTTCTTCTTCTTAAAATTGATAGAATATGTCTGCTGTCAGTAATCATGTGTAGTTATGCAGCGTAGTTACAAATATATGTGTTATCTAATTTCTATGACAGGGTTCAAGCATTATATCATCATGTGCAAATTTGTTTTCCTTTCAGTAGTAATCATTTTAATATCTGGAAGAGAACAATCTTAATCTGTAAAGCTTTGTCATTAATTTCTTGCTTCATATTCTGATATTTTAAAAACAATAAGTTTGAACCAGTTGAACATTTGCATCTTAGTAACTTTATGTAGGATTTAGCAAATTTTCATGTATGCAGTATTACTTGTGAAACAAAGCTGTTTTAAAGCATTTTATATCATTGGGATCATACAGTTGTTGGATGCCTTTGCCTTGTTATGGTTGCTACGTTTAGCTCCCAGGACTTTGCTAGATCAGTGGTATTCAACCTTTTTTCTCCATGTACCACAAAGACGGTTTTCCATTTCAGCCTGCACCCCCAGGCCTAGTTCTAGAGTTATCCTTAATTCAAATTATAAATGACCATTTATAAAATATATTTACAATTTTAATAATTTATTAAACACTTTAAAGAAGAGGATTGTGCTATAAATGTATAAAATAAAATATAAGAGCAATGTTAACACATACACAGACTATATGTTTCTGACGTGTTAAGACATGCCTGAACTTGTTTTATGGACACCTCTATTCATAGCTACATCTTCGTTAGTGTATTAGTGGTGATTCTGGATTCAAGCGATTTCTTTGTTTCGTTTTGATTGGTGTTAACAGAGAGAAAACGTGCTCACACAAATAAGTAGTGAGGAATGGAAGAAGGCAGTATTGCTAAGTTCAGTGTACTCTTTGCATGCTAACACCAGAAATCACAGACTGACGTATTTTCGATTTTTATTTTCCGTGAACTGTCAACGGAAATTTCCAAAAGACTCTCTTTTAATTTTATGGGAGGATCACAGGAATTGATGGCATGGTGCAAAATGGATTTTTTATCCATGCTAATCCAAAAGTTCATCACCAATACTAACTGGTGAACTAAGCAAAATGGGTTCTTGGACAGAGGGCAATTCAAATCTCTTTGAAGTATTTTTCATTATTTGTGATCATTCAGGAAACATGTTATACTGATTGTGTGTATATTTTTGAATGTTATTACTTTTTATTGTGTGTGATCATTTAGGAGACATATTGTACTGAGTGTGTATAAATTTTAAATGTTTTGTACCCCCTAAGAAGTTTTCACGTACCCCTAGGGATACGCATGCCCCAGGTTGAATCTCTTTGTTATCTTCTTTCTTGGAAGTTTGAAGACAGTTTGAGTTGATGTCTGGTTGATAATGACGGAAAGTCAAACCTTCGAAACGTGTACTGGTAAAATATAAGTGTTGTATAGTGTTATTAATCGACTCACCTTTTTGGTTTAATCTCTTTGTTAAAGCATAACTTTGCTAGAAGATGTAAAGGTGTATGTTCATCCTCACTGAATACTTCTATGATACATTTGTGTAAAAACGTATTGAGAGAGAACCAGCCTTAAGTCAATATTCAGGTTGTATAGAATCTGCAGAAGGGCACTATTTCATTGTTCTGAAGCTTTTCTTTGACAACTGCTGAACCAACCAGCATGATTTCTCCAAATAGCATTCAGGCTTCCTGACCAAGAAGAGTCATTGCTTAATTTTCTTGTGACCATAAAAATATGAAACTTTAAAGTAAGTTAGTCTTGCTGCTGCTAAAAGTTCATTGAAGTCTCAGACAGAGGACAGTATTAAAAAAGGTTTTTGAGAAGTTTGAATTCATGTCTTACCTTGAGATCAAAGAAAAACATGAAGCCAATATTCTGCATTGCCTTTATTGGCAGGATTTAAGATCACTGGAACTGCTGTATTATTCTTTTTCTATGTGATGTTTGCAGTCTTATTCTAATGAATAAATTACCAGGTAAAGTTTTCAAAATGTAGCGAATACATGTATGAGTAAAGATCACCAGAAAAGAAATCATTACATTTAATTCAGTTACATACCTTGCCCTTCTCCATGCTGTGGTGTTATTATATCTGTCATGTAACTCAGGTTTTAGTTTTAATCTCAGTTGAGTTAGGTTCCCTGAATTAGATTTTATCCAGTGTTTTACATATCTATCAGGTTATTGCTTAGTGACTTCAAGTTCATTTGAGCATCATTCCACCCATTTCATTCAGTGTATCTGTAGATCTATATTGTTTAAAGGAAAGTTAAAAGAAAAACTGTCATCACTCTCTAAATATTTTAAACAATAGTGTTGTTACAGTGTTAATGAGTATAGCTTTATTAAGCAACAAAACTCTTGAATTACTCTTTTGAATATCAACTTGCTGTAATGAACAGAAGCATAATTTTCAGTTTTTCTTTTCATTCAAAATTGTGTTTGGAATTAAAAGATGTATATTTTATCTGGTTTATAATTAATATTTAATTACATAGCTCTGCATGGGGATATGAGTCTAGGCTCTCATTCATCCATTTTGCAACATTGCAAAAAGTCAGAAATGGTATATTTTTCATAATATGCATAACTGTGATTTTCTGGACATTAAGAATCAATTTGGAAATGACATACTCATTTGCAAGGTGTAATTGTATTCTTATTGACATGCAAAAATGTATGTACCTTTAACCACTATATTGAAGCTAGACATTTTTTTTTTACATTTGTTATATTTCCAGTCACCATTGTTTAAGTTCAACCCTTTATTTTATTGTTATTTTTGGGAATCTTTGGTAATAATTTATTCCTATGTTTTGCTAATTTACTTTTTGTAACAATTCAATTTTATAATGATTAACCATTTGTAAATATCTTGAATATTTTTTATTTTGAACAGGTGTTACCTTTCAGATAATACTGCACTGTTGTTTTAAAATTAATTGTTTATATTTTATATTGCATAATTCTGTGCATGCAGTGATTAAATAATAGCTTTATGATTTGTTAGAAAAATAATTTCTTACTGTTAATGTTCAAGTTGTTTGTGTGTCAGCTTTAAGCATGAGGAGAAAACATCGATGGCTGGTAATTGAGATGTGGTTTGTGTCCCCCTTTTCCTTTGTTCTCAACAGGGGATCAAAACAATTTCCTTCCTTAACGTGGTGATTCATATACTTCGCTTCACATGTAAGAGAGCGATCTTAATAAGAAGATTATAAAATCTGAGTGTGTAATTTTTTGTTGCAGGTGGATCAAGAAGGGCCAGCAGTGGCGGAGTTGTTGTCATGGCAACAGCACAACCATCATTCAACATGGCCGCCACAGCCTCCACATCAGCGACTGCGGCAACAACAGCTACAGCCTCTGATCTTGTAGGGGGAGGGAGCGGAGGTGGAAACAGTGGAGGAGGCAGTGGAGACGGTGGTGGTGGGGGAGGTGGAAACCAGCAACAGGGGGTCAGTCCAGCAGCGACTGTCACTGTTGTCAGCAGCAATACACAGCAACAAACAAACCAGCAAGGCATTGTATCAGCCAACTCTGTTTCCATCACTGCTGTTCCACATAATACACTCCAACAGGTGACACACATTGTAATTATTGAACCTTTAGTTATTGTGTTTTGTATTTATTGTGTTTTACGATCGAGCAATATTGAAAATTGTGATTGGCATAAACAGGTAACAGCAGTTAAAAAACAATGGAGTTGAATTTATATGCTCCAATGTGAAGTTTTTCACAATCTTTAAGACAGTGTACTGCTAAAAATTGGACAACCGTGCCTGAAAACTAAAAATACATTCTTTTAGTAGAACTTAGTACGTACCATTTTCAGATTCCATTTTGAACGTCATGCTCTTCACCCTTAAGTACCATTTTGTGAAGATGAACAGTGTACGCGAATGTATGTGTAATTCCTTCAAAAGATGAGTTAATTTTTGCTTATTCTCACTGTTGCATTGTATGATACTATTCAAAATTAAACTTGTGTCATATTTTCTTATGCACTACAAAATATGTGCTAAAGGGTATATTTTTCAAATGAAATATTCAGAGGATGAAAGGTTTACTGTATGATAATAGCATACTGAAAGTACATGTGCATCAGCATTTTCATAGTATTATTCCTTGTTTGATTTAATTTAATTTTTCTTTGTTAAAATTTTCAGAAAAATTAAGTTTCACTTTCAAAAAGCTAAAACGTTATAGCTTCACAAACAGAAGATATTTTTTTACAAAATGGGGATAATTGGATAGATCAACTATGAACGTGAAGATTCACAGACTTTTGTTTGAAATCAATTTGAAAAGTGCTTATTCAGTATATAGATCTTAAATGTGTGTGTTCATATTTTAAAAAGTAATACCTTGAAATTTTTGGATACATTGCTGATTAAACACATACACCAAATTCTTAAAATTTCATTCACAAGTATTGCTCTCAATTGTTACTCATGTGTGAACTAACCATAAACTAAATGTGAACACTAATTGTGAGGACTTCTTCCGAGTGTTATTTTATTATCTGGAATGTTTTGGCTAATAATCTGCATTATAATGTCCAGGAGTTGAACATGGTTGTTTGGAAAT
The DNA here is from genome assembly GCA_030765045.1 of Tenodera sinensis. Lineage (NCBI taxonomy): Eukaryota > Metazoa > Arthropoda > Insecta > Mantodea > Mantidae > Tenodera > Tenodera sinensis. The sequence continues at coordinate 28,076,322 of CM060972.1, forward strand.
AAGTTAATATAAAATTTTGATATTTTGGCGATAAAATCTATTTATCAACCTAAAGAAGAAATCAGAACGGAGGTGACAGGCTTTGCAATGAAGGATACACTCTTGGGAAGAAGACTTTGATTGATTGAGCTCAAGTAAAGCAATGGAAGATGAAATGTTAAGTATACAGGAACATTTTAAATGAAGAGGGTCAGGGGCACTTGAGGTGAAGGGATTTTAGAGAAGATCTAATTGGCAAGGTTTTGAATAAACAAGCAATATAAAACAGACTTTTCTTAAATGAAGTGAAATCTAGTTATTAAGAGGAGAGACATTTTAGCTAGTTTTGGAGGTGAAAGTCCATTTAAAATTTATTGCTAAGTAAAAATAGCTTAAGGGGAGAAAGGTATGTAGAGCTTTGTGATAAATGTTCTTCATTCACATCATCTATAATAACTGTTGTGTAGCAAGATGTTCATAATAACACCTATAATCATGGGCGTCGCGAAGGGGGAGCAAGGGGGGGCCGCGGTCCCTCCCTGGAAGTTGGTCAATTTAATGTGCAATCAATTACCGACTATTAAACTACTATTTTAAAAAATCAATTTTTATTTAACACAAATTAACATGGTTATATGCAACGAATATTATAATTTTTACAATAAAATAGTGAATTAATATTATCTGATTGCAAATTTCAAATATGTGGCCCCCCCCCCTGGAAAAATGTCTGCCGACGCTCATGCCTATAATACCTGACAAATCCGCCCAGTTACATGTATAAAATCTTTTTCGGAAAAGAATGATTAGGAATTATTATATTAAAAGCTATGAAAGAATTATCTGCAACATTTTTATCACTTTCTTACACATTCATTCTTATAGGTTTTCACAAATTATTTGTACAAAAACTGGTTTTTCTCTTTGTGTACTTCCTTAAAACATTAGCCAGAAATGGTTTCAAATATGTAATACAATGAAACTTAGGTAATGCAAACATTTTTAATTTGAGCTTTTCCTTTTTCCCTTGATTTTGCTGTATAAACAGTGCATGAGGCTGCTTCTGTGGTGTGGTGGTAGTGTGTCTGCTTCACATTGAAGAGGTCCCAAGCTCGAATCTCGGTTAGAGTGAGTTATCTGAATGAGGTTTTTTCCGAGGTTTTCCATTATCCTGAGAAGACTAATGTCGGACCTTGGGCTCATTTGAGCATCTTTTCATCAATTTAATTAATTCATCATCTGATATGACATTACATTGGTGAATTTTAGTATGCAAAAACAAAAATATATACAGCAGAGTTCCATTAATCCGAACCCTGCTAATCCAAAAATCCACCTAATCCGAACAGGGCTAGGAAAAAATATCTACCAATTTGTTTTGAATTTCAAAATAGAAAAAAATAAACGACTAAAATTAAACTGTTTTTTTTTTTTCCAAGTAAAAACATTTTATTAGCACAGAAAAATGTGAAATAAATGCTACAGGAATAAACAGTGAATCTTTCGGCCATCTTATACCAAAAAACTAAAAAAATGAAGGGTCTAAACCTTATAACAATGTGCATAATAAAGTTTGAATGCAATTTTTTTGTTAACAAGAAAACAAAACGGAAAAACAAATCAACATTTAGGAAATGAAGTCAGTGACCTTCTTTTGACACGACTCACTGAAACAACTTGAAGAGGCAATGTTTTGCCAACTTCCACCAGGCTAGTCGCTCTAGGTACACACCAACAGTGCTTATAGAAACATTACAGTAATTGGTTTTCGTACTAATTTCCTATTTTCAATAATTTAAATACTTAACACATAAACGCTTAAGGTCAATATGCTATCATATTTGAAGAAAATCCGCCTAATCTGAATTTTCGCTAATCTGAACAGGGTTGCCAAGTTATAGAATATGTCAAGGTGGCAGGATATTTATGATAATGGGTAAACTTCAAATTCTAAAACAAAATGTTGTACAATTAACGATCTTTCAGCTTTTAAGAGCTAAGATACATGAGAATGGATTACCTCTCAGGGTGATATGTACTATGCTTCGTTCACAAGAAGACCTCTGAGAGGAATTTTTTGAATCAACAGCTATAGCGATAGAAAAACTTAAGTATGGCTCATATTCCAATATATCAACAAGGCTTATGTATCTGTTAGCAAATATCTTTTGTGTCTGCAATGCTTTATAAATGATGTACTCTCAGCAAAGCTGTGTTAGAATGATTCATGACATCTTTAGGCCTATCATTCTGGGTGGCTCATTTAGTTAGGTGCTGCGGCTAACAAGGTCATGGGTTCAAAGCTGGCCCAAACTAATGGTTTTTAAGTGTGCTTGAAAGTGACAGCCACATGTCAGTAAATTTACTGGCATGTTAAAGAACTCCTGGGAAGAAATTCCAGCACACTGGGATCCGGCAATTGACATCATTAACAAACAAAATAATTGTTATTTTGTTATGCCAACTTTTTAAACCTGGGGCATAAAGTACTTACTACTTGGCAAAGTGACGAGACATATTGACCTTGACTGTTGAGCGCTATGGTCACTTATCTTTTTTTTTTGTAGTGTTTAATGCCTGCTTTCACTAATATGGCACCATAGGTGGTGACACTGATGATACATGGAATGAAGATGGAGTACCAGTGGAATGAGATGGCATGGGAAACTGAAGAACCCGGAGGAAATCTGCCCCAGCGTCGCTTTGTCCACCACGAATACCACATGCAGTTGCCTGAGATTGAACCCGGGCTGCTTATTTTGTTTATTAGAACAGTGAAACAATAGTAACTTGGCTTATAGTCAGTAATAAAACACAGACGGATGATCTCTCCTGCATGCCCATATGAGATGTTGTTGTCCTGAAGATATGATTGCATCTGAACAGAGTGTACATATTCTGTCTCGACGTGTTTGTGCAATAAGCTCACGTAAACACCCGGGTAGTTTCACATTCTTTCCAATACGGCTCATGGCTTTGCCAAGTAGTACAATTGTAACTACTTATCTAAGATGTGAGATTGCCTGATGGTCTACTGGGAAAATACAAATCAATTGCGAAATTTAGTGTCATACTGGCAAGTTGGCCATGGTAGTTCAGTGGTTAGAGCAGCCGCACATGATGTGGAAGATCCTGGTTAAAATCCCTGCTATGGCATGTAATCTTTCAGTCCTGATTCTTCTTCTCAAACAAAATAATATTTAAAAGTAAAATTTTACACATAATTAATTGTGTTTCCCTAAATAAAGATTTAAAATAATATTTATTATTTATCTATAGCCCTATCATTGTGTACTCGTTGATACTGCACTGTATTTTTTGTGCTATTGTATAATGCACTCTACTACTTAAAAATACATGTCATATATATTGCCTATAGCATTTTTTAAATTCCAAGTGTTTGGATAATTAGAATATTTTCTTAGGCCCTTCACAAGTTTCTTCAAATTTAGTTTTCAACCAACTTTAGTTTTTAACCAACTTTTCGTTTTTGAGTTATGCTGTCCATAGACTGACAGACACACAGACACACACAGACCTTTTTCTAAAAATGCCTTTTTTTGGATTCAGGGGTTCTCAAAACGTATATTTCCGGTGAAATCTTGACATTGAATTTTTGGGTGGAATACAATACTTCCCCTACTTACCAGTAGAGAAAGTAAAAAGGATTATGAAAGGCTCTTTTTCACCACTGCATTCTTCATGTGCCCCTCAGTGACATGTCACACTAAAAACCCTAGCGCAACAGCCCATGAAAGGCCAAGGCTTGCCGCCCAGCCGCTGCGTCCCCCACCTCTGCCCACTACAGGCGTCATTGGTTGGGTGCAGTACTGGAGGGTGAGACGTGGTCAGCGCCCGGAGCCCTCCCGGCCAGTTATGCGGCCTTCGCGACCTTGGGCCGCTACTTCTCCATCAAGTAGCCCAATTGGTCCCCCCGGGACCTAACGAGGCATGTCGCACATCCTGTCCAATTTTTCGCCATTTGTGTCCTCAGAATATAATCCAGTGCAAAATAAACATTCATCTGCATGTTCAGCTAAGTCATTCGTGTCGATAAAATTAATTTCAGCTCCTAGATCCTTCAGCAGAGCTCTCTTGGCACATTTTTGGTTGAGATTTCCCTGTTCTTTCAGCTATTTTCTTCTTTTGAAACAGCTTCTTGCATGCAGCACCTTTCCTTTGCTGATGAAACTTCCTTGAGATTCTGGCAGGAATGACTTGAAGTTATCAGGGTTGCTTTAAATCAATTTGCTCTCAGTGGAACTGGTTCCGTGCTAGTTGAAGGCTGTGGTGGTTGCACCTTAAGTAATTAAGGTAGTGGAGAAACATCAACTGGCCCTATGAAATTTTCAGCAATTGGGATCACTTGTTACTTGTCAGAATTTTGCAATGCTTACACTTCTCTCAAATGGAAGGTTGTTATTCATTTATTTTACTTTTTAGTCATGGAAAGAGAATAATTTCAAGCCATCACCGCGACCAGCTCTTAAAACATTTGACTATCGCAAGGCCTTGACTCGGAGAAGACTGTTGCGCCGTGGGATTAGTTTTATCGTTTAAAACCTTTTACTGTATTCCCATATCCCCTTGTATTTACAAGAAAATTAGCAAAAGTTTATCTTGATTAACTTGAAGTAGGTAGAGGGATAAATGTTTGTAAGAAGAGTTTGTACAAGAGTAGAGAGTCATGTGAGTGCAACTGTGAATATCACGAAAAGTCCGATCAATACCAAACTTGGCACGAGTATTGGCATCTTCCAATGATGCGACGCGAAGATTTTTAAGAAAATATCCCCACTCCAGGCCATCCTTTGCATGGAACATTTTTCGCCAGACCAAAGTCCACACCACACAGTTACTCTTTCCGGGTACGTCACCTTTGAATGGGTTACTCAAGGATTTTCTGTCCCACAGATGCGGCAATTTTGTTTGTTAATTTTGCAAAATTGTCCGCACGTTGTCTCCCTAATATCCATTCAACAAACTGTCTCCGTTGCAAGTGGTCCTTTAGTTTCAGATGTTGAGTTAACTGAATGTTGCAGGTATGCACATGATTATTTGTGTAAATTGACTGGATGGAGCTTATCGCAATGCTCACTGTTGTGAACGGCGACGAACTGATTTTTGTGGACTGGGGCAACACTATCACAATTGCGATGTTCTCATCAGACCAGCTGGAACGAGAGGACACTTAGAATTTTGATGTCAGCATTCAAGCAGGCTGTCTCACATTTTGTCTTCCTACGAACTGTTGACTCATTAGGTGCTTCATGACCACCAAAAACCACATATTCGCGCACTTTCTGCCTAACATTCACCGGAGTTGCAATGTATTTTCACATTCAATATTCGTTTTTCCGTTGTAAAGCGTTCCATGATAACTAACCGCAAGAAATACTACTTATAAAACACCTAAACGAAATGCTCCCATGACAATAAAGAAATAGTGTGCAATTAAAAACCGACGTTCTTAATGGTCCATCCCATGGATATTTCTTGTCTTTATAGTGTGCTGAGGGTTCTTGAGAGAGGTCTTGTGTAATATTTTTTAAACGGAAGAGACGCAAGGCTATGGGACAGGTACTTCTTAAAGCAGGGATAAACCATCAAATCAGTCAGCCCGTCAGTCAGCTAGTATGAATATAATACATCGTATAGAGGGGCAAGAACAAGAAAGTAAAAGCTTGGGCGTCTTCTTTCGCTTTCCAAACCACTCTTTGGGAAAATAATCATTTCTCCTTTGGTCCAATGATTCACGTTGTTATAGTTTAGAAGTCCTCTATGTATCTCTTACGGAGCCCACGCTCTCCCTCCTAACCATGGGTATATAGCAGGCATGTTCTCCAGTGGCAGCAGGCTTATGATTAGCTGGGGAGAGAGAGAGGGGCGACGTTTACAGCTATACTTGAATCAACGTTACTTGCGAATTTTGACAGTTCCGTTGGCATGCGTTCCGCGCGTGGTGGAGAGGCGGCCGAGCAGTCTGTTGTTACGACAGCAGATAATAGCCCTGGTGGTCATGTAATCCCGCGATTGTGTGAGCAGAAAGCTGTTAGCTACTTCAAAGTTAAACCTGGTTGTCAAGACAACAGACTACTCGGCGTCCTTCCACCACGCTCGGAACGAGCAACGTTAATTCAAGCATAACGAATGGTCCTAACTGGCATCGGGAAGTCAGTATGTACCGAAGCTTCTCGAGGATACTTAAGGGCATAAAAGGAAGCTTGATCGGGGAAAAATATGCGTCACTTCGCTTCGGACCTTCGAGTAAAAAGGAGCTCTCTAATGACGAGGAAGATGCATCGCCCAGCTACTCTGGCAGTCAGCGGTTGCAGCCGCAGCCTGTCACGCCGGCACACTAGGCAACAATCTCCGCTGTTACCGCCAGGCTCAAGATACCCCTTCCTCACAACATTTCTACTGACAACGCCGCCTCCTCGATACACATACAAACACTGCGATCGGCAACTGACAGCAGTACCTCTGCCACCACTTCTGCTCCGGAGGAAGCGCACACCAGAGTAATGGACACTTATATAGCACACTAATTGTGGGCGTCCAGCACCAGCTTTCGGCGCAACTGCTCCTAGACTATGCCCATCCAGTCACACAAGGAGCACTCATCATATAACACCGCTGCCCTCCCTATACAACGAAATTTTCTAGGCCGGGCCCTGCGTGTAGAGCCAAGGCTCATCATCTGGAATCTATGCGGTCCCGTTGCAGCCTTTATGGCCACACGACAGAAGGCTGTACTATGCCTCCGCGCTGTTATTATTATGGCGCACAGAGCCTCACAATAATTGTGTGCAAGCAGCACGATTGAACCTTCTGCGCAACCTGCCACAGGCAAGGTCACTATACCGGACAGATCTGCTCACTGCATCCATGCCGGTGTCTTACCGTATCTGTTCAGCTGACGACATCGAATCGAGTAATTGCGCGGCAGCAGCAGATTTATGTCACGAAGCCATGCATTACAAGACACATCAGACGCATCTTCAACCGCAGTGTCTCCAAACCGAGTACGCCAGCTGCCGCCGACCACTGCATAATCACCGAAGCTTGTTCAAATCAGACTTTCTGACGAGGTGGAGGGACTTAAGTTTGGGCCATACTCGTATTTATGACAATAATGGTAGTGATGCTAATGACAGTAGCATTGGTGTGTTGTATACAGCGTAGCAGCTGTAGAGGCAGCAAAAGGCATTTTATTGTCTTTAAGAGCACCCTGATTTTGTATTTCTGAATAGTACAGGCATATAACGCTTCCAAAACTGTTTGATGAAAGTCAAGGGCAATTTATTTCCCATTTTTCAGAATTTAGGTTTGTCTGCACATCCCCCGATTAGTGTAATGCACTTACTCTCACTATGTTTGCTAACACATGTCATTTCCAATATTGCATTTTCTATCCGAGAAGCTGTAATATAAAATATTACTTGAAGTTGAAGGCTGAGATTCGAACTGGAATGCACCACTGTCATTACTTTCTGTAATTTTTCGCTTTCTTGTTACATATTTGTCCATGTGGACAAACAAAAGGACAGTGAGTTGCAAGAAACTGAACTGAATACTGCAAGCTGCAGTCGTCATTGCTGACGCAGAATTTCTGGAATTGTGACGCTGAATGCCAACCCAACTAATGAACCAGAGAATTATTTATTGTTTAGCTTATTTGCGATATGATACCTCTGTTACAGCTCACTCTCGTACCATGTATAGTCTGTATCGAAAGTGTTCCGTGTCTTCTTGTATTTTCAAAGATCATAATAATAAATACAGCAAAACGAAAATGTACTTCCTTAGTAGGGAAGGAATTTTACTTTCACGAGCCGGGAAAATTATTTAATGAGAGCGGGAAATCCCCTCCCATCCCCCCGTTAATTCGAACTCTGGCTTCACCAATGACAAGCTAGAGGACACACAGGCGTAGCTCCTACTCATCACCGCTAATATCATCTCACTTACAGACATCGACACACAGCATCAGGACAAACCAACTCGTCCACTGAATATCACAATCAAACCAAAAGGAATTAGCAACCTCACAACAGACCATCAAACTCCTCATAGGAAGGCTCGTCGAGGAACAAGGCAGTCATTCTGACGATGCTGGATTAATTGAACCAAAACCACAAGTCCGCCGGAAACTGCCTAAGCATATCTGGAAGGACACTGACGAACCCGCTTGCTCGATGCTTGAAGGCCTCGATCGTATGATTTACGAAGATGCAACTAGAATTCATTAAAGATCGCAACAATTAGTGCACCTGGGTGGTAGACTGGGCCATCGGACTAGCTTGTCTCCCGGTTCCCATCGCATCTCCCACTCGTCGAACCTGCAGGTGCTTATAAGCGATACATCACATGACCCCCTAGAATTCTATCCCCTTTCACTTAGTCTCACCTTATATTTTCCTCATTTTTCTCCTTGTAATTCCCATATGTACTTTCCCTATCCTTGTTACCCTCTTCCCAAATAGCGTGGTTGAGAGTTTCAGTACAGTATACGTGACAATCCTATGTTCGACGTTTCGGTGAACGAGAGAGATAGAATATTGTAGAAAGCGAGTCCTGTTTTCCACATTTTAGTGAGCACTGGGAGATCGAAGAATGTGATTAGCGCGTCATAATTGAAGCGCTACGGGCACAAGGAAAACAAACAGAAGAGTCACTAGAGGAGACAGCGGACAAACGCACATTTTTCCGTAATGTTGCAGTCCTGAGCTAATCGGAACAGTTAACAGCAGCATCATCTTTGTGCATCATTGGTGATTGCCTTCTAGCGGCATGAGTTTGACGGATTGATTACGGTTACAGACCAACATGCCTGGAGATAATCCCTGTCTGCTTAATACATCCAGACATGTTGCTGGCACACTTGCCTTTGTTACCTCTGCAAAGGGGACGGACAGGCAGTGAAGCAAAAAGGCTATGATGCACATCCCTTTTGACAGGTGCAAATAGTGAAACCCGATCCACAACTGGCACCAAACATAGGCATTGCGAGTATATCAGCTGACTTACTAAGGGCTTGCTTTCCTGGGTCTGTATCGTCCAAATGAAATGCATTTTCTCGCATGTCGCACGGCTGAAAGTTGAGTTTTTCATCACGAGGGCCTCACAACTCCTCCGTGTTGCATACGATTAATTAATGCATTTACTTTGCTTATAAAATACGGCTTTAACTATTAGCACATACCACGACGGTGTCTGTGGAATCTTTAATGCAAATAATTTGGCTGCATGCTGGAACAGAGAGTTTGTGATAGATGAGCAGAGAGAATTTACTGACATCCGCGGAGCTGTTATTGACCTAATGCAGAGGCCGCAAAACGTCACAAATTCATGACGCAATTTGTTTCCTTTCTTTAAGTGCCTGCTTGCGACATCTGTCCATGTGCCATTGAACTGTGTACTCTAATCAGTAATCACTGAACATTTCACTGTGAAGGTTCTGTCAGTTTATTGTTGGCAACCTGTGAAAGTGAAGGTGTTTCATAGTCGCTTCTAAACTTTGTCGTGGTTGATGTTATGCAATAAAGTTTTGTGCTCTCTTGAAGAAAAATGCTACCAAAATCTACCCTTTCCGTGACTTCCCAGTGTGACAAATGAAAGTGTTGCCGGCTGCACATGGCGTGAAAGTGATTTTCCTGAAAACACAAGCATAATTTCTTCTTGTGTCTGTCATCACAGTAATGAACACTGAGCTTGAAGAGAAAAGAGTGGTTGCACATTTAGCGAATGGCAGTGTTGGCGCACCAAAAATAAAAAAAAAAATAAAAAAAAAAGTAAAAATAATTAAAAAATAAAAGCAAAACACCACAGTTCCTATTCCCTATGCTGGGAAAGTAGCTCGTAATTAATTCTCCAGAACAAAATTATGTAGGAAGAACACTTACGATCCGATGGTTCGACGTTCTTTCATTCCACCATATCGAGTGTTTGGCTTAATTGAAAAAGACCTGAAAAACATACTGTCCTTCAGTTGGAAGAGGGTCCTGATCACTATTGGAAATCTGCAACCCAGAAAAGTGCTTAATAAACGTGGGCAGACACTTGTAAGTTTAACTCACGAAAAAAAAAAAAAAAAAAAAAAAAAAAACTTAAACAATTTTTTTTTTTATCGAAATGCAATTTGTAGGGCTAAGCTTATCACTAAGACCATAGCGGATAGAAGAGATAGTGTGAACTCTTCGGGAATTACTATGGTTCGCTCGCAAGATGGCACTGGTGTCGCGGTCGCTTTATTTTAGTTCACGAATGCATGGTGAAAATGGGTTTCATATTATCAGTTAGCATTTTAAATACCTAAAATCGTAAGCAGGAATATTGGAAATACTGTTTTGAAACATCGTCTTTCCTTGACACATAATATAGGATGGTATTTTACAATAATGGGTATTATAATTAACGAAGTACAGTGGGAAATATCTGCTTACATGATTTTACGCTGAAAAATTAAACCATAATGCAAATTATGTATTTTTTAAGCATTGTATCTAGAACCAGCTTTTGTTTTTTACTTAAATAATTTAAATTGCGTTTATGTTCGCAACAATTAGTAGCGAATTTCTTTTCTACTATTTTTAATTTAGCCATCTCTTTAGATAGCAGGATTTTAGTTCTAACTAAATTTCTATTGAGGTTTCTAATTCTTTTCTTCAGTGTAGCAGTTTCATTATTGACACTTGTGTTTGTGACCTTAGAGGAATTAGAACTGTTTTCTGTGAATTCCTCATTGTTGAAGGACGGCGCGTTTGAAATAAGAACTGGTTGACTGGATCCTGCATCTGGTAATTTACTGATTGTTGAATATTGCTTTTTCAGTAATTTTTTGTCTCTGTGTTGTGGAGATTTTCGGGATTTATGCACTGTAGTTAAGTACCTGGGTAAATTAGGAAATATACAGGGAATTGCCCCTGGCTTTAACCGCCATTTAATTCCAGGGATTTCAACTAGTTTTCCATGCACAACGAATGAATCAACTTTCACTAAAAAGTCCTCTGGAAAATGTTTGTCACAAATACTAGATTTAACAGATAATTTAGTGTCTTTCCTAGGAATAGACGTTTCCCATTTGTAAAACATATTTTTATCTTTAGGAGTAAAAAAAGTCTAGCTTCTGAGCAGTTTGTGTATCCTGAACGACACCCGGGTACAAAACAAGTTGGCATTTTTAATCAATTATTGATGTTGCTTGAAACTTACGTTTTGAAGAACACACACATTTATGCACAAAATTAGAAGCAATTTCACAAGTTATGTACCTAATTACTCACAACACACAACGCATACGTATAAAATTGTCTGTACTTCCGAATCACATACTAGGCAGTTCGGCCGCATTTTGAGGTGACTGCGATCGCCACGCCGCAGTTTCGGTCAGTTGCCACGGGACCACGGATCATGCAGTGAACTATACTCTGTTCATCTAGAGATTAGAGGAGACGTAAACAAAGCCACGTGCGTTTTGACCACAGCGCGCCCTCTTGACGCTTTCGCCGTGTAAATAGTCTCTTGAAGAAATACTGTTACTGAGTTCTGAAATGTCATTTAATGTTTGCTAAAGCATGAACTAAGTGTACTAAGCATAGTTAAACTGTAAGAATACGCAGTTAAGTGAATTTGTAACCAGCCTAATTCATTCTGCGCGCGCATTATTCAGTATGAAAGTAACATGGCAGAACAAGTGAGTGTTGTTAAACATAAGTGCGGCAAACCATTGGGAAGTGGTGAAAAGACAACAATATTGAACATACTTAACAAGTTCTACGAGAAATATCCTGAACTTGCTATCGAAGACGTGATGAAATTAACATCCGAGTTTACTGGTGTGTCAGTTGCAAGTATTTACAGTACACCCAAAGAAAAATCGTCAGTTGGTGAAGATACCGGTAAAAACGACCACGTGCTAGATAAATGGTGGATGTAGTTTGCGACGAATTTGTGAGTGTGAGATCTGCAATCCGTCGAAAAGTTCACCAGTTCTTTGTTAACAATGAACCACTACCTTAAACAAAGTGCTGTTGGCAGTTAACTCCGATCACGATCTTCCAGATTTAAAACGAACTTCCCTCCACAAGCTGCTTCTGGAGATTGGTTTCGAGATTGCGAACAGGAAATGAAAAAGTGCTATTGTGGACAAAGATGACGTAAGTAGCAGTTAATTTCCATGTGCTACATGTTATTTGGATCACGTAAATATATCCTTTAGTAGTGTAAAATGCATATTATACCTACGCGTAGCGGTAGGTAACCGTGTTGCGTCATTGTGAAAGCACGTGGCCGCGGAGTGATACAAACCGGTGCTTTGTTTATATCTCCTCTAATCTCTAGATGAACAGAGTCTAGCGGGAGAGTTCACACTTTCTCTTCTATCCGCTATGCTAAGACTAATGTAAACATGACGCACATTAGACCACAAACTTCTGCCAAGGCACGTGATGTATCAAAATAATTATCAAAACATTCTGGAGAAGAATGGAGCAACAATGAGATGCTTCAGTTTTATTATGCTTTAGAAAACATAGTTCTAGGACCTCGTTGAGAAAATGAAGACAAAGCAGTGCATGAGGAATAAATAGACAAAAATTTAATGTAAAATGAAAGAAAAGCTTAAAAATCTAAGAATAACATTTTTAATAATACTTCTTGATTTGTACTGTAATCAAGCGACACCTGCTTTTATTGGGTGTTAAAACTAACTTTTCACATTCAGTAAAAAGTTATTTTTATATTACGCGAGTAACAGAACCTCGTTTAGTGTTACACAAAATTTCAAGGTTTTAATACTTCAGTTGCGAAAAATACCTAATCCCAGTTTTGGTATCAAACCCCACCACATCCAATTTTCCTCAAATTTATTTATTATTGATTTATTTCTATAATATTTAAAAACATAATATATATATGCCACTTTCCTGGCGTAATATTTTCTTTTAATTGTTCCAGAATATGAGTTTCTTGAACCAATGATGTCATTGTCAACAGTCTGGTTATATTTGGTGATATTCGATCCGTTAGGTTGCATTTGTACCACCAACTGTTCGTAAAATACCACCACAGTAAAGTTACGGCCATAGTGTTATTGCATCCATTATGTTGCCACAGAAACCCTTGTTTTTTAACCCGTTGCAGAGAAGCCCAGAAGATTTTGTTTAAATGCCCTATTAATTACTTAGTCAACCCGTGGACACCATTGTATTGCTCGTGCTTGCGTGGTTTCGTCTTCAATTGTTTTAGAGCAACATATGCAAGTCTAGTTACTGTTATTTTTACATTCTCAACTGCGTATAGTAAAGGAGAGGAAGTATTGTATTGCACCCAAAAATTCGACGTCGAGATTTCACCGGAAATATATGTTTTGAGGGCTCCTGAACAAAAAAAAAAAAAAAAAAAAAAAAAAAAGCATTTTAAGAAAAAGATCTGTGTGTGTGTGTGTGTGTCAGTCTGTGAATAGCATAACTCAAAAACGTAAAGTCGGTTAAAAACCAAAGTTGGTATTTAAGTTCAATGTCTTTCAAGGATGCGACACGAATATTTTGAAGAACATTGTTCCACCCTAAACTACCCTTTACATGGAAAATTTTTCAAAAATCTTGATGGCTCAAACGATTTATATTAAAATGACATGTTTAAGATATTTTTATGATCAAATTAAATGTATATTTTTAATTTTCTGGCTCTAGCTCATGTAGTTCTGTTTTCTGTGGATGACTTTTGAATAACTCCTAAACCGTAAGCAATAGGTCAAATCTTACTATACAAAAAATGTAGATCTTGCTATAACACAATTTATGTCCAAATACATTTTTTTTGTAGAGATATTCCTTGTTATTTGGGTCAATTTCGGAAAACTTATCTTTCGTCAAGCCCAACATCGTTGTTCCTTTTTTAGGTTAGCCTTACAAAGAGAACCGAATTTGAAAGCTTTAAAAGGTTTGACTATCGTTCAAAGCCTACTGTATTCCCATATTCCCATTGTACCTACAAGGAAATAAGCAATAAGATAATTTGTACAAATGTTTATCTCAACTAACACAATAGAGTTTGTAAGAATGGCTAGTACAAAAGTAGAGAAAGTCATGTGAATGCAACACATCAGATTTTTCAAATCGGATTGTAGGATCAAGAATTAGTCCCCTATTTTGTTGCTTATCAATGGCGATTACTCTATTATTTCATAAAAGTCAGGTTAGAAATTTCGAAACCATCGCAATGTATAAATCGTAATTAATTATTCCTGGATATAAAAATCTTCTTACTAATATTTCTACAAATTAGTACGTATCTTTTAAACGTAAATGAACAAGTAATGTGTATATGTCACCAATTAATATGTATAACATATCTTATAGCAGTATTGGTAAAAGCAAATGCCTTGTTACGGCTTACATTAGGCTTTTGTTTCCCATTTATATCCCGCCTTTAACTGCAGAGGTCGTATCGGCGGCCTTGCCTATTGGCAAATGGTGTTACACGTTTACGTTGGGTTTTTCGATCTTTGGGGGTTTTATACTTTGAATTCACACACACATTCACACTTTCATTCATATTTCCAGACTCAGAGAAGGATGAGGAATAATCCTGGCCGGAGAAAAATTCCTACCCCCCCCCCTGCCGGGAATCGAACCCGGGACCCCTAACACACCTTAGGCTTTCAGCGATAGTCAAATATTTTAAAGCTGGTCGCTATGTGACACAAGGAAGTGAATAACGCCTTCCATTTGAGAAAAGCATAAGTATTGGAAAGCTCACACAAAGAACACAGAATATCTCCGAAATGGTTCACTCTACAAAAAACTTATTTGGAATAAATTGTGTTTTAGCAAGATCTAAATTTTTGTATAGTAATATTTGGTCTATCTCTTACTGTTTACCAGTTATGCAAAAGTCATACAGGGCTACGTGGGCCATAGCCAGAAAATTCAAAATGTACATTTCATTTGTCATAAAAATATCTTAAACATAAAGCATTTTAATCAAAATTACATGAGTTGTGTCTGCTCATAGCGGGAAGTTTGAATGTATAAAAGTGTGGAAATGAATAAAATGGTGAAACTGAAGGAGATAAATCTTTAGGGTTTATCCTTAGAAAAGAAGCTGTTTTTCGTAGGCACTTACTATTTGCGAGTGAGAAATCCGGTATCTGGACAAATAATGGTTGCTGTGATATTGGTAATTTAAAACAAAAATGGCAAAACATAGATGAAGCAATAAAGTATCTATTGGTTGCCCCAAGTATGGGATCAATTTGTAGCGAAAAGTGATGCTTCGTGGTAACGTATCGACCGTTGTCGATTCTTGCAGTTCTGCTCCGGCTATGCTCGAACATGAGACTTTAATCCAGGGTATGCGCGGGTATATTTTATATAGATCACCCAGAATAACTTTGGAGACTATTTATTCTCAACTCTTTAACACATTTCGGGAGTTATGCCGACTTCCAATATATACCCTCGCAGAGCAACCGCAACTCACATGTGTCCACAGCTAAGTTCTCCACCGATCTGGTAACGCTTACTGGCGTCTCCCCACGCTTTAAAGAAAGAAAAAGAAAAAAAAAAAAAAAAAAAAAAACAAACAAAGTTCCTCCCGATTTCAAATTTCATGACGTCATCAAAAGAAAGCCTCGCATCCAAAATACTATTTCATTCCTTTTCACAATTTAGAAATGTCCCTTTCTATTAAAACATGTCCTTTTTTGAATTCCGAATATATAGTTACCTTTCTATGATTAAACAATGTTTTCTTTATATTTTATTAAACATATCACGCGACTTCTAAGGTTGGCAGACCTGAATTTTGACCGTGAATTTCAAACTAGCTTAGTTTTTCAAACGTTGGCTAACCTTAAATTTTGATGGCAATTTCAAATTATGTGGTATGACGTCATGACTCGTTAATTTCAAACCAATAATGTATTTATCCTACAAATTTAACGACTATTATTTACTCATATTTTGCTCACCTTACAACACTTCCTACTCTATTATCTACCTATGTTATTACTAAACACATCGCAAATCTCACATCCGGCAATTAAATTAAACGTGTCTTTATCAAGCCCATTCGATTTGAATCTAAATTTCGGTATCATAGAGCTCAATTGCCCATATGAATTGTGAACTAGAATTGGGTGGTGTGTGTCAGAAAGAAATATATTAAAGGTGGAGAGGATGTAATATCTGCACACCCACTGCGACAAGTCACGTGGCATCACTCCCTTAAGGTGAAGAAATGAATGCCATATTGAACTACTCTGAACAGGGATGCAAACTTCGAGAGTTTTCCCTTTTGGTGGAGGTTTTACTTTACTATATTACTTTCTCTAATACTAAGCAGGGGAAGTATTGTATTCCACCCAAAAATTCGATGTCGAGATTTCACCGGAAATATATATTCTGAATCCAAAAAAATGCATCTTTAGAAAAAGATCCGTGCGTGTGTGTGTCAGTCTGTGGACAGCATAACTCAAAAACGAAAAGTCGGTTTAAAACCAAAGTTGGTATTTAAGTTTAATGTCTTTCAAGGATATGACACGAAGATTTTGAAGAAAATAGCCCCACCCTAAACTACCCTTTACATGGAAAATTTTTCGAAAATTTTGATTTTCTTGAAAATGGCTCTAACGATTTTGATTAAAATGTCATATGTTAGGGATATTTGTATGAATAATGAAATGTATATTTTGAATTTTCTGGCTATAGCCCCTGTAGTCGTATTTACTCTGGACGACTTTTGCATAACTGGTAAACCGTTAGAGATAGACCAAATCATACTATACAAAAAATGTAGATCTTACTAAAATACACAATTTATGTCCGAATAAATTTTCTTGTGGGGTGAACCATTTCGGAGATATTCCTTGTTATATGTGTGAGTTTCGGAAAACTTAAAACTTTCGTGAAGTGGAACATCGGTGTTCATTTTTTTATATGTTAAGTGTGCAAAGAGAACAGAATCTCAAAGCTTTAAAAGACTTTACTATCGCTCAAAGCCTACTGTATTCCAATATTCCTCTTGCACCTACAAGGAAATAAGCAATAAGGTAATTTCTGTAAATATTAATCTCAGCTAACACGAAGAAGATATAGGAATAAGGGTTTGTAAGAATGGTTAATACAAGAGTAGAGAAAGTCACGTGAGTGCAACACATCAGATATTTTAGAAAAAAAGTCCGCTCGCGCGCGCGCGCGCGTGTGTGTGTGTGTGTATGTGTGTAAGACAGTCTGTGGACAGCATAATTCAAAAACGAAAATTCGGTTAAAAACCAAGGTTGGTATTTAAGTTTAATGTCTTTCAAGGATTCCCCTTGAAGATTTTGAAGAAAATTGCTCTACCTTAAACTATCCGTTACATGGAAAATTTTTAGAAAATTTTGATTATCTTGAAAATGGCTCTAACGATTTTTTATTAAAATGCCGTATGTTTGAGATATTTTTATGACAAATGAAATGTATGTGTTGAATTTTCTGGCATAGCCCATGAAATCATATTTACTCTGGAAGACTTTTGCATAACTGGTAAAGCATAAGAAATACACCAAATCTTACTATACAAAAATGTAGATCGTGCCAAAACACCCAATTTATGTTTTTTTTTTTTTTTCTATTTTTTGCTGAGTGAACCATTTCGGAGGTATTCCTTGCGTTTTGTGTAAGATTTGGAGAATTTATACTTCTGTCAAATAGAACATCCCCATTCACGAAAAAAGAGCTTTAAAAGATTTGACTATCCCTCAAAGCCTATTGTATTCCCATATTCCCGTTGTACGTGCAAGAAAACGAGCAATAAGATAATTTCTGTAAATGTTTATCTCAACTAACACCAAGAACGTAGTAGAATGAGAGTTTGTAAGAACGGTTAGTACAGGAGTAGAGAAACTCATGTGAGTGCAACACATCAGATTTTTTTTCGTTGCTCTTCTGTAACCGGTCGGAACTGCACCATGACTTTACATGCACTGCACATTGTGTAAGGAACCTATCCCCAAACTTTGTAAATGTAGAATCATGTTTGAGGACGGATTCCTTACGCCAAAATAAACAAAAGCCATTAATGCAAACACGTGTCCCAAAATCGTTCGTTTTGGATTTATTAAAGTTCAGAATGGTATTAATAAAAACGTTAAACTGACACATTAACTATTTTTGGCGTTGTAAGCTTGTGAGGACGTACTCGACACACAAACGCATATCAGACGGTCGAAATGTCCTCTTGTATCAAGACACACTTACACTCGTTGAATCATGCACAGTCGCCCTGACAAACACTTGCTGGTGGTATTGAATGGTTTCACAGGCTTACATGATATCTCGAAGAAGAGTTTCTTCATGCGGTTGTCTGCTGCATAAATCAAATGTTTAAGCTGCCCCCATAGATAAAAAATCCAAAGGATTGAGGCCATGGAACTGGTCCTCCTCTACCTATCCATCTGTCATGGTAGATACCACCAGTGCGTCTCGAAGAATGTGACTAAAATGTCCTGGAGCCCCATAAATCATACGTTTCTTCTTACACCTTCTAGTAAATCTGGAAGAGTGTTCTGAATAGTACCTGTAGACATCCTAGGAGAACGTATGGATCTACCAAATAGTCGCCTTCAATTCCAGCCAACGCATTAATGCTAAGCTGATGAGTCTAGCTGAACTGTAGCACGAGGATTAAGAACTGCCCATATATGTTGGTTGTGGAAATTTGTTATCCATCTTTTGTAAATGTTCCCTAGTTTGTAAACAAAACTAAAGAGACATACATCGAATTGGCAGTGTGTGCAAGAAACTATCCGCAGAAGTTCTCCTGCAGTGCGTGATCAGTGTGCCAAAATGCTTGCATCGTACTTTGAAAATATACGGATACAGGAGCTGGTCGCGAAGTATCCGTGCCCTACTTGAGATATACCACATGCCAAGGCCACTTTCCTTGTGCTGACAACTAGATCTTCTTCGACAGATTGGAGAATGTGTTCTTCATGGTCAGACGTAAGAGCAACCTTGGTCTTCCTCGATCAATAGTCTGTGGTGCTAGGGATACTGTCTCAGCAACGCTACGATAAACAGCTGCAAGAGTTGGATGATTCGGCTGTCTTCAGTTTGGAAACGACTTCTGATACAGGACTGCTATTATAAAGGTTTAATGTATAGTTTTAGGTTTTCCTTCGGTTTTATGAGATAATCTACAGCCAGTTTAGCTTTACTGGAGCGCATCTTCCCTTTTACTACAGTTTAATGTTATAAGATTTGAAGAATTTCTATTATGATGAAGTTCAAAGACCTTGGGGACTCAAAACGTCCTTTAATCACTTTCTAATTTGGAACGGCCATGACTTTTTAAACTGATTCACACTTATGAAACATGGAGTCCTGACCTTATGTCAAATTCGAAAGCGGATACAGAAATCAACGAGAAGTTATAAACTGCAAAACCATATATTTTATCATTGGATTTTTATTAAAATAACAAACACATGCTTGAAAATTAAGCGTATAAATAAAAGATAGAACCATGTAATGCTTTATCCATGCATCACGTGCTCCCATAAGCATTAATAAAATTGCCTATAGCGTGGTCTTCTGTATACCTACGAGAATATGTTCTACGTATTTTGATCATTGATTAAGTAAATAGAAAAACGAGTTGATTAACAATTTGTAAAATATACCAGATGGAAGGGAAGTCATTACATTAATTTAAAACGGTGATAGATCTCGGTATTTGGAACACATTAGTTATTCTACGTTTTTGCCTCTGGCCATTTCCTACGGAGATATTTTAGTTTTGTCGAAAACAAGAGACAGACAAATGAAGAAGCGGACAAAGCTGCTAAAGAAGCAAGTCGGTTAACAGACACACATGAACAGCAAGCAGTACCTTATCGTAATATTACAAAGTACTTCTCCAGACTAATAAAAACAAGATGGAAACAGACCTGGAACCAATCGCCTCCAGAAAAACTACACATGGTAAGGAAAGGAGACACCAATTCTTCCCCTGTCTATTCTCTTAGCAGGAAAGAGCAGGTGATTATCTCACGTCTCCGCATTGGTCATACAAGGTTAACCCACTCATACCTCCTCAGCAAAGGCCAGCCACCACAATGTGAAGTCTGCAACACCCGCCTCACAGTAAAACATCTCCTCACAGAATGTAAGCAATACGCTTCATCACATCACTGGAGACTTATCCACCATTCTGAACACGCCATCCAACTGCAGAAGGGTATTATCATTTCTCAAAAATACAGGCTTACATACGAAAATATAATATGAAGGATATTTTTGTTGTACTGATTTGTTGATTAGTATTTTCATAATTTTGGTTAAATAATTGTAACAAGTTTATTGTATACCGCTGTATTACATAGAATAGTCGCGAAATGACGTAATTGTTGAAGCGACTCTAAATAAATTAAAAAAAAAATAAATAAAAAAGAGAGACAGACAAGCCGGCAGCGCTGTGTCACTTCCACTAGGTCTGTACATAAACACAGCAGTGGCGCAACTCGTGAGCGTAAACAAATACCATACCGTGTCTTTCCGTTTTCACTGTGCGAGTGTAGACCAATCAGAATGTCAGTTGCACTCTTTATTTCCCCAAACATTACACCACCCTGCGTCGTGTTTGCAAGCCGGTTTGATCCCTGACCAACCTCAACGCAACATTGCCAAGTTACTTCACGTCTGAAAAAGCTGCCCGGAATTTCCTTGAATTTCCTTCAGTGCTTAATTATTTCGAAACCCTGAGTGATGTTCCATAATTACTACCGAAACTATGTCAGAAATACATTACTCTACGCATCTTTCAAGTAACAAACTATATCTTCGTACATTCTTGGGGAGTTACGCGTCCAATTTGGGAGAAAACAAACTTGTTTTAGTACGAACAAAATGCCAGGCAAAACGCCGAATGTACCTAAATTGCTACACGTTTCGTTACTGTAAAGCTTATTTTTCGTTGTGAGTGGTAGCCTACCACGTTAATTTAAAGCTAAACCGTAACCCTTATTTTTCATCCTTACCTAATGGCCATTATTTCAGATTAACCTTTTCTCGAAACTAGCTGGTATACTAACAGCATTTAGTTGCGGTGTAAGCAAATTAGCTATCGAACTTGTTACCGTAAACATTACTATGTTTCATAGTAAATGGTTTCCCGTCACTTTAATTTAAGCTGTGCTTAATTTTTACAGTGAGTGGACGTTATTTCAGAACGTTTTAACGTTTCAGTACCTTCTAGAACGAACTGGCAGGTCCTGGCACTGGTATTCAAAATGGCGCCCGTATGTGATGGGACATGCTTATAAACAACTTCTCCACAAGGTACGATTTCGATGCAACATTTGCGGTTCCTGGGTCATCGCATACTGGGACACCCACTATTTTTTTTCCTGTATGTAAATGTGTATTTACCTCTAGAGAGATGCATATGAGAAAGTCGAATGTTGAACTTTCTTCTATATGAACTTGCTCGTTTAATTTTCCCGCGCCCTCTTTACCAAATGCCAGCGCATTCAGTCAACAAGCTGTAGAGGCGCATAAACCGGATTTTACGACTGGCGAAGGAACCTTTAGGGCGAGGGGTCGCAGGGATCGGGGAAAAGCTTGAATTTAGGAATACAGTGACTTAAAGTAGCATGGTCGACAAAGCTAAGACATGCGATTGTTATCGCGCAAGCGCATTGCGTTCTCTACAGTCTTTTCCTTGCTACGAGCACTTCCCTCCCTCTCGTTTAGCGGAAGCTGAAATAAACCTGCTAGGCAGCTAGCCAACTTGGCGTTTCTAAATATGTAGCCATTTGCTATATTGAAATAACAGTTATGTTAATGTTGTAAACACAATTACATTTATTTTTATTAACCCATTATAATAGCATATGTAATTCATGTAAATTACAAGGCCAGTACTTCAGTTTGGAATAGTTATTTTACCGTGTTTATTAATGTTTGTTTGTGTTTCTGGCAGCAAATTGCATTCAGTTGTGTCTGCATGTAGCGGGGAATTTAAATCAATGAAAGTGTGGAAATGAATAACATGGTGAAACTGAAAGAGATAAATCTTCCGGGTTTATCCTTAGAAAAGAAGCTGTTTTTCATACTTATTGTTTGCGACTGAGAGAAACGGTATCTGGACAAATAATGGTTGTTGTGATATTAGTAATTTGAAACAAAAATGGCAAAACTAGAGCTCAATTGACCATATGAATTGCAAACTAGAATTGGGTGGTGTGTGTCAGAGAGAAAAAGAGAATAATGGTGGATAGGATGTAATATACTGCACACCCACTGCGATAATTCACGAGCCGCCACTGAGTTAAAAAAAGTTGTAATAACACATTCTATTTTGTGGATGCAGGCTAAGTAAAATAAAGTAAACAAAATAAATGCAATTTAATATTAAACGGTGACCAATGATCAATGAAATATATGAAGTTTTTCATCCCATTTTGCAAGCGCATTACACAGTTAAATTGCAAAGAAGGTAAATAAAACTGCAAGCGGCATGCTATTTAAATGAAACAAAACTGTTAACATTGTGTTCACTCAAAATTATTATTCATTGTTTGCACTGCTTTCACACTCTACCATTTACATAATATTTATTACGTTTTCATTGCGAATTCAATACGTATTGAGTTCTTTTTCAACTTCTTTACCGCACGTAAACGCGGATTCAAACGAAGCTCAACCACTGGATCCGATCCGCTTATTTCGTTGGTCGGATCGAAATTGTGTTGCATGGAAAGATCTATGGATTTGAATCCGCCAAAGTTGCTAAACTTCTACTCGTAACACGCTGCACTTTTGTTTTCTTAGTGAAAGTGGTGTAATAAAAGAAAACAACAGTTACTTTTATTGTTTCTATAATCTCGGAATTTATTCGTCCCAAAAACGTTCACTTAACCTCAAAATCTTGTTAAAATAGACAGAAAACATATTTCTACAGGTTCGGCAACATAAACCAAGTAACCAACACAAAAGCTTGAATTATTTCCGTTTGAGCCTTGCATATCCAAAGCGATCGCATTTCCGGATTGAATTCAACATGGCAAAATTTGTGTATTAGCAGGACCTTCTCTAGAGGGTCCTGGTATTAGCCATCCAGTCTATGCATGTTTACTACGTTTCCATGCAGAATTGAACTTTATTTTGATTTTCTCGGTAATGGCTCTAATGACTTTTATTAAAATACCATATGTTTAAGATATTTTTATGACAAATGAAATGTATATCTTGAATTTTCTGGCTATAGCCCATGAAGTCCTATTTACTCTGGATGACTTTTGCATAACTGGTAAAGCGTAAGAGATAGACCAAATCTTACTGTACAAAAAGTTTAAATCTTGCTAAAATACACAATTTATGTCTAAATAAATTTTTTGTAGAGTGAACCAGTTCGGAGATATTCCTTGTTATTTGTGTGAATTTTGGAGAACTTATACTTCTGTCAAAGAAGCTTTCAATAGAAAGGAGGATAGCAGTATTCATTGATTTTAAATCAGCATATGACTCAGTCTGGAGAAACAAATTAATTGAGAAGTTGCAATCAATAGGTGTGAAAAGTAACATGCTTAAATGGATAACTCAGTTTATTTCACAAAGATTTTGTGCCACAAAATATAATACATACATTTCCAAATATAAACAAACACACCGAGGACTTCCACAAGGTGCTGTTCTGAGCACAACACTCTTTAACATATATATATATATAAATGACCTTCCATCAATAATAAAAACTTTAGAAACCAAAATTGCTTTATTTGCTGACGATGTAGTCATTTGGACTTCAGGCTCTCCAAAAAAAACCTGAATTAATTAAAGACAGAATAGAAACAGCCCTAAACAAAGTACATGAATGGAGCTCCAAAACCCTCATGACTATCAATGTGGAAAAAACAAATTATGAATTATTTACACTAAAATACAAACCAGTTAATATTAACATAAATTATAATGGTAAACCACTCAAAGCAGTTGATGATGCCAAATACTTAGGCATCACTTTCGACAGAAAGCTAAGTTGGAAAAACCGTATAACAATCATCTCAGAAAAGGTTGAAAAGAAACTGCAAATCCTGAAAAGGTTAGCTGGTGCTAAATGGGGCTGCTCAAGGAGAGTCCTTAACACAACATACAAAATGTATGTTAAACCAAACCTCTTGTACTGTTCTGAAGCTTTAATAACAGCAGCAAATGCTAACATCCATAAACTTGAACAAATACAAAATCAGGCTCTTCGCCTAATCACTGGAGCAGTTAAATCCACACCTATTGATGCCATGCTTGCCTTAACACAGACTCCATCAATAACAACAAAAATAGAAGAACAAGCATTGCTCCAACACGAGAAAACATTACGACTGCCAAACTCTAAATGGACAGAAGAGAACCTCCCCCCTTCAATCCTTAAAACTTATAGTAGTTTCCTAGAAAATGTAACACAGATTAAATCCAAATTGAACATTCCTAACACCAGAGAAAATCTACTTCTAAGAGAAAATCCATTGGAATTATTGCAACCTACCTTCAGTTTGGAATTAATAGAGGAAATAAGTAAATCAGACACACCAAAAGAAATACAAAAACTTCTAGCTCTGGAAACAATCAATACTAGGTATCCCACAGAAGAATGGCTGCACATATATACTGATGGATCCTCCAAGGAAAACCTTACAGGAGCTGGAGTTACGTGTTCACATTTTTCCTTTTATCATTCTGTTGGCAGAGACACAACAAATTATGATGGAGAAATAGAGGCTATATACATTGCTCTCCGACAATTATTAAATCTTCCCTTAAATAAATTTAACAGGGCAGTAATTCTTTCGGATTCTAAAGCTGCAATTCAGGGAATATGTTCAAATACTACAAAGAAGTCAACAAAAGTTAGAGAATGCTACAAAATGTTAACACAACTCCAAAAAGTTAATAAGACTGTTCACCTCCAATGGATTCCAGCACACTGTGGAGTCATGGGGAATGAAGCTGCAGACTCACTTGCAAAGAAAGGCACAACAATAAAACAAAAGTCTAAATTCAATTTCTCATATTCCTCAATAAAACGCTTGATCATTAAAAAATTTTCTCATTCATACCTACAAGAAATAGAAACAAATGCCAAAGATAAAAAATGGATTACACTACTTTCCAATCCAGATATAATCCCCCAGAGACCAAGGAAAACAGCGGTTGCAGCCTTCCGACTATTGACAGATCAAGACTGCTTAGCAGGTCATCTCTACAGAATAGGTATCTCAGCCTCACCAATATGTGTCCTGTGTAACGATCCAGCAGAAATGAACGAAGACCACTTGAAGACCTGTGAAGCATTAAGATAAGAAGAAACTACAGTTCAAAAGTATTGGAAAGCACGAATGCTAATGGCTTCATTGCCAGATGCAAGGCACTAGAAAACAACAACAACATACTTCTGTCAAATGGAACATTATTATTCACTTTTTATGTTAATAGTGCAAAGAGAAGGGGATTTGAAAGCTTTAAAAGATTTGACTATCGTTCAAAGCCTACTGTATTCTTATAGTCCCCTTACTCTTACAAGGAAATAAGCAGAGTATGTAAGCAATAAGATAATTCCTACAAATGTTTATCTCTACTAACACAAAGAAGGTATAGGAATTACAGTTTGTAAGAATGGTTAGTACAAGAGTAGAAAAAGCATGTGAGTACAACCCATCAGATTTTTAAGTTTACAATAGTGATTCAGAAATATATTGCTTAGCACTTTATAACGGTTCGTCCTCAAAAACAGTCGGAAATGCACCATCCTATAATTTAAACCCTTTTCTTGGAACTGTTATACAAGCACCGCCACAGGGAATTTATCCTCTTTTATAGTAAAATCGGCAGCAAAATGTTTTACGCATAAAACTGAATTCTTTGATGGTGTAATGTGTTCACGGTGTATGCATCTGATCCATTTTTCTCTGAGATCTTTATGAATATAGGAAATAATGGACCATGGTCGTGTAGTTAGATTTACACCCGGGAACACAACAATTAAGAGCCTTTATAATGTTTTGGGCTAAGTACGTAATGTATATTTATCACAATAACATCCAGTATTGTAGTCGGTGACCGACAGTCGGTCCTGTGTGCCTTGCGTAATCAGGCCTACGGAAAACTTATCGCAGAGATGCAATAAACAATAAAAAAAAAAAAAAAAAAAAAAAAAAAAAAAAAAAAAAAAAAAAAAGCTTCGCTGCGTTAACAGTGACAAAGTGCAACATGCACCCAGCCTATGCCGAGAAAGGTGAAGATTCGATCAAAATAAGCGGTAGTCTATCCTCAATTAAACCGAATTACATTTGCGCTAGTACTATTAAGCTAAAACGATACATTTCATAAAGTTAGTATCTGAGTCGGCACATACGAGGGCAGTCCAGAAAGTCCCAGACGTTTTGGCCTATAGTGGCGACGGGTAGGGCTAGAGCCGCCATTTTGGTGTCAGGAACGTTCCTACGTTTAGTACGCTTTCAGCTATGGTAGCGTGAGGAGTGTGCCTTCCTTACTTTGCCCTCTGTGAGCTGTCAAAATGTGCGCTGCAATAGAAAATCGCCGGTCTGTGATAGTAAAGGCCGGAGGTGTGTGCGTTTTCCCATAGGTTTACTGCACATGGACTACTAATCGCCCGCGCATGTAAACAACTGCAGGAAGGTGCAACCTGACCACGAAAACTGCCTCACTGCAGCACAACCTACAAGCATTATTGACTGCATTTTGGAATTGCACTTAAACGCTTATACATAGTGCTATTTATTAACTACAATATCGTCACAGAGTGCATTACACTAGGTTACAATGTACATCCGCCTATCACTGAAGAAGTTTTTAAACAGTGAAAAGCTTCTTTTTACGCCACACACGATGCAGATGTAAAGAATTCCACTCTGTCATCTGGCGTGTTTCCCTTCGTACTCATTTTCAATATTTCACACCTAGCTTGATAACCAATATTTTTGTTTAGAACTTTTTGGAACATAGCGTTCACCTTTTCGATACCTGGCACAAGAGGTATTCTGTTAATTGAATTAGCTAAGTCTTCTGTTCTGCTTATGCTCTTGGACATTTCCAAACCCGATTTTTCTAATTGTTTAATAACTTTGGGCAACGCTGCAAAATGGTGGATATGAAGTTACGTAGGTTAACCCTTGCACTTGTTTGTTCTGTGTTTATGTGCAGCTGGAGTCTTCTCATGGGTTTTACTTTCACCTTGTCTTCTAACGATAACGTAGAAAATGGGCTGCTTAGTAAACAACTCACTTTATGCATTTTACTCGTACGTAAACAAAGCAAACCGCACACTACACACGTAATCACTCATGCACTCGAGTTTTATTACTTGTTTACTGTTCCTACATCCAAGCAAATGTACGGGATTACTGGCACTGCAACCAATTTTGTCGTAAACAATTATTCATAGAATTGTAAGTGTAAACAACAGAACATTAATGATATAATAAGACACAATTTTCTGCCTTTGCGCAGTAGTAATGATTGATGACATTTCTCATTTCGCAATATAACACATCTTGCTACGTATGTGATAAAGTTCTTACAAATACCCTGCATGTGTTGCCAACGATAGCCGTGACAGTTGCTAACTGGCACGAATATGAGCTATTCGCCTTCCCCTCCAAACCCCGCTAGCACCATGACTTGACGTCCAGAACACTGTAAATCCGAGCCAGTGGTACGGATCCATAGAATAGTATAATAAGGTTGCAGACCTGTAACTCGATGTCGCTTCTTTCAGCTTCTATGGTTTTACATTGCCAGACAAGCCATTTCATTGCGCCTTTCAGACTAATAAGATTAATGCTCGTATTCTTGATGTAACCGTGGAGTATACCAATAATTTAAAATACATATCTTTTTTTCGTTTTATTAAGATAGTGCCATGGCACGGAGGTATTACCTCTGGAGCCGCCCCTGGTTATGCTGTATTGTATTAAAAAAAAAAAAAAAAAAAAAAAAAAAAAAAAAAAAAATTGATAGAGAGCCTGATCATTGTGCAGAAACGTCGACCTATGTGCGAAGCGCAGTATATCTTGACAGAAACAAAGCAATAACTATGGGAGGAAGTATGTAACTAATAGGTAACTGGAACGGTTAGGAGTTGAATAAAGTAAAGCGAAGTAAGAAAACTTCAAATTTCATTTATTACTTTGCCACACTTTGTCATATCGAATAAACAGACCCATGTGGTAACGTAAAGTAATTGGCGAAATAATCCGTAATCTCTATTCCGCTATTTGTACTTCTTGTGCCTTTCAATGACATCCTTTCAAAGAGCGGTCCGTATAACGCATCTTCAAAGCGTTATCTTCAATACTGTCTTTTTTCCTCGTGTAATGTGTGGAATTGCCCCTTGAATAATTGTTGGCTGCAGTGGCGGGTGCTGTGAACGTCCAACTTTTGACACCTTGCGGTATTATTAGTTAATTTTACTTTCGGTGCTATTGAACATATAGATGCGGTAATCTAAAACATACAACATTTAAACCTACCGCACTATTCCTCTAAACTGGATGAAGTTTGGGATCATGGTCACTGGCACTATTGGACAAACATAATAGAGACAGGAAAAGAAGAAAACCAAATATAACATACAACAGTCGGAAGAAACAGGCTGTTGCATAGGGGTGAGCGTGTTGTTTCCTCAACCCTCACACTAGCTGCCGGCTCGTTGTTGCTGTAGTGTTTAACGCCCGCTTTTACTTCTACGGCACCGCAGGCGGTGACACTGATGACACATGGAATGACGATGGAGCACCGGTGGAATGAGATGGCGGGGGAAACCGGAGCACCCGGAGAAAAACCCGCCCTGATGCCGCTTCGTCCACTACGAATACCACATGCGGGTCCCTGGGATCGAACCCGGGTCGTCTAGGTGGTAGGCGAGCGCGCTAACCGCTCGGCCACGGCGCCGCCTGCCGGCTCGTACTCCGTGCTGTTAATATGCGTGTGCGTATTTCCATAGGTATACTGCACATGGGCTTTACTGTTATCGCTCGCGCATGTAAACAACTGCAGGTAGGCACAGCTTGACCATGAAAACCACCTCTCTGCAGCACAACCTACAAGCATCATAAACTATGCATTCTGGAATTGCTTATACATACTGCTATTTAGTAACTATAATATCATCACAGAGTGCATTACACTGAGTTACAATGTACATCCGTAAATTATTAAATGTGAAATTTCGAAGCCTATAGCTGAAGTAGTTTTAAACAGTGAAAAACTTCTTCCTACCTCACACAATATCAGAGGTGCAAATGTAAAGAATTCCACTCTTATCATCTGGCGTGTTTTCCTTCTCACTGATTTTCAAAATTTACATATAGCTTCTGAAGTAATATTTTTGTTTAGAACTTTCTGTAATTTAGCTTCCACCTTTCCATACCTGGCACAAAAGATATCATATTAATTGAATTAACTAAGTCTTGTATTATGCGTATACTCTTGGACATTTCCAAACCCGATTTTCTAACGGTTTAATTGCTTTGGGCAATGCTGCAACATGGTGGATATGAACTGAAAATTTTCTGATAGTTCATGCGATATCAGTTACTTTGCATTTACAATATCAGATGAATCTGCATCGCATAGAATGTTAATAACATTTATAATTTCATTGTAATGCACCGCATAATACGTGACGGCGTCTATCCAAGTACACCATCTTGTAATTATTGGCATCTGCATGCACTGACAAGGCAGTGCTTCACTAGTCTGCAGAGTACTACATTACGTTGTTTTCGACTCTTGCTTCTAGTGGCAGTTGTTTGCACATTTGATGGCCGTGCTGTACTTCTGACATCATTCATACTCTGCATCCAGCTAACCTGTGCGAGCACACATCCCTCCAGCCTTTACTGATCAGATATGCCAATTTACTCACTATACAGTGAAAGTTAGCTGGCTGAATATGGAAATAGAAAAATCTATTTTGTAGGTTTGTGGTTGATGTATAGTATATTCATTTACTCTTACACAGCAGCCACTACATGCTCTCTTTTATGAGGGAGCATATTATATTTATTTTTACAGGGCAGTGCATTAATCAATATATGATTTTATATATGTTGTAGATTTACAGCACGTAAAGTAACATCAAGGCTAATAAAGAAGTTAAGTAGCACTTCACCGGCTACCAGCTGTGTAATATCTAGACCTTGGATTTTTAGGCTATTAAAATGATCATTTAAGCATCTAAAATAGGTCCTAAAAATGCAATTTCATGTTCTTTAAATTTTGTAGGACCTGGAAAGATAATTAAGTCTGTAAGATTAATAATTAACAAATAACACCAGAATTTGCAAATATATTAAATTAAATAGCAAAAATTAACAATAGTGATAGAAAAAGTTTTAATTACTACAACCAGTAAGTGTTTATTGTCCTTAAAAAAACATACATTTGCGAGACATACATTAAAATCTTTTTTCCCGTAAGAGAAATCCTAAATAAAATGACAGCCCAATGAGGTCAAAAATTTATAACAGAACAAGGAAGGGGAAAATAAAAAAAATAAAAAAAACTGATGTGTTGCGCGCACATGACTTTCTCTACATTCTTATTAACCATTCTTACAAACTCTTACTCTTCTATCTTCTTTGTGTTAGTTGAGATAAACATTTGCAGAAATTATCTTATTGCTTGTTTTCTTGCACATGTAATGGGAATATGAGAATACAGTGGGCTTTGAGCAATAGTCAAATCTTTTATAGCTTTTAAATTCCATTCTCTTTGCATGGTTAACATATAAAAAAATGAATAGCAATGTTCCATTTGACTGAAGTATAGTCTCTCCAAAACTTACACAAATAACGAGGAATATCTCTGAAATGGTTCACTCTACAAAAGAATTTTTTGGACATAAATTGTGTGTTTTAGGAAGATCTACATTTTCTTTGTATAGTAAGATTTGCTCTATCTCTTATGGCTTACCAGTTATGCAAAAGTCATCCAGGGTAAATAGGACTTTGTGGGCTATAGCCAGAAAATTCAAGATATACATTTCATTTGTCATAAAAATATCTCAAACATATGACATTTTAGTCAAAATTGTTACAGCCATTTTCAAGAAAATCAAAACTTTCGAAAAATTTTCCATGTAAAGGATAGTTTAGGGTGGATCAATTTTCTTAAATCTTCGTGTTGCATCCTTGAAAGACATTAAACCTAAATACCAGCTTTGATTTTTAACAGACTTTTGGTTTTTGAGTTATGCTGTCTGCAGACTGTCAGACACACACACACACACACACACACACACACACACACACACACACACACACACACACACACACACACACACATGGACCAGGTTTTTTTGGTTTTTGATTCAGGGTGCCTCAAAACCTATATTTCTGGTGAAATGTCGACATTGAACGTTTGGGTGTAATACAATACGTCCTCTACTTTACTAAATGTACCAGAGAAAGTAAAAATGAGTTTAACAGTAAATGTTTTGCAAGATCTCAAGTATTGATCCCAAAGTCAGTTGATAAAAATGATTGATTAAAGCAGCATTGTTGGAGCCTTAAACCAAGGTGGATGTGAAATCTATGTACATTAGTGATTGCGCTTATCTGCAGCTGATAAGCTACACAGTACTTGCCCAAAGGAAAAAGGAGGATTTTTAAATGTGTTATATGCTAGGGGAGCAAATGTGAAGATGCATTACGTGTCAGGTAAAGTTATGATGCAGCTTTGTGACATTCTAGATTGTTTTATGATGCCATGCTGCCATGATTGCAGCTTGAGTAGGTTCATTTAAAAGCAGGATATTTCAAATTGAAGCTCCTTGGTTTTAAACATTCTTTTTTTACTTTCTCTACTACATATAGTAAAATAGAGGAAGTATTGTATTCCACCCAAAAATTAGATGTCAAGATTTCGCTGGGAATATATCTTTTGAGGCCCCCTGAATCCAAAAACAGCGTCTTTAGAAAAAGATCTGTGGGCAGCATAACTCAAAAACCGAAGTTGGTGTTTAAGTTTAATGTCTTTAAAGGATGCAACATGAAGATTTTGAAGAAAGTTGCTCCACCCTAAACTACCCTTTACATGGAGAATTTTTAAAAAATTTTGATTTTCTTGAAAATGGCTCTAATGATTTTGATTAAAATGCCATATGTTTGAGATATTTTTATGGCAAATGAAATGTATATATTGAATTTCCCTGTAGCCCCTGTAGTCATATTTACTCTGGAGGACTTTTGCATAACTGGTAACCATAAGAGATAGGCCAAATCTTACTCTAGAAAAAATGTAGATCTTGTTAAAACACACATTTTATGTGCAAAAGAAAATTGTAGGGTGAACCATTTCAGAGTTATTCCTTATTCTTTGTGTAAGTTTTGGAGAATTATACTTCTGTCAAATGAAACATCGCTATGCGTTCAACTTTCCCTGATTACCCCTTTCCTTTTTTGGTGCCCACCACTCCCACCTGCAAAACACGCAACCACTGTTTTCTCTTCAAACTCATTGTTCACTATTATGATGACCGACCCAAGAGGAAATTATGATTGCAGTTTTAGGAAAGTCACTTTCATACTGTGTGTAGACAGCAACATTTTCATTTGTCACACTAGGAAGTCAGGCAAAGCACTAATTTGCTGAAAGGGATTTGCCAGACTTTGAAATTGCAAATGTCAATATAGGCACTGGATTTGGCAGATATTGATACTGAGCCTCATTTTTTACTACATATTTTAATAAGATGTGTCAGGTTTTGCTGTCATATTAAGTTAAAATCTATCAGAAGTGATGCATAACTCAATTTGGTCAAAATATGGATGTGGCAACTTTTGATACTAGAAATATTTAATTTTTAAGGGAAAACCATGGTGCATATATTTTGCAATATATCTATATCTTCAATTGGTGAAACTGGTATGAGGAGTCTCTCAGGCTTTTAAACTGGATTATGGTGTTCTTGTAATTTATTAGCTTTCTGTATGGAGCCCTGTTGAGTTTTAAGGTTTCTCTCTCTGTTTTGATATTTTTGCCAATAATAATTGTTTTGAGGTAGTCTTATTAATCTTTCATGTTGAGTTAAAGCTTATTAATCTGATGGATTATTGGAGGGTTTTCAGTAAGCATCTGCATCACTGTTATAGGAGTAGGTTTAATACCACCTGTTATCAATTGTGAAGAGTTATTTTGAATTGTTTCGAATTTATTATGGACTTTTTTCATTGGGCAGCATTACTACAGAACAAAAACTTTATATCTAACTATCCAAGACATGAGGCTGTTGCAACATTTAGATTACTGATAGGTCATGGCATATTGGCTGTGTACCTTCATAAAATTGGCATCCTCAACTCTCCAAATTGTGTATTGTGTCAGGACAACTCCATAATGAACAAAGTTCATCTCCCCCATTGTATGGCTTTCAAGATGTTAACCTCTGAATATATCCAAGCAACAGGGCATTACACTACTGCTATTTTGCAATATAACAATTATTTTAACCAATAAATTATAATACAAGTCAAATACTGTAGCTTGTTTATTAGTTGACTGGGAAGAATGGGTACCTAATACTGGCTCCGAAAATATATACTTTCTGCACATTTCCTGCCAGATCCAGGAGCAAGATCCACAGTTAATCCATGCCAACCTATTGCAAGCATACCATTCAGATCCTCTCACCATTTCACCTTCAGTGCAAATAGGGCCATTTGGGGTTTTAAATGTATTTTTCATTGTTATAAAGATAATGCATATTTGCAAAGTGTTGAATTTATTTTCTGAAATACTCCTTGGCTGAAAGTCTGAGAAAATCGTGCATAGTGATATTTTAGTTCTGAAATTATCTGTGTAAGTGACATTTAATTGAGATTGTAAATTGTACATTCAAAACTTGTCAAAGTCAACACATGGAGTTTTGTGTTTGTCTTTTTTGTAACAGAACGGCAGTGTTGACGGTTCATTGGACAGCCCAGGTGATTCTTCCAATGGTGCTGGCAGTTCAAATACATCTACAGCTCAAGTAACTGCTCAAGTGGTTGTGAGCAGTGGGGGTGTAACCAATGAAGGTGGTGTTGTGAATGCAGCAAATTCGGAGCAAAACGCATCTGCAGGAGGAAATCAGACTGGAACAGGAACTGCAACCATTGTTGGCTCTCCACATTATATCACAGTTACAGGTAAAAGACCGTAATTGAATCCTTTGCATTTCAAATAAAGTGGTTGATGGATTTAATTTCAGGATTGCAATAGACTGTCCCTGCAGACAAGGATCTTTCTTTTCAAACTAATTGGTGAATCAACCTTAACCTTCCATTAGGCACATGCCTTGGTAGAATACTGTTGGTCGCATGGGGTCTAGTAGACCCATGGTATATCTTTGAAGTTAATTTTATGTTTCTTTTATTTCTCCTTTTCCCCTATGTTTAGCTTTATTTAGGTTAAATATACATTGTTTTTATCATTTTGTTTTTATTATTTTGTCTTACTGCATAGACCAGCTAAAATAGAATATGAATACAATATACATTATAATATGTATTACAATACATGTAAAGATAATATATTGTGATATTCAGGATACAGCCTGTAATTTGACATGTTCAGTTATTCAAACCACTTCTTTTGTGCTTTTCCTGAAGCAACTGTCGCAAATCATTTTGGCATGTTTGCCCAAAGAAAGGGGAATGTTGCTGTCTTTTCTCTGCTAAAACCATTTTAAACACTGAAAGGGCGCTTAAAATTAGCTGATAACTTCTTTTACATATTTCATGCTTGCTTCTTTTGAAATATCACCTAGACATTTAATTGGCCAATCAAAGACCCTTCTTGATCAGAGGGAAAACACTTCTTCAAATTCCCTGTTCTACAGCTATTATGGCGTCAGAAAGTTTCTGAACACAAAAGGATAAAAACCTCCAAAGCTTGAGGTGCTGAGTACTGCCAACTTTGTTGTTAATCAAGGCTTCACGGGTGATCAGCCTTGTGAGATTTAGAAACAGTGAGCTTTCGGCCATTGTAGACTCCATGGCCTTCATCAGAATTAAAGGCCATGGAGTCTGCAATGGCCGAAAGCTCAATGTTTCTAAACCTCACACGGCTGATCACCCGTGAAGCCTTGATTAATAATGCTCGCCGTGAAAGCTTTAAGTCCAACTTTGTCGTTCTGTGTACTATGGCCCCTAGAGTGTAGCCTTGGCCTCCTGCCTGGCTGCCCACCTTTGCCCACTACAGTCATCATGAGTTGGGTCCAGTGGTGGAGAGTGGGACGTGGTCAGTGCCCCAATCCCTCCTGACCAGTATATGCAGTCTTCATAACTGGAGTTGATCATACAGAGGAACCAGGATGGGTGATTAGCCTGATGCCTGGTGTGAGAGCGAGGAAGTTATATGAAGTGATGATGAAATATGATAGGAAACGAGCAATTGGTGCAATTGGTGGAATGATGGTAGAGGAAACTGGAGAACACAGAGAAAACCCATTCCTGTGCCGGTGTGTCCACCAACACATCCCACATTCGGAGACCTGGGATCAAACCCAGGTCGATTTGGTGAGAGTCAAGCAGTCTAGCCACTCGGCCATGGTGCAACATTGCCAATTTTATGTCCATATTTTATATTAACCAGAAGCTATCTTGCATTACACCAGCACTGAGTGTTAAAGAAAGGCATGACTCTATACTTGTTAAACTAAATGTATTAATATACTAACTCTGGAATAGATTAAGAAATTTCATGAAATATAGTTCATTCCTTTTGCTGTATAAAGCACCTTAACTACAGTAGGGGCTATATAAAAATAAATATTTGTATGTTTGTCCTCTGTGCTCCTAAAATGCATGTATAAATCTCTAAATTTGGCATGTATATTTATTTTTTCATGGAGAAGGTTTGTGTGCTGTCTATTTTACTATACAATGTAAAATTCACTTGGTTTTCTCTACTTGCATTTCTTTTATGTAATAAATTCACATACACTTCCATACTTGCTCTTCGACCTACAATTTTCTATGACTGAAACAGAAATGCAACATATTACATTCAAATAGTTTTCTCTATTCAATTTTCTTTTACGATACATGGTCACATTTCCCTCTCTATTTGCCTTCAACATACAATTTTCTGTAATTGAAATAGAAATGCTACACATTACCCTCACAGATTTTCTCTACATACTTTCTTTTACGAAACCTAATCACACTTCTTTCTGTACTCCCTCTTCTACAAATAATTCATACAATTTTCCATATTTTGATATTGAAATGCAATGCATTACATTCACAGGGTTATTGTTACTCACATTTCTTTTACAAAACATAATGGCTTTTCCTTCTCTACTATCTCTTCTGCAAAGAATTCATACAATATATTCAAGATGCTCTCGGGCTTCGAGCCAGGTGTAGTGACGGAGAGACATCGACGTTTCGGGAGTGTACATCTCTCCCATCTTCAGGATGAAGAATGAATAGTAAGAGTGAAGGGACCAGTATATGTACTGTCAGCCAGTACGTACCGAGTAGAAAACACATGGTCTAGTGCGGAGGTGGTTCACCGCTCCGTTGGAATCTGTGTTTTCTGAGTCGGTCGATTTCCAATTTTAAGGCTGGTTTCCAGGATGGACTAAACTGCAATCCAGCATCCCGGTTCAGTGTACTCTTCTCGTTCCCATAAACCGCTACATTTTGCCACAATGGTCATATCTTTGAAGTTAGCTCTGTGGTCTTTTTCAAAGCAGTGCTCCGCCAGCCCTGACTTGTCAGGCTGCATTAATCATACGGACTGTTCGTGCTCCTTGACTCTGGTGGAAATGGTCCTGCCAGTTTACCCTATGTACGGCATCCCGCATTCACAGGGGATATGGTATACCCCTGGTATATTAAGGTGCAGTTTGTCCTTTACCGGTCTCACTAGGTGTGAATATCCAACATCTGTTATGCTTATGCTCTTGGACATTTCCAAACCTGATTTTTCTAATTGTTTAATAGCTTTAGGCAACACTGCAAAATTGTTGGATATGAATGAAGATTTTCAGATAGTTCATGCGATATCAGAGACTTTGCAGTTACAATAGTAGATGAATCTGCATCACATAGAGCACTAGTAACATTTACAATTT
Organism: Tenodera sinensis; assembly: GCA_030765045.1. Taxonomy (NCBI): domain Eukaryota; kingdom Metazoa; phylum Arthropoda; class Insecta; order Mantodea; family Mantidae; genus Tenodera; species Tenodera sinensis. The sequence continues at coordinate 28,113,432 of CM060972.1, forward strand.
CATTGTAATGCACCGCATAATATGTGACGGCTTCTATCCAATTACCCCATCTTGTAAGTATTGGTGTCTCCATACACTTGCAAGCCAATGCTTCAATATAATCAATTTAATCTAAAAGGTGAGTCAATTAATAACACTAAACAATGTCTGGTTGATAATGGAGGAAAGTTAACCTCCGAAACGCATTCTGGAAAATTATAAATGTAAGTGTTGTTTAGTGTTATTAATTGACTCATGTTTTAGATTAAATTGATTATAACAACACTGTTTTCAAACTTCTAAGAAAGGAAGATAATGCTTCAGTAGTTTGCAGAGTACTACATTACGTTGTTTTCGACTCTTGCTTCTATAGTGGCAGTCGTTCGCACATTTGATGGCCGTGCTGTACTTCTGATGACATTCATACTCTGCATCCAGCTAACCTGTATTGCATGCGAGTACACATCTCTGTAGCGTTTACTTATATATTTGCATTTTATAGTTTTTCTCTTTTTGGTGCAAATAAAACATTAATCTTGATACTTGCTTTTACTTCATTAAGTCCTTGGTCCTTACTGAAATAAGGACTGTTTTAATAAATTTGGCCTGGGCCTACATATTTTGACATATTAATAGTTCAATCTTTTATTTTTTAAATAAGGATTAAAATATAAGGCATGTCGAATGTACTTGTATTAAACTTGTGTTGACATCAAATTTCATTTTCATATATGGACATTTTCCACCTTAATGTAAATGGGAAGGCAAACACACTGCTGAAGCTGATCTTACATGGGAACTAGATTTGAATAATGGCTACTGCAAGTCAAGTAAAATACAAAATAATTTCATTTCTCAGTGACATTTAGTGGACCACTTGACATCATCCATGGACCCCTGGGTGTCTGCGGGAACCTGTCCTGTTGGGAACCACTGCTTTAAAGCATTTAAAAAATATCACGAAAGACTGTTAAACACAATACAAACCAATTAGAAACAATAAGGAAAGTTACGCACACAGAATGTAAGCTCACTTTCTGATGTGTGTTAAACCGCCAACAACTTCTATTGCATTTCACAGAAAAGGCTTGTTCTTGTCAGAATCAATTTGTAGAAGCTGAGAGCCATGTTGGCATATTTCAGGTTTGCCCTGTTTGTCTTTTTACTGTTAGTAAACTTCAACCCACTGCCCGATGGCCTTTTTTTTGGGGGGGGGGGCTACATATGCCACTAATTCTTAAATGAATTTCACAAGTACTTAAATTGTAAGTAGTTCAAATAGCCTGGTTCATTTAGGCGAGACAAAATCAAGGCTATCAAATCTGAACATCATGAGTTTGAATCTTAGTGACTACAATCAAATGTTCCTGTGATAAAGGGAGGGTCCAAGTAAACTAACTGGTGTTATGGCACTTATGGATTGTGACAGGGTTACATTTTACTTCGGTTGCATGGATTTTGCTTTTTGTTGCAAAAAAAAAAAAAGTATTGAAATAAACTAATGTATAGGGTTGTTGAGAATTCGCTCTGCAGCTCTCGTATTTGACCTAGATTGGAGATTGGAATTCTGGTGGTAGCACTGGATGCCATGATCGTATGGTTATAACGTTCAATGAAATAAAAAATCTTATAGATTCACATGTGTAATTCTTGAAAGGCAATGCAGATAAATAGTAAATAGTACCAACATATTCTTGAGTGATAGGCACCAGCACAGTGCAGAGGAACTTCTCGGTAACCCTTTATTTATGATATAAAATAGCTACAAATACTTCTATTTTATGGTTAAAGACCGAAAATAACAAAACTATACCTAGAATGTTCTAAATATTTTTTTAAAATAGTAGCTTTCCTTTGGATACATTTACACATTCATATTGGGAAAGGGATTAACAACAGTCTTAAGTAATTGTAGTTGTTATCTTCCTTTCATAGAAGTTTGAAAACAGTGTTGTAATTAATTAAATTTAAAAGGTGAGTTAATTAATAACACTGAACAACACTTGCAACATATTTTTCTGGGACGCGTTTCGAAGATTAGCTTTCTTCCATTATTCCTCAGAGAGACATTTTCAGTAAGTTCATTGAACCGCCACCAGAAGAAACACCAGAAGAAGCATCACCATCTGCACCATGAAACACCATGGAAACCCAGTTATTGTCCGGTTGATAATGGAGGAAAGTTAACCTTCGAAACACGTCCCGGAAAAATATGTTGTAAGTGTTGTTTAGTGTTATTAATTAACTCACCTTTTAAATTAAATTGTAGTTGTACTTACTGAAGACACCAGCTTCAAGTCAAACCATGGAATAAATAAACAGTAAAAAAATAACAATTAATTAAAATCATTATTCTCTAGATCCACGTTAAATGTTTGTTTATTATTTCAATATATAAGCACATAAATTACACAGTTTCATGGCTTGGCATTCTTTCTTTACATCATGCTACAGGGTTCACACTTCCACAGAGATGGACTATATACTTTCGTAAGTTCATATTCTTCTTCCTATTTTTTTATGCCGCTTCACTGATTATACACTTGTTCTATGCGTTGTTATTCTGCAGTCTTTCACAACAGAAATGTTTGTCTAAAGTAACAGTTTACACAAATAAATTATTAAGTTTTACACGGACTTTGTCTTTTCTGTGTGACGCCTGCCCAAGCCATGGAAAGAAGACGATTGAATCTACACTTTACTGATTATAATTATTATTCGTAAGTTTAGGAGGCCATTCTGCCGCCTCTATAATTTTATATTAAACCACTTCAGAGGGCTTATGCAGAAATATCACCTCAACACAAAGATTTTGAAGAAAATTCCACCACCCTAATCTACTCTTTACATAGAAAATTCTTTGAAAATTTTGATTTTCTTGAAAATGGCTGTAACGATTTTGGTTAAAATGTCTGATGTTTGAGATATTTTTATAACAAATGAAAGGTATATTTTGAATTTTCTGGCTATAGCCTATGTAGTACTGTTTACCGTGTATGACTTTTGTATAACTGGGAAACTGTAAGAGTTAGACAAATCTTACTCTCCAAAAAATGTAGATCTCGCTAAAACACACAATCTATGTCCAAGTAAAAATTTTTTTTTAGAGTGAACCATTTGGGAGATATTCCTTGTTATTTGTCAGTTTCGGGAAACAAACTTCCATCAATTGCAACATCGTTGTTCTATGAGTTTTAGTGTTTTCAATTCCTTTGCTGAGATTATTAATTTGTACTTCATGAATGCTCCTTCAGTTTAAAGAATGATACATATCTATGTTTCAGCTGCAATAAAGTGTGCATGGTTACACCAACATAACTCTAGAATTGCTGCTAAACAAAATGAAAGGGTTTGGCTAGCCGGTGACAGCCAAGGATTTTCATCAAAGTACATAAATATACAGCCATGGACACTAACACTCACAAAATAATTGATTTTTGTTGTATTCTATAATCAACAGATTACTGAGAAATTGGAAAAGCCAGCAATGTGAATTGAGATTACTTGAAAATGGTGTATATATTGAATTTTTTCTTTGCGATCATCATAGATGAATTTTCTATAAGGTACACACTACGTGTTCTTAATGATACGTTCACAACACTATAAATTGTCATGAATTGCTGATGAAACATATTCACAGCAACTACACCAGTCACTACTACTAACTCAGTATGGATTCCAAATACTTTCTTCTGGTCTTATACCTTTCTTGGGCTCGAATTGATGTGTATAGTTTTAGATATGACTCCAGAAACTAATGTTATAATAATGTTAAGCCACAATTTGACACCAATAATGAAGTAGTAAACATAAGACCAACTGTCGCTAAGCGTGACATAATGCATAGCTGTAGTGGAGAAGGATTTACGGTGTCGGATCAAATTATTGCAGGCATTTTACTTTAATTGCAGGCATACAGATAAACAGAAAACTTGGTATTTTGCCCAAATGAATCTGTAAATATCTTCTCTTTACTTCTATTTAAATCTGTTTTCACCTGAAAATGTAGTTTTCAAGTTAGTAGCATCTTTAATATTCTGTAAGAAATTCTCCAATAGAAATTTCCATATAGTTTGAGAGGTATAGCACATCCCACCCATAGAAGACAGTACACGTTAAATGGAGCGCTGTGTTGCAACATGTACTAGTTGCAAATCTTTCTCCACGCGCGACCCTGAGGTGGACGGAGTCCTGTACTTAGTCCTTCAATTGCTGCTTGATGGGCACTTTTAACTTTGGTATCCCTGCATGCCTTTGTCACTGTATGACCTAAATTTACAAATGACTCGTCTGTATAAACAATTGATTTCCCCCTGGTCCCTGAACCTTTTTATGTCTTTTAGATATTTATGTCGCTATCTGATGGTATCGTCTCTTTCTATTAATATGCACTTGTAACCCCTTTTTTCATATTTGAACCCCAAATCATGTAAGAACCGACTAAGAGTGGCCCTTGAGAAATTTGGTAGGGTCTCACCACTGTTGACCCGTGACAAAATTATACTCAGCATGGGTGGAATATTTGCAAACTGTAAGGAATGAACAATTTGCCACACTCCTCTTTGCACTATTCCATCATATTGCGTTAACCTAGCATTTTTTTATTTTCCTGCCCTTATTGATTTCTTTTTCGATGGCGTTCTTAGAGGTCCTTTCATTACTTCCTTTTTAATCCTATACAATATAGCTTTAGCTGTTTCTTTTACTGCCGTACTTACACATATTTTACTTGAAAAATAATTTAACACATTCATAATTATCTGGCGTTCCTCACTTCTTAATTTACCAATATATCGTCTCTTCCTAGCTTCCCCCTCCATAACTACAAATATTTACAAAAATATTAAACAAATAACGCAATAACAGCTCACAGTTACACACACGGTTTCTTTCGAACTAATGTTAGTGCTGCTCCTTATACTATCTTCTGTGTCAGGCCTGACGCTGAATAGATGAATACCTTTTGTTTGTCTTACTGGATAAAAGAAAAAGGTTACGGTCTTTTGGTTTATTTTAAAAACTTTCTCCAACCCTCCTCAGCAATTGTTCTCACTGGTTCCCTGATGTAAACTCAATAACAAAGAAGTTTCACACTGCGTAACTTTTGCAGTGCACAGATATAGAATTTTCCAAAAACATTTAATTTAAAAAATTATAACACTTAACTGAGTAAACATGAGAATTCAAAGTAGGCAGGTAGTAGCACTATAGTTTACTCTACCCAAGAACAAAATATAGATGCATTCTAGCAGTTAGTTTGTTAGTTAGTGCGTGATGAGTATAGAAACAGTACATATCAGACTTCTATTGAAAAAAACGTTTTCTGAAGAAATATGAGCCTATAGAAATGTATAATGACTCTAAAAAGGATAACCTGATAGAGAAAAAAATTCTGCATAGGATAATGTGTTCAAACCTGAAATTTATAACAACTGAATATTTATAGCATGCTATTAGGAACCTGGCAACAGCACGAGGGTAGAAAAGGACGAGGCTAATGGCAACTTGTTTGCACTAGATAGAGATAGATATATCCCATTTAACTCCATACTGTCATCTAAGAGTGGGACAAGCTATAGAACTGGAGCTTAAAAATTCAATGCCACAGCTGGGATTTGAACCACAAACCCTCTGCTTACTAAGCAGGTGCTATAACCATTAAGCTACTGTGACAACCTGCCAGAATGATATTGAATTCTCAAACCAGTAGCTTAATGGTTAGAGCACCTGCTAGTAAGCGGAGGGCCTGTGGTTCAAATCCTAGCTGTGGCATTGAATTTTTAAGTTCCAGTTCTACCTCTCAAACATTGCCCACACACGGCTTGTGTGTTTAAAGACACCAACAGTAAGTTTGTTGGCATAAATGAATAATAATTGCATATAGTTGATAGGTTTAAGAAAAATCTTACAAGAAAGGGTACCTGAAATTCCATGAAAATAAAATCTGATGTGCTGTACTCACCTGAATTTCTCTGCTCTTGTACTAATCATTCTTACAAACTCGTATTGCTGTATCTTCGTGTTAGTTGAGATAAACATTTGCAGAAATTATGTTATTGCTTATTTCCTTGTAGGTGAAAGGGGAACATGGGAATACAGTGGGCTTTGAGCGATTGTCAAATCTTTTAAAGCTTACAAGTTCCATCCTCTTTGCATGGTTAACATATAAAAAATTAATAACGATTTTCCATTTGAACAGAAGTATGTACAACTTCTCCAAAACTCACACAGATAACAAGCAATATCTCTAAAGTGGTTCACTGTGCAAATAATTTTATTTGGACATAAATTGTGTGTTTTAGCAAGATCTACATCTTGTATGGTAAGATTTGGTCTATCTCTTATGGTTTACTAGTTATGCAAAAGTCATCCAGGGTAAACACGAGTACATGTGCTATAGCCAGAAAATTCAAGATATACATTTCATTGATCAAAAAATATCTCAAACATATGGTATTTTAATCAAAATCATTAGAGCCATTTTCCATGTAAAGGGTAGTTTAGGATGGAGCACTTTCCTTCAAAATCTTTGTGTCACATCGTTGAAAGATATTAAACTTAAATACCAACTTTGGCTTTTAACCAACTTTTCGTTTTTGAGTTATGCTGTCCACAGACAGACACACATGCACACGTACACACACGTGCCACACGCGCCACACGCGCCACACGCCTCCCACCACCACCACACCACCACCATCACCACACCACTACCACCGCCACCCCCACCGCCACCACACCACCACTACTTTACTATATGTGGTAGAGAAAGTAATAGAAGAACAAGGCATCAGCATTGTCCCATATTTTATTATGCACACTTTGGAAATTATGGGATCTGTGTCCCTATTTTTGTGGGGAAAATAACAAGAAAAGGTTAGTGGGAAAAATTAATATAAAATTTGTAATGAACAAATTACCTGTATGGCACAGAGCTTTAAAAGCAGTATCTGAAAAATGGGTTTGTCTGTTCTAGAGGATTAAAATTTTCCAGAAATGTATTTCAAAGTACAGTTGCTGCAGTTGAAATATTTGCACTTTTTATGCAAGAGAAATATTTAGATGAATAAAGCACCTTGTTTGACCTCGCTCCACCACCTAGCATTCAGAGCTACTTGTCAAGTGCACAGAAGCTGCAGCTTGCTGTTATTAGAAGGCCAGCCCGCATTCTGGTTGTGGTGTTCATGCAGAGTTTTATGTTGTAGTCATAGGTTTTTTACTTTCTCCATGAAGCGAAATCGGTGTTGCTTCGCTGTAGCTTAACGACCGTTGTCGATACTTGTATTTCAGCTCCGACTATGCTCAACATGATATTTCTATAATCCAGGGTATGCGCGAGTATATTTTATAGATCACCCAGAATAAATTTTGGAGACTATTTATTTTCCACTCTTTGACACATTTCGGGAGTTATGCCGACTTCCAATACATATATCCTCGCAGAGCAACAGCAAATCACATGTGTACACCTCTAAGTCCGCTACCGATCTGGGGCGAGTGATCACACTTCCTGGCATCCCCACGCTAGAATAAAAAACCTTCTCGATTTTAAATTTCATGACGTCATCAAAAGAAAGCCCCGCATCCAAAATGCTATTTTATTCCTTTTCACAATTTAGAAATGTCCCTTTCTATTAAAACATGTTCTTTTTTGAATTCCGAATATATAGTTACCTTTCTATGATTAAACAATGTTTTCTTTATGTTCCTTTCATAGAAGTTTGAAAACAGTGTTGTTGTAATTAATTTAATTTAAAAGGTGAGTTAATTAATAACACTGAACAACACTTACAACATATTTTTCCGGGACGCGTTTCGAAGGTAACTTTCCTCCATTATCAACCGGACAATAACTGGGTTTCCATGGTGCTTGATGGTGATGCTTCTTCTGGTGTTTCTTCTGGTGGCGGTTCGATGAACTTACTGAAAATGTCTCTCTGAGGAATGTCGAAATTAAATACTCGGTTTCTATTTTTTAAAATAAAGATTTGTTCCCATGTGGACAGTTCTTGTTTTCCGGTTATGTGTTTAAGAAGTTTCGGTTCTAGCTTTATGTCATGATTTTTTGTCCAAAAGTGAAATGCAACCGCTGATTTTTCTAATTGTTTACTCTTAATGTTTCTAACGTGTTCCTTGGATCTAATTTCTAAATTTCTTTTGGTTTTTCCTATGTATATTTCATTACAATCACTGCATTCAATTTGGTATATGCCAGATTTTTTGTTAGGTGTTATTCCACCTAACAAAAAATCTGGCATATACCAAATTGAATGCAGTGATTGTAATGAAATATACATAGGAAAAACCAAAAGAAATTTAGAAATTAGATCCAAGGAACACGTTAGAAACATTAAGAGTAAACAATTAGAAAAATCAGCGGTTGCATTTCACTTTTGGACAAAAAATCATGACATAAAGCTAGAACCGAAACTTCTTAAACACATAACCGGAAAACAAGAACTGTCCACATGGGAACAAATCTTTATTTTAAAAAATAGAAACCGAGTATTTAATTTCGACATTCCTCAGAGAGACATTTTCAGTAAGTTCATCGAACCGCCACCAGAAGAAACACCAGAAGAAGCATCACCATCAAGCACCATGGAAACCCAGTTATTGTCCGGTTGATAATGGAGGAAAGTTACCTTCGAAACGCGTCCCGGAAAAATATGTTGTAAGTGTTGTTCAGTGTTATTAATTAACTCACCTTTTAAATTAAATGTTTTCTTTATATTTTATTAAACATATCGCGCGACTTTTAAGGTTGGCAGACCTGAATTTTGACCGTGAATTTCAAATTATGTGGTATGACGTCATGACTCGTTAATTTCAAACCAATAATGCGTTTATCCTACAAATTTAACGACTATTATTTACTCATATTTTGCTCACCTTACAACACCTCCTACTCTAATTTCTACCTATGTTATTACTCAACACTTATCGCAAATCTCACATCCGGCAATTAAATTAAAACGTGTCTTTATCAAGCCCATTCGATTCGAATCTAAATTTCGGTATCATCCACTATGTAGGTAGTTTCTCCACTATGTAAGTAGGTGAAGTAGTGTATTCGACCGAAAAATTCAATGTTGAGATTTCACTGAAAATGTTTTGAGGCCCCTGAGTCCAAAATAAGCACTTTTAGAAAAAGGTAAATATGGCCTCCACACATGTAAATACTTAATATACAGATGCTACTATCAACTGATGTAAAAACATAAAGAAATAAGAAAAATAAATATTCTAACCCTTGTGCATGTTATGGTTTTTTGAGTATGCTTTTGCTTTACTTTATAATTTTGATAACAGCAACATTTTATGCTGCAGTTTTCTTCCTAAGAGTTTATTATGTTTCTCTTCCATAAAAGGAGATTATGAAAACCATAGTGTTTTTTTTAGTTGCATAAATTTTAGAGAAAAAAACAAGCAACAATATTCCTTTACATAGTCCTTTGCTGACTTCTGTACTGTAAATTAGGAGGAAGGAAAGAAAAATTACATTTAAGTAGGCCAAAGGCAAAAAGCAAAAGCAAAAGAAAAGGTAAATAATAATGAAGGCTTTGGTTATTGTAATGGAGGATTGCAGGAAGAAAAGATGATGAAGCGGTTAGTGTTTTGTTTTAGTATGTTCCATTACTAGTATTTGGTTCAAGTCAGTGAAGTTTGAGACTCAAGTAGTTTTATTCTTTGGTGGCAATATGTAGCTATCAAAAGAAGAATATAATACTCATATTTCTTGAAGGAAAGGAAAGATTTTCTGCCCTCAAGTGATATCCAAAACTTTTATTCATTTTTTGGTGTAATTCTACTACAGCAAATCTTGTTTCATGCTTGCCCTGCTAGAAGGAAACAGCTCTCGATCATATGCTTCCCTCAGCACTGTTAATGCCACTGTAGGTAAGGATTCTAAATAGGTAACAGTCATATAACATTGAAAATAGATGGAAAATACTTTATGAATGTTCATTTTTAACTGTGTGTTCTGTTTCAGTCTTTTGGTGTAATACATTGTTTTATACAATTGGTAAATAATATTTAAAATTTTTTTGGACTGAAGTTGTTCCAGTGTATATTTATTCAAACGTAATGTTTAGCACTGATATGTACATATCATAAGCTCATGTTATATGCAGGTGTGTATGTATGAGAAGGAGAATCTGGGGAGGGGCGGGAGCCCTATAGATTTTTTTTCTGTCTGAGATAGGGTTGCCAGATTGGATTGGATTGAATTGAATCTAACTGTGCAGAGTTGGCTAACAACAGCAACTTAAATAATTTTTTTTCTTCTAGAAGCACGTGCTGCAAACTCTACTCTGTATTCACTCTTAAGGTTGATCTGTGTGAAACTAACCCAGGTGGCCAGTGCACAGTTACAATGTATTCTTCCACCATTTGCGCCAGAAATACTGTCACAACACAACCATGTGGTGAGTGCATGCGGTACATAATAGAAAGGTACCGATCCCTTATTCCGTCAACATAAACAGTGACTAACATGTTGTTGTTAGCTAATGCTGGATTTCTGACAATGAAGTCATTAATCCTCTTGCTCTCCAATTTTTTCACGTGAAGAGAGCAATAGCAGTAATAGTAACCGCTTTTTAGAGAGCGCCATATTTTTATGTTTTGGCGGTCACATCGCTCTCTCACAACCCCCAGAATGTCTGGAGGACCACACCTGTCGTTGGTTTATGGGTCTCACCGACCTGACCGGGAGAGTTATCAAAATAAATTCACCGACCATATCCTCTGATCACCAATCAGAGGACGTATTACATGCCATGACAGGTCAGCATGTTAGGGGTTAAGATTTTCTTTATATATGTGTGTGTGTGTTTGTGTGCGTGCGTGCGTGCGTGTGTGTGTGTGTGTATTTCTTTTATCTATGTGTATGTGACTGAACTGTCTCTAAATAGTTGGACCAATCTTTAAGAACTTTCATGTGTATGATTTCTTATTTATTGAAGTATGGTTTTAAAGTATAATTAGTAAGTATACATTGTGCAAATTATGCTAGAGAGCAAAAAACCATTGTAACATTATTTAACCGATAATAGTAACCATTATAAATGCAAAGAGATAGATGAAAAAGGTAGATCAATAAGCGGTTTTCCTATATAATGCAGCATTTCCCATCCAAGTAAAGAATAACCACCTCTATACATGGCCCCTTGAGTTTAATTAGTAATTAGCACCTACTGATCATAACAAATCACTTGAGTTAAGCAAGTGTGCATTATTTATATACTTATGCTTCACTGTTCATTATAATAAGCTAAAGTAGGTTGTTCAGATTAACGAGAATGAAGTAATTATTATTTATTTATGCCAACAAACTTACTGTTGGTGTTTTTAAACACACAAGCCGTGTGTGGGCATAAATAAATAATAATTACCATGTGAAGGTTATTTAATCCTGGGATATAAAGTGCTTGCAATAGTAAGTCACCATTGGGGTAATTGTCTCTGATGTGAGACTGCCTTTGTGGTTTACCAGGAAAAAATACGAACTAACTTGAGAATTTAATGCCATTCTGGCAGTTTGTCACAATAGCTCAGTGGTAGAGCGTCCGCCCGGCAAGCGGAAGGTCTGTGGTTCAAATCCCAGTTGTGGCATTGAATTTTTAAGTTCCAGTTCTACCTCTTAAGAGAATGAAGTAATTACTTAGAAGTGTTGTGATGTTTTACATTGTAAGTACAGCCTGGAACCCACCCACCCACCCACCCTCCCTCCCACCCTTTTTAGTACCCTTTCTAACACAGTAATATAATCACGTAACTACAACAAACATGACCATCTTCTCCCTACAGAGCATGCACAATGACGAAGAGCAGTAATTACTTAGGAGTGTTGTGATGTTGTGCATTGTAGGTACAGCCTGGAACCTACCCACCCATGCTCCCTCCCACCCTTTTAGTATGTTTTCTCACACAGTAATATAATCACATAACTAAAACAAACATGTCCATCTTCTCCCTACAGAGAATGCACAATGGCAACTTCTAACCCAGAATTAGCTATGTTTTGATTTCTTTCTTTTACAATGAAATGTTAATACTGTATTAAATCACAGAAAATAGCTTATAATGGATTGCGCATATACAACTGGCCCTTTTAAGTTAGAGTAAATACAAAGACAAACAAATTGCCAAAATGACTAACATGTAACTAGAGGTTAAAGGCGATAAGAATGATAGTTACAGCAAAATAAACCTGTTGTGGCATTTTGTCAGTTGTTGGTGGTTGATCTTTAAAAACAAAATTGTGCACTGTTACATGAATTGCATTTTTAACAAATCGTCACATTCTTACATGGCATATTTCTCATGCTTTCTTATTTTCATGGGTGTAACCACTTTTCCCATTCCAGCTTTTTCGTTATGAACACTGTTTATACTGGTACTCAAAACACCGGTGAACTCAGAAGTTAATTTCACTACTTCTTTGATGGGAACTGTTGTATATTTCTCACATAACTTATAGTATACGTTCAACATTATTGTTTTTTCACCACTAGTCAGTGTTTGCCCGCCTTATGCATTACATAAGTCGACAAAGACACAAGAGTAAATTCACTGCAGCTGCCTGCCATCGTCCTAAATAGAAACTGCTGTCTATCAGCACACATCAGGGTTAATTAATTTCTTAGGTATTTGTGTAGAATATTATATTATGTAAGGATATATTCATTCTAAACTTCAGATTAATACCATGGGACTACTTCCCTGCACGCATTGCTACCATGTTGTACCATGGTGCATTGGTCACATGGGTTTGTTTTGACGTGGATGAACCTAAGAGTGAATTAAGTATAAACATGTTTGGTGAATCCACTTTTTGAAAAAAATCATACCATAATTTACTATTAACAATGTACAGCAAATCTTGTTTCATGCTTGCCCTGCTAGAAGGAAACAGCTCTCGATCATATGCTTCCCTCAGCACTGTTAATTCCACTGTAGGTAAGGATTCCAAATAGGTAACAGTCATAATTGAAAATAGATGGAAAATACTTTATGAATGTTCATTTTTAAGTGTATGTGTTCTGTTTCAGTCTTGCTGTGTAATACATTGTTTTAAACAATTGATAATATTTAACATTTCATTTGGACTGAAGTTGTGCCAGTGTATATTTCTTCAAACCCAATGTTTAGCACTGATATGTACATATCATAAGCACATGTTATATGTAAGTGTGTATGTATGAGAGGGAGAATCTGGGGAGGGGGGAGGAAAGCAATTTATGGCCATAATTAGCATAATGTGAAACACTTGACAGCAACAGTTAGCTTTAATTACTTTGTGGAATTTAATTCTTTCATTATTTGTTCAAACTTAATCAATTTTCTGGGGGGAAAAAAAACTTTTTATTTTATTTAGGAATACCTTTTGCAGACTCATTAGAATCTTCATAGAAATCGAGAATATCATTCGATGTGCCCTTGTGTTTAGACAAGTAAGTCATAGCTAGTGGGGAAAGGTTTTCCGTTTCCCCTGTTTGAACCATCTGATCCTCTTGAATTGAATGCAGTGTTTTGTATCGTTAATCAGTTTCTTTAGTATTTAGTAAAAATACATTTTTACTTTCTCTTCTGGTAAGTAGAAGGAAGTATTGTATTCCACCCAAAAACCGTGTCAAGATTTCACCAGAAATATATGTTTTGAGACCCCCTGAATGCAAAAAAAGCATTTTTAGAAAAAGGTCCATGTGTGTATGTCTGTCTGTCAGTTTGTGGCCAGCATAACTTAAAAACGAAAAGTTGGTTAAAAACCAAAGTTGGTATTTAAGTTTAATGTCTTTCAAGGATGCGACAAAGATTTTGAAGAAAATGCCCCACTGCTCTTTACATGAAATATTTTTCAAAACTTTTGATTTTCTTGAAAATGGCTCTAATGATTTTGATTAAAATGCCATATGTTTAAGATATTTGTATGACAAATGAAATATATATATTTTCTGGCTATAACCTATATAGTCCTGTTTACTTTGTCTCCTCATGACTTTGGAATAACTCGTAAACTGTAAGAGATAGACAAAATGTAGATCTTGCTAAACCACACAATTTATGTTGAAATAAATTTTTTTGTAGAGTGAACCATTTTGGAGATATTCCTTGTTATTTGAGTCAGTTTCAGAAAACTTAACACTTTTGTGAAATGGAACATCATTGTTCATTTTTTGATATGTTAAGCATGCAAAGAGAATGGGATCACAAAGCTTTAGAAGATTTGACTATCGCTCAAAGCCTACTGTATTCCCTTATTTCCCTTGCACCTACAAGGAAACAAACAATAAGATTATTTCTGTTAATGTTTATCTCAAGTAACACGAATAAGTTATTGGAATAAGAGTTTATAAGAATGGTTAGTACAAGAGTAGAGAAAGTCATGTGAGTGCAACACATCAGATTTTTATTTAATGACTCATTTTTGGTTCTTTCACAACTGATTTTAGCCACAGCTTTGAAAACAGGGAAACATAACCTTAGTTTTGAGAACTAAACAAATGATGCTTGACTCCATGAAATGTCAAAGTGAATTATGTTGCTATTTAATGGTAAATATTTTCGGAAAGGGCTGTTCCCCTGGGGACATTTTATGTATGCCTAATTGATTATAGATATTTATTAACTGCCCTTACATTATTGTGCTTAGTAATAAATGAAACACGACATATTTTACATTTGCATGTAATATCACCATCTCTATATAGCTTTTTTATACTTCGCGTTCTCTACCCTCTCACTCTGGAAATAGGATAGATATTGCTTCTTTGGTGGATGTCCGTTAAGCTTGATGTCAGTCACAATAATACCATTAATTTATGCACTGTGCTGAACAAAACGTTTGATTATTGCTGATAATAATCAGTCCCTCAACCATGAACAGCAAAGAAAACATGTTACTACAGTAATAATGAAACTCCTCTTTAATTTAACATTTAAAACTGTTCTTTTCTGAAGGGTTGTGCAAATTACAGAACCAAATGCATATACATATAACAGTGACCTTTCTTTAAAATGAGAAAAGATGCTCAGATAAGTAAACTAAACATGGGCCTGGAAATTGCAATGGAAATCCAGCAAATGTGGGTTGCATCTGGAGATGTGGCAACTCTAGTTTGAGATTTTATGTATTTAATCTCTTGCTTAGACATTTTCAATTTACTTATATTCTAAAAACTAATTGCAATAAAGGGGGATTAAACTGGTAATACTCATAGCCTATTGGCTACAATTAGCATAGCATTTGTCTGCTGGAAGAAACAAAGATATTAGAGATTCCAAATAGGAAAGCAAAAATGTTCACAAAGTTAAAGCATCTTTTATTACTCATGTGAAACAAAGAGAAGCTAAACTCAGCACAAGTAATTATTTTGCAAAATAAATAGAGGTTTGAAATAAAGGAAAGAGCAAAAATTGCTGCATATAATATTTGCAAATATGTAATATTTCTATGATTGGCACCTCCATGTCATCTACATCACAAAGGGCACAAAGGTTGCTGGGCTAAATTTTAATTTTAGTGGTTGAATACATAGACAGGGACTTGTATAGAAGTTTTATAGTTGGAGACAGAGCTCTTTATTTGTAAAATCTTGATGTTTTGTATTGTGTGCATGAAGGTTCTTCTAACAATCTGCATTCAAGATTCTTTTTTTAATTTTTGTGTATGTGTGTTGCATCAACTCATTTACATTTGAGGTAAGGGAATTAAATGCAATATTTAAGTGTATCGTAAAATATTTTTTTGACTCTTAATACTGAAAGATGTGTTCTGTGTGCACACATTGTAAATTCCTTCATTCTAAGCCCTAATCGTAGCAGCCGTGTCACAGAATGTTGCATGTTCCCTTGAGCTTTTTTTTTTTATATTGTTATGGCTGTCTTTGTTCATATATTGCTAACCTTTTATAAATTACAATTATTGCTATAGATCTTTTAACAGTGTTTTCTATTTACTCACAGTTGAAACTATAAGCTTCCTTGTATATTGGCATCACTAGAACCTTCTTGTAGCAGGAGGCTTAAAAAACCATGTTGTAATTGTAAACAAGCATGTACACATTGCGAGACTCGCATGAGACCTGGCGTGGAAAAGGAGGTTAAGCACACATAATTTGCAGCATTTGCACAAGCAAGATACATACTTTACGTTCTATGTTATGGGGCACAGAAGATATTGAGAAAGCCAATATCAGGGACCTGCTATCCTTTTTTAGGCAAAGTGGACCTGAGGCCCAGGGTTTTGGTTGGAAAATTAAAACTACCAGTACTCAACTAGGCTGGTTTGAAGGAATGAGATTCCTTTTGCTGATTACATCCCAGTTGAGAGCCAGAATCTCACATAATATAGCATTGGATCAAATTTAGAAAGAGTAGATCCATTAGATCAATGAGTTGACCTAAAACTTTCGGACGAGTGTTCTTTGGAGATTGATGGTATAGATCATATACTTTTTTAAGAATATTTTGAGAGTAATTTATTTCATGGAATAATTCACAGCAATACTTTGTCTATGGTCATAGCATTCCCAGATTATGATAAACGTAAAAAACTGTTTTATGTTGCACCCCTAGTATTGCTGACAATGGCAAATATATGAGATATTTTTTTAATTTAAAAGGTGAGTTAATTAATAACACTGAACAACACTTACAACATATTTTTCCGGGACGCGTTTCGAAGGTAACTTTCCTCCATTGTGTGGAAAGTTACCTTTGAAACGCGTCCCGGAAAAATATGTTGTAAGTGTTGTTCAGTGTTATTAATTAACTCACCTTTTAAATTAAATTAATTACAACAACATTGTTTTCAAACTTCTATGAAAGGAAGATATGAGATATTGTTTTAAATATTCTTGGACATAAAATTTTGCTTCAGATGAATAAAATTAACATACATTTTTCTTTCTATTCTTTTACCTACAGCGTGCGATAAAAACAAATCTCGTTCTTCAATATTACTCTCCCCTCCGTTAGGCATTATAAGGTTATTTTCTAATCAGTAAATTATTAGAATTTTATCCAAACAAGATATCACCAATGGTCTTGTAAGAGCAATGAGCACTGCATGTTTCAGAACTTCCGTACTCACTTTGGACAGTTCTATGACTACTGATAAGTGCCAGTTCAACTAAAGCCCTGCTGAGGCCTAAGTGCAAGGTTAAGTGCATTAAGGTGCACCCATTTTTCCATCTATATGTCCAAATTATACACACAGTTTGCAATATGATCATGGGATTTTACTAGTTTTCATTTCTTTGACAAGAACAAGAGCATCTGTTGACCAAGTAGTTCACATATTCCTCCATTCATAAGTTCTTTAATAAAGTTGCTGCTTACACCTTACAATTTTCTGGAATATTGTAGAAAACCTCAAACTTTCTCCTCGCTTCAGTTTTTTTATGTGCTTTCCCTAACTGGAGCACCTATGTATCCATTGTAGGTACTCAAAATTGCTGCACATTCAAGAATTTGAAGAACGTTGGTCAACCAATTTCACATGTGTCTGAAATTGGTACAAAGTTAAGGCTAGTATATACAGAAAGACTCTTAATCAAAGTTGATTAGTTTCAGATTTTGCTGAAATGTATTCAAACTTAACAGTAGCTTATATAGAGAGCCTATTTATTCATTGACTGCCCATAGACAGCTGAAGTTTTATACACTTATGAGTATAAGAGCCTAAAGCAAATTTATTAATGTTTTCAAATTTGGCTTAAATTAATAGAAAATAAAGGAAAGTTTATACAAAATGTTAAGTAAATCAGAGATATTCAATCTGATATAAGCGAATACTTCTCACTCGGCACATTAAATTATAATATGCATACAATCAGTAAATATTTTTTGCTGAATGACCACAAATAATGAAAAGTATTTCAGCCAGAGAAATTTGAATTACCCTATGTCCAGTAATCCATTTTGCTTACTCTACCACTGCACCCAAGTATGATCTTACAACTGCATTCACTAATCATTTGTATTTTTTATTATTTATAATCATTCAGGACTCAATATATTTTCGTAACTTTTATGTGCAGATTCGTTTTCTTTACTTGGTCTTGCATCTTATTTTTTTTTATTTTGTGAAGTCATTTTTAGATTTCACCATTGAATTTCTGTTTATTATTGTAGCAGTGGTCAACATGTTTTGGCTTTTATTGTATATTATACAAGGAAAATGTAAATGTAAACAAGTGAATCTTCCCCAAAAATCAAAATAAAGTATGTTAGAAACGTCTGTTGACAGGTTGCTGAAAAAAAAAGCTAGTTTGTGATTTCTGATATTAGAGATGGAAAGACTACACTGAACTTAGTGACACTGCCTTTACACACCCTCTTCCATTCCCTTTCCTTATTTTGGGAGCTCCATTGACAGCAGTCAAAAGGAAACAAAGAAATTGTTTGAATCACCATTGATACTGGCACTAACAAGATTCAGCCAAGAATAGAGGAGCTACTGTCCAGAAAATAAGTACAGCCATCGGCTCTTCTTTAGAAAGAGTCCCGTAGCACTTGCCGGCCAGAATCTAAGTCTGAACCTACTTACTGCGCATGTGCCGACAATGGTTACCAGAATCGCCACTAGGTTGCACTCTGTCACTAGCAGACGATTTTCAAATCTGCCAACATTGCTTTTTCAACTACAGTAGTTTTTTTTTGTCAACACACTACACACAAATGCACTCGCGATTATTGTGTACATTATTTCCATACTATTGTTGTGCATCTTATTGTGCGCGTCGTTGCCGCCCAGCGTGATTATACATAAATAACAGTCCCGCAACGCTTGCCGGCCAATATTGTGTACATATTGTGTACATTATTTGCCCACACAGGTATATCACTAGTGCGATATATATTAAATATAATATTATATAATATATAATAATTAATAATAATGAATATATAATACTATATAAATAAATATATTTGTGAGCATTATTGTGTACATTACCCTTATTGCCTTGTTACTGAGTCCACAAAATGCTGGCTCGTTTTATTTTTTTTTTTTTTTTTTTTTTTATTTTCGAGTGGAGAAAAAATCCATTTACAGAGCCCCATGCGCTGGGATGGCACAGAGGGGGGACTGTAGGCTTAGCCCTAGGGCACTACCCACTAAAAAAACTCCACTGGAAGCATAGGATGTAGAGGTAGAAAGGAAAAGGTGAAAGAGAGTGACAGGGTGCAAGTGTTGTAGTAAGAAGGAAGTAATGGGTATAGGTCATTAAGGAGTGGATAGGGGTTTTGCACGTGGCCTGCTGAGTACTTCATACCACGGGGAAAACCTTCCTGATGTCGTCTACAAGTCATGGAAGGGGTCGACCTTTCGGTTCCTTACATCTTGCCACCATAGGTACTTGGCTAGATGGATGTCCACCTGGTTTCGGCGAATACCACCCCTGGATAGGCGATGCCGGATAGAGCGCCATTGGGACTCGTTCGTGTGGACATGGGTTACCGGATCCATGAAATGCTGGCTGTGGTTCACCGTAAGATGGGCAGCAAAACTCCCAGCCATTAGCCCTTTATATCCTGCCCAACAGTCTGTGTGGATTGCGCTGGCGAGTTCCATGTGCTCCTCAATTAACCCAAAGAGGGTGGCACCATCCCTTCAGTTGTTGGGACACACAGTCATGCACATCTCATTGGTGACCACGTCGATCATCCCCAGAATCCAGTTGCCTTCGACGATGCAACCTCGGTAGTACTTCCTTCGGCCGATCTTACATTCGTCAATTTGGACGTGGCCAGCACCGCCTATTTTGCCCCTGTTGATGTACTTGTCGTCCATTGACGACAGACAACCCTCCCTACAGTAGCCAAACCAGTCTGCTATTGTTGCGTGACTGATAGTACTATCCCCGAGTGAACACTGCACCACAGCTTGCTCGTAAGATAGCTGACCCGCAAAACTGTAGGTAAGTAGAAGTACTTGGGCTGGTGGTATTTTGGAGTTTTCGAACCAGGTACCCTTGACCACGGACTCCGAAAACTGTTCAGGATGACCCCTCCTGCAGGAAAATATCTGGAACTTTCTGCCCCTTTTACTTACGGGGTGTAGCACGGCATCACATTCCCTGCATAGCATTCGAGTTCTTAGCAGGCCCTCGTCGTAAAGAAATTGCATGCATTCCTCCTCATTATAGCACAGAGGCGCTAAATCCACAAAATTTATGAAGAGAGCCATGGCACAACTTGCTTTGATCAACTTCACAAGCATACTGCCGGCTCCCGCTAAAACATTCAAACTTACAATTGGCAACAACTTCATGGAGGAATTCTGCTGTTGGCAGCGCTCAATTAACACAGCAACTTCGGCGACCTTCGTAAGAACTCGTACCGCTGCCGAGTGGGACTTAGCCGAAATTCTGACCAAGTACTCGTGGGACTCTTTCTAAAGAATATCCCAGCCATCTTATTAACAGGCGACAAACATACATAAATTCATATGGTTCCTTTTTGTGTGTGTGCTATGTGCAACATAATTCGTGTATTTATTTTATACATTTATAGCATAATGCTCCTTTTTGTACTATTTAATAAGTTATACATCTTTTAATCTATTTAAGATATAATTATGTATAATGTGAATTAAGAATAACTCTAGGGTAGGCCTAAGGAGACAAGTTGGAATGGAAAATTGTCTTTGGGGTACATGGAGAAAAAAGGTTGAATAACACTGTCATAAATCATCCATAGCAATAAATTTTACTGATGCTATCACTTTATGTACATCATAAAATGAATGAAACAGAAATATTACTCTTACAGTCTGAGTTTTAAAAGAAGATATGCAAACGATGTCAAGCAAGGTGGTTAAATGGTAAGAGAGGAGGGCTGGTGCAATGAAGATGTAGACAAAGATTGCCACGTTACTTATAGTTCAAGTGAAAGTTGGCTTTCCAGTTCCTTACAAAGCGACCACCTTATTTATGTGTCAAGCTGCTGCCAAAAGTCGACTTTTCAGATCGTTACAAAGCGACCACTTTATTTGTGTCAAGCTACTGCAAAGCTAGAATCAAAAAAGCCAAAATCGAAATGCAAAGAATGGCCCAACTATACACTATGTACTTCTCAGGTCAGCTATCACTAGTTGTGAGCAGGAAACCGAGCTTGCTTGAGCATTCAACTTTGTCAGAACTCTTATTTAAAATACAAAGTTATGGAAGCAAGAGTTTGTGGAGGTAGAGGTACACCAATCCATGGCCAAAGAGAAAGATCAGTCAAGCTAGAGAATATGTTTGTTCTCTTAGAGAATTCTTAAGAAGCAAAATCTTATCTGAATGCATAATTTGATCCAAATCTTCAGATCCATTTGTGAGATACATGAAATATATACAAGAATTGCTGTGTAGAAGAGGGAATAAAAAAGGTTGTCTTTTGTGGAAAGTCTCATTTTTTCTGGAAAGAATTGTTTACATCATCATTGTATCAGCATTCCTCTCTTACCATTTGAGAAGTACATGATTCATCAGTGTAACTAATGTGGCAATCTTTGTTTACATCTTCATTGCACCAGTCTTCCTCTCTTACCATTTAACCCCCTTGCTTGACATCTTTTGTATATCTTCTTTTACAACTCAGACCATAAGAGTAATAATTCTGTTTCATTCATTTTATGATGTGCATAAAGTGATAGCATCAGTAAAATTTATTGCTATGGATGATTTATGGCTGTTATTTTTCTCTGCATACCCCAAAAGCAATTTTTCATTCCAGCTTGTACCTCTAGGCCTACCCTAGAGTTATTCTTAATTCACATTATACACAATTATATCTTAAATAGATTATAAAATGTATAACTTATTAAATAATACAGAAAGGAGCATTATGCTATAAACGTATAAAATAAATACAGGAATTATGTTGCAAATTGCACACACACACAAAAAGGAACCATATGAATTTATGTATGTTTGTTGCCTGTTAATAAGATGGCTGTGCTTATTTTCTGGACAGTAGCTTCTCTAGTCTTGGCTGAATCTAATTAGTGCCAGTAGCAATGGTGATTCAAACAATTTCTTTGTTTTGTTTTGATTGCTGTCAATGCAGCTCACAAAATAAGGAAAGGGAATGGAAGAGGGTGTTTAATGGCAGTGTCACTAAGTTCAGTGTACTCTTTCCATGTCTAATACCAGAAGTCACAAATTGACATTTTTTTCAGTGAACTGCCAACAGGCATTTCTAAAATACTTTCTTTTGATTTTATAGGAAGATTCACTTGTTGCATTGAGTTTACAGATTCCTTGTATAATATACTATAACAAAAGCTAAAACATTGCTTCAATAATAAACATAAATTCAATGGTGAAATCTAAAAATGACTTCACAAAATAAAAAAAAATAAATTGCAAGACTGAGTAAAGAAAACAAATCTGCACATAAAAGTTACGAAAATATGCTGAGTCCTGAAAGATTATAAATAACAAAAAATACAAATGATTAGTGAGCGCAGTTGTAAGATCATTATTGGGTGCACTGGTAGAATAAGCAAAATGGATCATTGGACATAGGGTAATTCAAATTTCTCTGGCTGAAATATTTTTCATTATTTGTGGTCATTCAGGAAAAATATTGTACTGACTGTATGTAATGATGATGATAGTGATAACAATAATAATAGTAATAATGCACCACTTGTAAAATAAGTATGTTTTCCATTTGTTGCAGTGTCTGATACAGACGCAGTGGGGTCTGACACAGTGGCTGCACAGGGGGTTCATCCCACCTATGTGCAATATGTAGAAGGATCAGCTGATCAAGCCATCTATGCAGCCACAAATGGCCAGATGTAAGTATTCTATTACATGGTTTTATACTCAAGTTATTGACCTATTATATCTTGATGCAGTGGCATGCATTCAACCCCAGCTACCCCAGCGCTGCTGGGGTAACTGATTTGTTCACAAGTTCGAAATTAAAATAGTTTTTTTCATATCTCAATCAAATACGCACATTGAACTTGAACATTACAGTACTTAAGGTTCAAACTCCCACCCCGCCATTAGCCAGCTGTTGTTCTTGGCGACTTGTCTTGTTCTAAAGGAATAGTTCCTCTCTATACCAGCTAGCCTACGAGAGCTGTATTGACGCATGTGTATTCTGTATAAAGCCCTACTAGCGTAGCCATGGCGTCAGCCAACAGCAGAGGCAAGTGTGAATTTGATTGGTTAGTTCAGTTTCATTGCAGCTAGCTAGGCTTTGACGTCATAGAGCAGAGCCTAATCGATCGATTACATATCGATATGGAAAGCTTGAAGGAGAGATAGCGATACACGCAAGCATAGTAACCCTACAATAATGGTGTCGTTTTATAGGACATAGTATAATGTCAAACGATATGAAAAGTGCATATACTTAAAACTATTAGCTAACATTAAAAATATTGTTAAGAAACAACTTAAATGCTTTTTTTATTTACGAAGGTGACCTCCATTAACAAAATGGAAATAAACAGGGGAAAATATATAAGTTAGTCATCATGCAGATCATATCAGGCTATATAGTGTTGTTGTCACAAGTTTGAAAGTTCGTTTGCACCCTCCGGAAACTAAAAGGTGAAGAGTGCATTGTTTTACATGTGTTTTTGTTAAAGTATCTAGTAAATGTGACAGGGGAATTCATTGAAAATGAATGCGAGCGACTGTGTAATAGACAATATCAAAGGAGGCCATTTTTATATGGGCTATAATGTGCTAAGCGTATGGTAAATATCAGAAAAGTATTGAGGATAACAAATACCTCTACTATTTTATAACCTGACCATTTTGGAATAAGGATTATTTATTTTATAGTATAGGATGATTCTTCAGTGCCGTAACCTATACCGCTGGGGTAATTGTTGTGACCACCACACGCCACTGTCTTGATGTATATATTACTTTCTCTACCACATATCAGAAATAGGCATAGAAAGTATGTCGTCCTAAATAAAAATAAAAAATAAATGGAATTTGTGGTACTGGTGGAAATGTTTCAATGTTCTACGTCATAATTAGAGCACAGAACTGCGTGCGGTCACATGTGATAGAAGTTAATTGGACACGGAGAGTGAATGATGTAATCGGTACAGTGCAGCTGTCGTATATACATTTGCATCAGTAGATGCTTGCTGTATGCATGAGTAACAATAGTACAGGGCTTTCGAATTGGTTCTGCTGTACTGCTTTTTAAGGTTCTGTTTTCGTCCCATGCTATAACTCAATGTTGACAGAAAGCGGTACAGACCATTGAGTGTTATATAACGAAGCATGGCCTACACATTGTTACCTCCATTTTACAGTTTGTAATCATTCTAGAATTTATTTACTGTTGGAATAAAGTAAAGTATTCCTCCATACTCCACACTGAGCTCCACCTCTAGTATGCTATTGGTTATCATAATATCTGCATGTGCACATGTAACAATAATATTACTGTTGTCACCATACAATTTCACCTTGTTCAAATAACGTGAATTTTACTGCTCTCTTTGCATTATTGAACATCTGAGAGCCGTTGATATTGCACTAATCATAGATATCACATTGTAAGAAAGAATTCTTAGATCTCAGCAAACACTTCAGGTTTTTTCCATGCATTTTCTCTGAAGACCTACTTAATACACTCAATATATTAACCTTTTCCTCAATCCTTAAAGGCTTTCTTTGCAATGTTTAAGAAACCATTTGTAGCTGATCTTGCTTCCATTTTGCACACCAAGATGGCACTGAGGCAAGAGGCAAACACTTTGTTTGACCACGTGGTATTCAAAACAAAGAACTCAATGTTTTGTGATTGGGTATAAGGTATAAAGTGTATTATTGCAGTATATTACAGTATAATGTTATATTCTATAACAACTTGTGTGGTTTATTGAACATAGGTAAAGCAAGAACTGAATAGGTCCTGGAACTATATTGTGGAAGAATACGGGAGTATTAAAATGCACCAGCCAGTGAGGTTCATTTCTGCCACGTGTTTCTGCTTATGTCTATGTTTACAGCAAATAGATCATAGTAATAAGTTCAAAGTGTTTTCAATGTGTTTTAAAACAAATTAATTTTTAGTGAGTAATCTTCAGTAGCATGTATGCAATTCATTGCATTTCAGGTAAGAACTAAATACTTGTTTCTTATTGTATTAGTGAGGTTACTTATGAATATTAACAGATTAAAATCCGGAGAGTACTCAGTGTGTGCAATGATACTCATTTAGCGATCCTTTTTAAATCATTTTACATAATGTCCAGGGACAAAATGTGGGGGTTATTGGAACTAAAAAAGAAATCCTGGACAGTGTATGCAGTGATAATTTATCACCCCACAGTTCCAACCAAGACATTTCTACCTATATACATTTTGAATAATGTTGTTTTGCTGTTGTTGTTGCCTAATGCTGGATTTGTCACAATGAAGCCATTAGTCCTCTTGCTCCCCAATATTTTTCACTGATGAAGGGGGTGCTAGAAGCGGCCGGGCATATTTGCAGATCACATAGAGGACAGAGTGATGAAGAATATATCCCAATTCTGTTCAAATGTTATGTCAAACAATCATGTCCCGTAATCAACCTGAAGTTTGCAACTGACGTTTTTTTGAGGACACTCAGGAATTACAGTTGAATGTTTGGTAGTCCCCATCTTTTGTTTTTTTGATTTTTCATAGCAAAATAATTACAATAAATGGTATGGGTGATAAAGGCTAGAAAAAGAAGGTATGTTGATTGAATTCTAGAATTAGTTAAGATGACAGTTGGGAGCTATGGACAGAGTTTATGGGCAGTGTTGAATAAAAAGGTGCACTAAAATTTTATAAGTTAAAAATAATGATGGGAAGAAGATGTATATAAGGTTTGAAGATTGAAAGGTTACAGGGAAAGGACAGAAGATATCTAGCCTATGTAGAGGTTTAAAGTTGCAATCCAAATGTTATTAGGTTTCAAGGCACATGCCTGGAGGAAAGAGTTTATTCAAATTAAATGGTTGAAGATTATAAAAATAGTAATTCAAACATTTTTTTCTAAAACCTACAAACAACAGATATATTAAATATTCAGAGACTAAACTTCACTTATCTTTGGTAGTTGTGAATTATTTCAAATAACTGAGCCAGTTTCACAAGTCACTCGCATCTGCAGTAGTGATGTTTACAATGGTGCTGATCCTTACAGACGCAAAGTGACAGATTTTTTCTTACCTCATTACCAGATATTAAAGGTAAAACAAATTTGTTGACAGAATTAATTTGTCGTATATCAAAATCTATTACTTGGTCGTTATTCTTCAAAATGAATATCTTTCCCCAAACCATTAAATCTATGGGTCCCAGTGGCGTAAACAATGGCACCGCAGACCCTGCAGCATGGGGGCCCCCCAACCTTCAGGGGCCCCCGACTGCCTTTAACAGTTTTTTTAAAAAAGACATGTTACATTCAGTTCAACAATGGAAAATCGCTAGGAAGGCACTGGAACAGATGCAGTTCACTATACCGCTCGCAAAAGTTAAAGGCATGTGAACGCTGGCCAGTGCTCAAGAAGAGTGCTGTTGCCAAGCATAGTGCGTGTACCGGCAGAGGTTCTGTACATAACAGTGTGTGAGATGCATGCTCCACATTCGGCAGCACTGGTAAGAGGGGCAAGCGTAGGATTCGCTGGAGTCCGAGGTATGCCTTTAAGTTTTGTGAAAATTATAATGGCATACTGACAACAGGAGTGTACCATGTAAGCATTTCCTACCCTTTCTTGCTTAAAAGTGTGAAACAAGCTTACCTCCAAGTGTGTTGTTTATTTAGGAAAAATAACCATTAGTGTTGGTAATCAGCGTGTTTTTTAACAGTTTGCTAGATGGTTACCGCCTCATACAATAGAGAGTGCAGAATAATAAGAATGCTCATACCACGCATTCTTGTTGCTTGCTTGTAACGACTGTATTATTGCCTTCCACGAATTTCATTACTGTTCACAACACTGTAGGCACCAACAATTTCTCTAAGCCAGCAGCTCATTTAGTTTGTGTATGGGACACAGACGTATGATAATGCAGGAAAACCACAAATAGATAAGTGACTCTGGACTCACATATTGCCATTGTGTATTCATGCAATCACATTTGTTTACTGCTTAACTAAGCTGTATATATTATTTATTTATGCCAACAAACTTACTGTTGGTGGTTTTAAACACACAAGCCGTGTGTGGGCAATGTTTGAGAGGTAGAACTGGAACTTAAAAATTCAATGCCACAGCTGGGATTTGAACCACAGACTGTCTCCTTATCAGAGACAACTACCCCAATTGTGATTTACTATTGCAAGTACTTTATGCCCTGGGATTAAATATGCCCGGTATGATATGAGACTGCCTTTGTGGTTTACCGGCAAAAATTACGAACTGGTTTGAGAATTCATGTCATTCTGGCAGGTTGTGACAGTAGCTTAATGGTTAGAGCATCCGCCTGGTAAGTGGAGGGTATGTGGTTCAAATCCCAGCTGTGGCATTGAAGTTTTAAGTTCCAGTTCTACCTCTAACATTGCCCACACACGGCTTGTGTGTTTAAAACCACCAACAGTAAGTTTGTTGGCATAAATAAATAATAATTACCATCTGAAGGTTATTTAATCCCTGGACATAAAGTACTTGCAATAGTAAGTCACTATTGTGGTAATTGTCTCTGATATGAGACTGCCTTTGTGGTTTACTGGGAAAAATTACGAACTGGTTTGAGAATTCAATGTCATTCTAGCAGGTTGTCACAGTAGCTTAATGGTTGGAGCACCCGCCTAGTAAGCGGAGGGTCTGTGGTTCAAATCCCAGCTGTGGCATTGAATTTTTAAGTTCCTGTTCTATCTCTCAAATGTATATATTTTTTACCGTTTGCCGGTTATAGCCTTCATAAAGATTACTTTTAAACATCTGGATTAAATTAGAACTACTATGTCAAGAAATAGGCCATATTAAAGTGGTTATCGAAAGAGAACATTTAAAGCCTGCCGAGATGAAGTTAAAAAGGTAATAAAAATAGACACAATGTTCCTGCCACAAGTTACCCACCCAGAACAGATGTACATACAATAATACGGATTGTGAAAATGAAATGGGGAAACAACATGCTGATACAGAAACAGAACGTGGACATACTAGCAGTACCATTTCTAAAAACAAAACAGGAGAAGAATTTAGCAATTTACAAGTTCATAGTAGACAAGAAACCGGTTCTAAAATTGAATCAGGAGGAACTTTTGGAGATCTTCTGTCTGAACTGCAATAATTACCATCTGCCATTAATTAGTTGATTAGAATGCTTTAATTTACTTAGGCACTTTTGCACATTACAGGGCATATCCTGTTTATACAGTGGGGGAGACTGGGACTATGTACACGCCTGCATCTGGGCAGTACTATTCAGGAAACAGCACTGCAGTAACATACAGTCAGGTAAGTTCATTTTCTAAGTCTTTGACCTATATTATTTGTTCCACAAATTTATTGTAGTTTTTACTGGAAATAAAGAGCAGATACTGGAACATTTTGTTTTTGCATAATGAAAAAGATTAGATTGTGCAGAATTATGCCGTTTCATAAGTCTAGCTTCCTAAGGTACAAACTTGTTGTATTTAAACATATTTTTTTCAAGAACAATTATGTACAAAATACACTTAACTTTGGTCTGGATTGTCTAGACTTGCCATGAATGTCTGTTATAAAGCAACATTATGCATAATTTTGTTAACCCATTTGCATCATTTGATGACGAGGGCTCGCATGCGTCTTTTGGGCGTATGAATCCTATGACGATCTCAGCTCACTATACTGCATTACTCCATATAATTCCACATAATTTAGGTTCCTTCTCATAGGTGTCATTTGTATATGTCTGGAATGAAATGCTAACATGTGGTGTCTGTGATTCTGATCATAATTATGTAACCACCTGTGTTTCAATCAAGGAAAAACAATTATATCATCATTATTTCACTCGCTTCAATAGGTAATGGTAGATGAAAAGCTATCTGTGCTGTAAATAAGGTCAGAGCAAATGTAGGAAAAATGTAAAACGGCAGTTACAACAGAATTGCATGATTTAAGACTGCCTGAGAAACTCTGTAAAAGCATTAGAATTTATTTTTCCCTCAAAACTGAAATAATTTTGAGTAAAATATTAGGAATTTAAAGTCTTAGTATGAGAAATAAAATATTAGGTATTTTGAATGTTATTCTCTCTTTATTGATGCTTAAGTTTTCTATGATTCAGAAACTGACATATAGATAAAAATATGTAGATTTCTGAGGGGTAGTATCAGGACTGAAAAATTCAATGCCACAGCCAGAATTTGAACTAAGGATCTTCTGCTTCATGTGCGGCTGTTCTAACCACTGATCTACTATGGCAAGCTGCCAGTATGACATACTTACTGATTCTGCCTCACATTGCCCACACATGGCTTGAATGTTTAAAAACACCAGTAGTAAGTTGGTTGGCACGAAACATTAACATTTACCATCTAAAGGTTATTTAAACCTGGGACATAAAGTACTTAGGATTGTAAGTCGCTCCTGGGGTATTTATCTCTGATCTGAGATTCCCTAGTGGTCTACTGAGAACATACGAATCGGTTTGGGAATTTAATTTACAGCGTTACAATCACTCATGATGGCTGACGTATCTTCTGGGATGACACACACGCTGACACACTGGATGAGATAGACCAAATCTTACGATACAAAAAATGTAGATCTCACTAAAACACACAATCTATGTTTAAATACATTTGTTTGTAGAGTGGGCCATTTTGGAGATATTCCTTGATATTTGTCTGTTTCAGAAAACTTAAACTTTCGTCAAATGCAACATCGTTGTTCATTTGTTTATATTTTAACCATGCAAAGAGAACTGAATCTCAAAGCTTTAAGACTTGACTATCGTTCAAAGCTTACTATATTCCCATATTCCCCTTGCAGGCCTTGCACCTACAAGGAAATAAGCAATAAGATAATTTCTGCAAATGTTTGTCAACTAACACAAGAAGATAAAGGGATAAGAGTTTGTAAGAATGGTTAGCACAAGAGTAGAGAAGGTCATGTGAGTACAACACATCAGACTTTTTTAATTGTTCCATTCATATCCCACCTTTAACCACAATGATCAGATCAGTGGCTTTTTAACTTTGGAATGTATTGCCTGTTGACAATAGTGTTAAATAGTATATGCTGGTTTTAAACCACCACAAAGGCAATCTAACATCAGAAATAAATATCCCAAGGGCGACTTACAATCATAAGTACTTTATGTCCCAGGATTAAATAACCTTTAGATTGTAATTATTATTTATTTATGCCAACAAATTTAATGTGTTTTTAAACACACAAGCCATGCGTGGGCGTGGGCAATGTCTGAGAGGTAGAATCAGAAACTGAAAAATTTGTGTCTACCAGGAAAGTATGAATCGGTTGGAGGATTCAATGTCATACTGGCAGGTTGTCACAGTAGCTTAATGGTTTGAGCATCCGCATGTAAAGTGGAAGGTCTGTGGTTCAAATCTTGGCTGTGCCATTGAATTTTTCAATTCCAATTTTACGTCTCAACCATATGCTAATTTCTTATACATTTTGTGAATGGCTTTTGTATAATGTATGCACTTTATACTGATGCATAGAGGTTTTTGTTTATTGTTATTTTAAAATGTAAGCTAATAAATAGCAAATGTTAAAATATGATGGAATCATGTTTCAGGTAGCAGGAAATTTACAACAAGGAGGTCCTACTAATCAGCTGCTTGCTCAGGGGAATGGTGCCTATCTTATTCAGCAAGGAGTTGACCCTGAAACAGCTCATACTCTCATTGCAGCACAAAGAGCAAGTCCACAAACAGTAACAGCAGTAAGTTCAGAATTCTTTCTCTTCCATGTTCACTGTATTTAAAAGTGGCACAGGGTAATAATCGTATACTTAGTGCCATTGTATATATTTTGGAGGACCCTGTGAACTTAGTACCGTCTAAAACTGATTTAATTGTAACTGTTCATAAGTGATTATCACTCCCAATCAACCTTCCAACTCTCCAATTCACTGATATCAATAATATTAGACGCATCTGTACAGTTTGAGTGTTCTTTCTGATCAAAATGAATGTTTGCAAAATGTAATTAAATTCGATTTAACCAAGTCTATTCTCAAAACCCAACAGTTTTTTATATGAAAAAACAATTTTAAACGTAATAGATGCAGCTGTCAAATGATAGGTTTGCCACAAATGCCACATATTGAAAGTAATATTTCAGCTCATCCTATCCTTGGTATTATAATGAACACTGTAAAACGGCAGGGAATTATTTTCACAGTCACTCAAATTTGTTGAACTTACATTATTGAAATTCTTAAACTAATTCCTTGAGTTTCGCTAAAAGACATTTTGTGGTTATGTCTAAGCCTGCCCTAATTCTTCGAGTATCACTAAAACAAAATTGAATTAATTTTTTAGTTCATTTCTAAGCCTGCAAAGTCAATTTACTTTAATAGAATGACTGATCACAATATTCGCAAAGTGTAATTAAATTATATTTAACCAAATTTATTCTCAAAATTCACTATGAAAAAATGATTTTAAATATAATAAATGCAGCTTTCAAACGATAGGTCCACCACAAACGCCATATACCAATTGAAAGTAATCTGAAGTGGCAGTTCCTTTACAAAATTGCTAATTTCAATTTTATCAATTTCTCAGCTGTTCCTTTAGGTTTTTCCTTATATTTTTTTTTCTAAACCATCCCAGTATTGAGGGGAACAATACAAAAAAGAAATTATTAAAATCGGTCATGCCATTTTGTGTTTTTGTGAGACTAACACACGGCAGTTGATTTTTATTTATATAGATGACAAATATTTTGTGCTCTTTTGGTTACAAACTACATTATTGTGCAAACTTTGGAGAATATGTTTCAGAAAAATGCTGGAGTAATAGGTTTTTGTGACCATGAGCAAGATTTCCCATTAACCATGTACATTTTTTGGTTCTGGTGCAAGCATTATACTAATTTTTGCACTTACTTTTGCTGGGGTCCTATTATTGACTTTTCCTGCTAAATGGGTGCCTTGGAGTTTTACTTAGGTTACCTGTTGAGCTTCCTGCTATTCCATAGCAGATTAGTAATGTAATTATTGCATTTAGCACGGTTATCTGATGTCCCTTTAACCTGTTAAAAATTCTTTGCAGGCCCACACAGCAACTTTAAATTTGCTGGCTTTGAGCCTTGTTGCTGTTTCCTCTCTTTTAGCCAGGTTACATGTTTTGCAAGCTGTTGCTATTAGTGTGTCTTGTTAAAAAGGCCAAGCTTGGGTTGGATTAGTTGTGGCAATTTTCTTGAATGGTTGATTATAGCAATAATTTGATGACATGATTGTTGGCAGTATTTATGCTGCATTTTGGTGTCTTGAGAAAGCAGTATGTTTATGATGCCAAGTAATGGGGCACATTCCACTCCTCACCACAAATTACCACACTTCTAACTTTATTGGCTCAACAACCAATTCATGCATTTGAAATAGTTCAGTTTGATTTGAAATAAATTGTAACAATGCACTCATGATCTGGGTACATTTATGATGTTATACAGTATGTTTATTACAAGCAGGTGCATGACCCGTGTGACTTTACTGCATTTCCCTGCTTGCGTGTACTAATCATCACATGTGCACCAGTCTTACTTCTGTTAGGTAGGTCTTCTGTGCTGTTCTAGTCCAGTTTACACATGAGTAATATTTGGAGTGTTGAGAAGTGTTTAGTTTTGCTGGAAGTGTTTTCAAAATGAATCAATTGTATAACAAAAAGTGTTAATGCACAATGTGCTTACATCATCCTGTTAGGAAGTTGTAAGACAATTTGAAACTAAATTACCTGGCACAGGTGTTTTGAGTAGAGACACCATTAGTTTATCTATCTTCTTTTTTGGAAGTTTTAAAACAGTATCATAATAATCAATTTAAACCAAAAAGCTGAGTTGATTAATAACACTATACAACACTCATGTGTAAATGTAGCATATATAATGCAGGTGATATTGCCATTGACTCAAAATCCCAGTGAATTGCTTGTAGCTAGTGGAAGAGGATACCATGAAAGTGATTTTGCAGCATGTTCACAGAGTGGTGGCCAGCTGTCTCACCTTTTTGGTTTAAATTATACCATTAGTTTGTAAATAAATTCAGGGAGATGGGATTAATTTGTGATAGGAAAGGAAAGGTAAAATGGTATGTGCTTACAGAACAGAAATTAGACAAAATTGGAGAAAGGTTGGATTACTCCGTTCGAAAATCTTTTAGGCACCTTGCACGATACAAAACTAAAACAAAATATCAGGAGAGAAATTAACACTATTTCGGAAGCTGAACTAATGTGTATGAATGAAAATTTCCTCAGAAGATGCCATAGATGTATTATTGCAGGTGAATGGCATTTTCAAGATCTCCTGTGGTAAGACATGCTTTGTGTTTATTCTGATAATTGTTAATGTGATATAAGATTTGTTTTGACATCCATACTTGTGTGACTGGGAGACAGGCTGTGCGTGTGCCAGCCAAGGTAGTGAAATAGTTCATTTAGTTGCTGTTATCTGTTTCTACACCTTCGATCTAGCAACTATGAAAGCATGTTAGCGTGTATGGCCCGATATCTACACAAGAAATATATTTTGTATTCCTGTATTTTGCATATTGTCAATACTTATCAGTGCCTTGCATGTCTTCTTATTATTTTGTTGTTCTGACACTGGAATGACCTAACTAATTTTCAGAGTCCACTTCAATAAAGAATAATTTAAGCATTGAGTTTACTCCTGCACAGACTTCAGAGTGACTCTCACTCCAATACAATACAGTAGCTAGCAACTATACACCTCTAATTTTCCAAGGCTAGGGGTCACCCTTGGAAAAGCCTATGAAACTAAATAGGCTCCCAGATTCAGATAAATGGGCAAAATAACAAATATCTAACTGCACATGAAAACTCAGGCTGGGTATATACAAGAAGTAGCAAAATTAATAGAAAAATTAGAAATACCAAAAAAACAAAGAAAACATATATGGTATCAACCCAATTGGTAATTTCAGCATTGATTGTAATCTAAATTTAAATAATTTCATTAATAAAAGAGAAGCTCCTCCAGACATGGCTAAGCCTTTAGCTTTAGAAACTATACACAAATTACCCTTCTGTAAGCTTGAACACATATACAAATGGATCACTCATAGATGAGCTGGAGCGTGTTGAATAGGCAAATTCTTCTCTTTCTACCAAAATGCTGGAAGAAATACTAAAGTTTTAGCTACATATCTTTCACTCCAAAACATTATTTGTCTGGAACGATGCAAGAATATTGTTATTTTGTCAGATTCTAAAGCAGCAATTCAAGCAGTAGCATCAACATCCTATCCAAAGATGGAAAAAATTCTAGAAATACAAAACATAATCCAAACCATTAAAAAAATTTGGAAAACGTGTAGTTTTACAATGGATTCCAGCCCATTGTGAAATTCAGGTGATTGAAAAGGCTGATATATTAGCGAAGAAAGGATGTAAAATTAATCAGAAAGAAATAAAAGCCTTTTTGTATGAATCAATTAAAAGAATTATAAAGAGAAAAATTAATGATAACTACAAATCTGGACTAACTGAAAAAATTGGTAACTAAAA
The DNA here is from genome assembly GCA_030765045.1 of Tenodera sinensis. Classification (NCBI taxonomy): domain Eukaryota; kingdom Metazoa; phylum Arthropoda; class Insecta; order Mantodea; family Mantidae; genus Tenodera; species Tenodera sinensis. The sequence goes on from CM060972.1 coordinate 28,148,094, forward strand.
TATGAAAATACTTATAGAAAATCCCTCTGTAATTCTGGAATTGCCACGCAAATCTGCTGTTACCATGATGAGGCTTACTACTGGGCATAATGCTTGGGAAAACATCTTCACAGAATTGGTATACTAACTTCCCCAAATTGTATAATGTGTTCTCAAGATATTGAAATGGATAGAGAACGTCTAAAAACTGTGCAGCTTCACAAAATTATCAAGATATAATATCTAAGTACTGGGAAGCAAGAAGGAGAATGACTTCATTGTTAACTCCAGAGCATTAGCTACATACATACACAATACTTTTTGCCCATTGTGAACTGTGAACAAAAATCTGTATTATCTTTGTCATCACCATCATTTCAGGAGAATAGAACAAACTTTGGCATTACATAAAGTTCCATGCTTCTTCTGAAGATAAGTCAATAAAACATTGCTCTCTCGTGGATGGACAAGGAATGCTTAGAAACATACTTCTATTTCATTTAATAGAATGTTCATAATTCAGCTATATCTTGTACAGATTTAGACAATATGTTGGAGCATGACTTTCTACATGAAACATTTAAGTTAAATTTGGACTGTTGACATGCAGAGGTGATGTGTACATATACAGAAAATCAGATACAAATCTCTTCCTGGGTGTCTGAGAAACTCAGATGGGCAAATTCTAAATTATATTCAGTGAATTTGTTGGCTGTTTAAATGTACAACATGCATAACCTTTGCTCACTCATCCTTTATATCTGTTGAAAACATGCAATCTCTGCCTCTTTGTTAGCATGATAAACAGACCTGTCATAAAATCTTTATAGGCAATCTCCACAGGAAAAGGGCTTATGCTGCCATCTGGTATAATCAAATAATATATGTGCATAGTGATTATAGGATGTCTAGAAATTATTGGACAATTTCATAAGCCTGTATTTTCACCAATACATAAATAAAGGGGAAGTTTGAAGGTTTGTATTCACCTATGGGAGTTTTCACGTTATGAAGGCACAATGGCTCTTATGGAGAATCAGCGCGCCAGGTATGTTGCGCCAATGTGATTACCGCGTTTGCTCACAACCAGGTTTATTATTATTAGTTGTTGTTGTTGTTGTTATTATTATTATTATTATTATTATTATTATTATTATTATTATTATTATTATTATTATTATTATTATTATTATTATTATTATTATTATTATTATTATTATTATTATTATTATTATTATTATTATTATTATTATTATTATTATTATTATTATTATTATTATTATATTAATAATACCTTAGAATAAACCCTTACCCTTTTTACATTCTTTTCTTAATAAAAAAATGTAGGCCTACTTACACCAGTCGCCTTATGAAGTTCACTAACAATAAACGAGTCACTGTGTCCGGGGTTCTTTTTCTTTAAATAATCATATACCCTAAGAATTGTTTTTCGCTCGCCACTTTTAATAATTTTGCCTTTTCATCTGCGATCCATTGCATACTGATCACTTAACTGCAATGCACACGATTACCAGAGAACTTGTAAAACTCTCTCACACCTCAAATTCCCGAAACCTATTGAAAACCTCCACTGAAGTACAATCCCTTATCGGTCCTTCAACTGCCACACATCTGGTTTCTATCATCTGCAAGACAGGAGAACCGGATGTTGTTGGCCGTGCGCTTGGCGCACTAAAAACATTTGCCTTTAAATGGTGATTTATGGATGGTTTGTTGCTGGAGATGTTCTATATTCATATACAAAATAATTTTATTTCCTTGACAACTTTGTCGCTGGAAGTTTTTACGTGGACCTACAGAACGAGAATTAGCCAGCGACGACATTTTCCACTGTATAAACGAAGAATCCTAACCCTTTGTTTTAAACTTTATTTTTTTAAAAAAATATGTTTAGACATATTGATATAATCTAAATGCTAACGTGGCCTGTAAAACCAAGCGAATAATCCAAATTTTTTTCATTGCAATTATTTCGGTTTAAAGCCATGTTTAAACGTGCGGAGCGAGAAAGATGTTAAAAAATCTGCTTTCAACAAAATTTTACATTTTATTATTTTAAAAAATGTACAATTGCATAAAAGGTTCATCGTCCATACCACAGTATTCTTTGACACATTTCACACCGAAATGCATGTTCATACTTTATCTTAGTCACATTTGAAAACACGCAAATTTGGCAACGGCGCACCTCATTCTTCCATAAGAATAACATGGTCCATAAGAGCCCATTGTGCCTTCATGACGTGAAAATAGCTATAGATCAAGCCTTTCCAACTTGAGCACCTAGTGCTGAGGCGTGCCAGTGCTGCTCTCAGTGGCCCTGGTACCTTCCCCACATAGCAGCCACTGTGACTGCATGTATATGACAGATGGTAACTACAGTGTGATGCAATCCTAAAAGACAGCAGTGATTTAATTGACGTTTATAAAGGTGTTCATCAATAGGAATTTCCCAAAATTCGTGCAATTGCCTTAAAATGGATGTCAATGTTTGGTGCAACTTATGCATATCAACAAATGTTTTCAATTATGAATTTAAATAAAAGTGAAACCAGGATGTCTCTGTCTGATGGTGCTTTAGAGACGGTACTGCGAATTTGTGCTGCCAAATCTATTGTACCAAATATTGGTAAATTAATTGCAGCGAAACAATGTCAAAAATGAACCAGAATGGTAGATGTACACAAGGGTAACCAAAATACATATATGTAGAGAATGAATGGTGTGGTTTGTGAGTTCACAAAATTGCCATTAATAATAATAATTTGTTAAGGTAAGCTGTATGCTGACGTTACAACCTGTGTCCCATTCAATGCAACATTTGCCTCAGCGCAGTTTCTTCGACTACCGCTACCACAATACCTTCTTGGTTCTGCTTCTACCATTTCACCTTCCTCCACCTCTCTGATGCCCAGCTCAGTACTGGTGCTACTGACAGTGCTGGCCTGAGCCCTGGTGGTACCTCAGTCGATGGGCCTGCCTTAATTGCCATTCATGCCACACCCTCTAAAGCATATCTTGTGTGTTACTCTAGTGGCTGAGGTAGTGCTCCTACTCAATGCCATCAACATTGCTGGATGTGAAAGGATGTAAACACTATCCTTGCTGTAACCCTTGCTTACTGATCCCTAGGTCATGGGGTTCAAATCCGGCTCAGACCAATGGTTTTTAATTGTGCTTAAAAACAACAGCTCCATATCAGTAGATTTACTTGTATAAATTCCAGCACACCGGGAACGCTGATATGATCCTGGCAATTGACAGTATTGTTAAACAACAAAATAATTGTTAATTAAATTGATGTAAATCCACAGGAAGAAATCACATACTCATAAGTAAGGTCAACGGGGTGGCCAAGTGCATAAGGTGTTGCCATAAAATTCTCACAAAACACTAACCCTTTGCCCAATCATCAGGCTGCAGTTTTTGCAGCACTTGTAGTTTATACAGGAATAACTCCATTCACTTCTATGTAATCTTCTGCACTGATTGGCATCTGCAACTGTTGAATGGCTATCTGTAGGGACTCCAATTAAAATTTTCTCAGAGTCCGTCAAATGTTTCTTTATTTACACTTGGTCTTCTCACACATCCTTTATCTTGATAACAGACTCTCTATTGCAACATTGTTTTACCTTTAGATGGTGGAGGTTCAAATTGCTGTCTAAATGCCCGTTGAACTGTTACAGCATTAACACAAATTCAAGCATGTACAAGCTATGACCAGTTTGTAAAGCAGCCATTTTTTTTTTCCAAAAACATTGTACACATTTCTCACTAGATTAAAAATGAAAATCAAATATACAATGCAAAACTTCAAACTTCCCTCCTTCAAATGAGGGTATGATTATTATTTATTTATGCCAACAAACTTACTGTTGGTGTTTTTAAACACACAAGCCATGTGTGGGCAAAGTTTAAGAGGTAGAGCGTCCGCCCGGTAAGTGGAAGGTCTGTGGTTGAAATCCCAGTTGTGGCATTGAATTTATAAGTTCCAGTTCTACCTCTTAAACTTAGAGGGTATGATTATTTATGTTAAGTATGTATTTGTGAAAATACAGGCTTATGAAATTGTCCTATAATTTGTAGACACCCCATATAAACACCCATTGAATGATTTATTAGAGAATTAAACAGAAATGAAATTCTCATACAAAGCCAGACCTAGAGCATTAAGGATTTGTTCCTGTAGGGGACTCAGTATGTGATGCATTGTTGTGCAAATAAGCTCACAATTCAATTCTTGATTTGTTCTTCTAATAATTTTTTGTTTGTTTGTTCATAAAGTAATAATGGTTGAAAATATCCCATTAGAGCAAATATGAGTAAAAATACTTTTTTTTGTATGTAAAAGTACTAGAGAATTTTCTGAGTAAAATGCTTCAAATTTTTATCTTGATATAATTATTCTAAGGATTTCTATAGAGTATTTACCAAGGGGCTGTATTTAGTGGGCATTGTTGGTCTGTTTATTGACATTTGTTTTTTTATGAACAAATTAGTAAATAAGTTCATTTTTTTAGGATGGAAATGTAAAAAATTTTTGAAATGGCCATACTGATATTTGGTAACACTGATTACTGATTTATCAGGGCAACCTAACCTATCCAGTTCGTTTTGTGTAAACATCTTAGTATGTTATTGAGGTGATTGTGATTATTTTGTTGTGTTTGGTTTTTATTTCAATTTGTTTACAATAGGGTTTTCAGAAAGCCGAAGAATGTTGGAAAACAAAAGATATCACTGCAAATAATGTTGATATTATAGATCCACATGTGGATGTTGAAATAAACACTGATGTAGGTAAAAGTAGTTGTGATAATGTGAAGTGTTATAGTTCTTCTAAAAAGAAACTGCAGAACTACAGAGATGAATATAATAATTTATTGAAAGATGCTGATGAACATAGTACTAATGAAATAATAAATATTCAAATACTATCAGATATCCTTCATAACCATATGCAGTGCAAATTTTGTGGTGATGGAGTTGATTTGTCTGTCAAACATCACATTAGACTTGCATGTGAAATGTAGCTACTATGTGATAACTGTGAACATGAAGTGTCATTTTAAATTGTAACTCTATTCATGTAGGTGAATCAAATAGGCCTGATAGTGTATTGTATGATCTGAACATTAGGTTAGTTTATGGTCTTCGCTCCATAGGAAAAGGTTATAGTGCAGGTGAAATGTTATGTGGAGTTATGAATTTACCCAAACTTCCTACTAGGTTTGGAAAGTATACTGAGTTTATAGGATCTGTTGTGGAAGATATAGCACATGGCTGAGGCTATTGAAGAATGTGTAAATGAAAACAAAAGCAGAGATTTCACTGTTGGCTTGGATGGCTTGTGGCAAAAAAGAGGGTTTCAGTCCCACAATGGTCTAGTTACACCCACCAGTGGGCATAATGCTAAGGTTGTAGATGTGGCAATTTTTTTCAAGATATTGCATTGTCCTCAGAGAAACAAAAACATTCATACTGACATGTGTATGGCCAATTACAGGGTTAACAGTGGAGGCATGGAGGTGGAGGGTGTTAGAAAAATATTTCAAAGATCTGTTGCCTTACATAATGTCAGATATGTAAATTTCTTAGGTGATGGTGATTGCAAGTCATTCAAAAATCATTGATGAACTGAAACCTTATGATAATGACATTACTGTAAAAAAGTTAGAATGTATTGGCCACATTCAAAAGAGGATGGGGTCTAAACTGAGACGATGAAAAACAAAGCATGGCAAGGCATTATTAGCAGACAAGAAACCAATTGGAGGAACAAATAGGCTCACAGATGAGGCTATAGACAGGTGGCAAAGATATTATGGACTTGCTATTAGGCAAAATACAAAAAGTGTCACAGAAATGAGGAAGGCGATTTGGGCACTGTACTTTCACAGCTTGTCGACAGATGACAATCCCCAACATGGTCTTTGTCCTAAAACTTCAGACTCATGATGCAGATACAATAAATTGCAGCTGAGTGGAGAGACCTACAGCCACAAACACAGTTTACCACTGGCAGTGATGAAAGACATAAAACAAATTTTCAGGGATCTTTCTGATCCACAGTTGCTTGAGAAGTGTCTGCATGGAAGAACCCAAAACTGCAACAAAAGTCTAAATAATGTAATTTGGACTTGCATCCCAAAGAGGGTTTTTGTCTTTGTGGATTAAAAACCCTCCACCTTGGAGTTTATGATGCAGTAGCAACATACAACAAAGGAAACATTATCAAGTGTGATGTGCTCAAAAGATTAGAATTGAAACCTGTCTTCCACATGATCAAGTCCATAATGTCGACTGATCAACGGAGGATAAGGAATGCAGAAAGGGCCCAAACTGATTTTGAAAAAGTTGCTAGACAACACAGAAGTGTCAAGAGGATTAGAGAATGTTATGGAAGATGACCCTGACAATCCCTCCTATGGTGCTGGAATGTATTGAAAAGGTTAGTTCTAACTTTGAGGCTCGATATCTCAAAACTACATTTTTGTATACATAGGAACATTTTCTCAGAAACCGTTAGAGATAGAAAGCTCATACTTTCAGGCATTATGTTTATATAAATGATAAACAATTTAACAGGACAATTTTTTAAAATTATATATAGTTTTGAAATTTTGAAGAGATTAGTATGATATTTTTAATGAAAAAATTAACTACTGCAAAAAAAAAAATCTTTACTCTTTAAATAATTATTCTACCAAAAATAAAAAGAAAACATGATAAAGTGTGTACAAAAGTCCATATAATGTGCTGTAAAAATGTGAAGTACGTACAATAAATAGTTTCTGAGAAAATGTTCTTTTAAAGCTTAAATTATTTGCTTTACCAGATCCCCTTTGTATGCTTGCCAGGATTGAGCAATCCTCTAAGTAATACAGGGAGATGATGGTTCAGCTTCATGCTTTCCCCAACCAGAGTGTTGGTTTCCTCAGTCTTGTATATCATTAGCTATCAAGGCTTCACACATTCATCACCAGGGAGTGGGGTTTTAGTAAGCAAACATAGGAATAAGATTAACAGCGTGGAGTATAGATCCGCCAGCAGGTAGCATGAGAGCTGTACTGCCTTCCACTCTGCAAGGTCGCTGGCCGGTGCTTCCACTTCCCATTGTAAGTGCACGGTTAACTTGATGGATTTCGCACTAAAACCCTGCTCCCTGTTCATCACAATGATGAGTGATCACGATCCTATATCTTCTTCTTTTGGAGTGCCCCAGAAGGAAGCCCCTGTCTACACTGAAACAAATTGACCCTAAAGAGAAGAATAAAGCATATGTGGCATACATTAAAGGTATTACTAGTTGCATTGGGAAGTTCTTAGAAAATATGACATCCACACGATCTACAAACCCACACAGCAAGTACAGAACATGCCACGTTCAGAAAAAGATACAAAAGAACCACTCTCTTCTGTGAATGTTTATTGAATTTCATGCTTGTGTGGCTCTGTGTATATAGGGACCACTCAGCATACGGTAAACATGCGTATAACAGAACATGAGGTGCTGCCATTGGCACAAACAGAAAAGTCTGCAGTCCCAGAACACACATTATTAACACAACAGGAACACATTATACAGTATTCAAACACAGCTATCCTAATTTAATTTAAAAGGTGAGTTAATTAATAACACTGAACAACACTTACAACATAGTTTTCAAACTTCTATGAAAGGAAGACAGCTATCCTATCTTACATGGTTCATTATTACACCCACTTAAGTCGCAAAGTCATAGAGATTTTCAAGCATAAAGATAACTTCAATAGGAAGGAAGAAACCAAGCAACTAAATAAAGAGAGGTAGAACTGGAACTTAAAAATTCAGTGTCACAGCTGGGGTTTGAACCACAGACCCTCCGCTTATTAGGCGGGTGCTCTAACCATTAAACCACTGTGACAACCTGCCAGAATGACATTGAATTCTCAAACCAGTTCATATTTCTCATGGTAAACCACAAAGGCAGTCTCACATCAGAGACAGTTACCCCCAATGGTGACTTACTATTGTGAGTGCTTAATGTCCTGGAATTAAATAACCTTCAGATGGTAATTATTATTTATTTATTTATGCCAACAAACTTACTGTTGGTGTTTTTAAACAACACCTTTAGTGCATCTTGGACCAGACCTTCCAGTGGAGAAAAATCCTCAGTATGAGTTATGAAAAGTATTTAATTTCAGCTCAATTACTTTACATTTTTTAACTGTGCGTGATAAATTTTAATACCTTAATAGTCTCTGAAGCTCTCCTGAAAATTTTAAGTTAATAACTAGGGTCCAAGGAGTATTTTTAATGGTGAAAAATGCTGAAAAAAAAAAGAATAGAGGAAAATCGATTTTAAAGTATAACAATATATTTTTGTACTTTTCCTACATCCAATCAGTTTAAAATTCCCCAGGACCATATGTGGGACACTGTGCTGCTTTCTTCTTGGCCTCAGAAGCAGTTTTTGAGAATTTTAAGTTTGCTTGGTCATTTCTTAAAATGAAAGCATTCTTTTCGCCTTCCCATTGTTCACAAAATTTAGAAATGCATTCTTCTTAGCTAGCCTCTGTTCTGTGGACACCATGGCACCCATGATGTATTTTTCTGGCATCCTTTATAAGCAAATTTTTACTCTTGACAATTCTAATAATTATTTAAAATTTCAAGACTAAACTATTTTCTTCTGAATATCTTTCCAATACACACCCATGAAGTATGTTTTTGCACACCTAAAGCTGTATTCATTACTTTCCTAACGAGTGCTATCCCCTTTTTCTCTCAAAAGAAGGGACTTCGCCTAATGGTGGGTTGTGATGGCCCCATGTCTCCTTAGCCATGAGTTAAATGTGCCCGACCACGTAAAAAAGTTGGACAACAGTGCTATACAATATGCACTTTCACTAATTTGTACTCTAAACTTAATATACTTAAACTTAAAACCTATTAAATACCTAAAAATGCGTAATATATAACTGGAACACTGAGAGAACCTGGCAAGATTACAGAAATACAGAATACTGACAGCATTTCTCTCTTTGGAAGCAAAACTCGTTTCAGATTCGCAGCATTTCAGCTCGATATATCAAATTCATTTCAGCACATCCAACTCACAACCTTTCTGAAGCAAAAGTCCCTGCAAGAGACAAAATTAAGGCCAGTGAAAACGAAAATTGTGTTTCAAAGCTGTAGCGATGAAGTTTAGCGAGGAATGCCCACCTGCACTAGAAAACATTTAACTGCCCTCCTGGAGCTTTAAAAATAGTCTATGTTGGGGAAATGAAAGTGTGCCATTAAGTACAATCTATGTGTATAACTATAATTAAATATGCAAAAAATAAAAATCAAAATTTTTGGCAATTTTTGCCAAATTTCATCAATACATTGTCAAATTAGGCATTTAAAAGTAAATTTATATTCAGTGCCATTCCTATAAAACCATGATAAGCCATCTTTAGGAAGAATTAGACATCCCATATTATTTGTTATGCCACAGATCCAAATTTTTTATTTTATATAAATATACATGTAATATACTTTAGAAAAATCACTTAATATTATTATAAACAGAGATGGGAACATTGTGTTTTAGTGACAATATGTTTTGCTATACACAGCAAAAGAACGATATTTTTATGGAGAACTTGTGTTTGATTGATTAACATATTTTAAGACTTCCACATGATAAAGAAATAGCATATTGCAGAATTGAGATAATCCAAAGGATACTAAGTGACAAATCAACCCATAAGAGTGATCAGTGATGTTGATCTTACATATGTAGAAAGCATAATGTTAGGTACATTAAATAATTGTATTTAAGTTAAGTTTTTAGATTTTAAAATCCATTTTAACAATTTGTAAGTACTTTAAGATCATCACTATCTTATCTGTTGATTATAAATTATATTAAAAATTCATTATATATATACAGGTGTCCCAAAAAAAACACCAACGCTTAGTATGTTGTGCGGGATGGCAAACTGATTGGTTTTCAAATTGAGAACCCTGTCCGGGAAACCATGGCTGTAGCGTATCAAAGTGAAATGGAGGATCATTCACATTTTGTCAATAAATCCAACATCGAGCTGTTTACATTACAAAGTGTACCTCCTACGTCATTGCTGAGCCTCTTGCACATGACCCAATAAGTGCAGTTGTCTTTGGATATTTTCAGTCGCTTTGTGGACTCAACTAATACGGTCCCACACTGACATTTACAGGAGTGCCATACCATACTCTTCATACAACTTAACAGAAAATAGTCAAGTCAGATCTGGTGACCGAGCTGGCCAAGGAACTGGTCCAGCTCTACCAATCCATCAATTTTGATATGTGACATTGACACATTTATATAAAGGTGTGCTGGGGTTCATGTCGGTCATTTCTGCAGCTGTCACACTGCTGTTAAAAGACTTGCTGGAAACTACACAAGTAATGCAGTAGGATGCGCACCAAGGACTCTATGGAGAAATTTAGCGCATGCGCAGGAATTTATCATGCTCAGGTCGTTCATCCCATTACACAAATGGCTAAAGGGTAGCATACCATCCGTATTAAAATACCAAAACGAATCTTAACAAATTGTCACAACAATTCATTCTCAAATTTTGACACTCCAGCGCCCAAACCGTACATTTCCTGACAGGAAATGAAAACTGGCCAGGTTGCCATCCTGCACAACACACTAAGAGTAATCAGTGTTTTTTTTTTTTGGGGGGGGGGCGACACCCAGCATAGTGATGACAGTGATATGTATGTACATATCTATAGATAGCATGTACAAGTATTGTAGACTGTATTTCTAGCATTTCTATGAGAGATTGGTTTGGAAAAGTACTCTATGCATTTGATTGAAATATAAAATGCAATAGCTTATAGCTAAAGTTATTTTTGTCTGAAATACTATTAATAACCAGTAAAACAAAAGTAATGAGCAGTGTTCAGCATGTATATGTGGCTATATTGCATAACATTTATCCTATATTTCTTATTAAAGAATTTCATGCATGTTGAGTTCATGAGGCTTCTCTAGATTTTACTCACAAAAAGTGTGTTTTTCTGGCATATATACATACATTGCACAGATATGAATCAAGTCTCATTTTGGCAGTATTGATACATGCGTTATATTAAATTATACAATGTTTAATGTGACATTTGTAATGTTTCATTTATGATAGTTGGATTGTTTTAATGTAACGAAAGAAAATATTTATAATGGTTTACATATATTTTTATCAAATTATCCAGGTATTCTTTTAATGACTTATTCTGCTGATATCATTTGCATTATAACCCTTTTGTTCCTTAATATTTGCAGAAGGATAAGTTATAATTTTTATTTCTCTGACACTACATCAACTGAAACAAATTTGTATAAAATGACCTCATCCTGAGAATTTCCCTGCTTGAGAATTTACCTTTTCTGCAGTCAAATATAGCACTTTTAGAAGAGGCTAGGTGCTGTTTTGAAGCATATGTGAAATTCCAGCTCAAGGAAAAATATTGAAGCATCTAGTCTCATCAGCATTTTTATTACCTGGACTCCTTTTGCCTCTTTCTTTAGCCACTGTTTGTTTTAAGTTGTTATATATGTGCCAAGTGTAAAATTTCTTGTGTGGATAATAAAAATACTTACTTGAAACATATTAATTTGTAAGATACACAAGTAATATAAATTGGATTTAATTTCTCATGGTGCACTTGTTCTGTTAACTTGCTGCTGCAGAATCACTGGAGACATCAGCCTTGCATTGAGTGAGCAAGAAGTATCCTATCGATTGTGTAACTCTTCATAACCATGTTTCTAATGAAAGTAGGAATGAAACCAGCAGCAGTTTTGATTGAGCTACAGACTCGGTTCCATGCATTCAGCATAAATTGCCTGTACATTTGGAGTGAAGAGAAGCTATGGGAAGAGCAAAAAAGTTCCAAACAGGCTGTGCAGTATTTTGCCTGTCAGCATTCTCTGTGCTTGTTGCCGTCTGTCGCTATCATTGAAAGGTGCAGATGAAACCATACAACATTTTTAAAACTACTTTTAAAGGCTTTAATTATCAACTTAATGAAAGGAGATGCTGAAACTGGCCACTGTTGTTGTCCATACATTTTTGGCACCTCTTTAGGAAACTGTCCATCACTCACCATAGTTCACATTAAGAAATCTGGCAATTTTCTGACGGTTATTTCATTTTAATTGTTCCAGGGTGTGTGGGTTTGTCTTGTACACTTTATGTTTTAAATTACCCCAGAGATAGAAATGGGTGTACCAAGGAGGTCACAAATCTCTAGTAATAATTCTGTCCTGAAACACACTTTCAATTGTTCTTTTCCTGTTTGGACAATAGTGAAGCATGGTTTCTGAGATTCTGTTTGTATGTGTGCAGTTCAGAAGATTTATCCATTTATTCAGGTAATGTTGTGTGTGATGAATTACAGGTTCAAATTGTAAATCTTGCATTATTTCCTCATGTTTATCATCCCATTAGGTATCTCTTGCTGTGTATCTCGCAAATTTAATTTCATTAGCAGTTGCTCTGCTTTTATCTTTCTTAATGATTACATATGTGTCACTGCCATAACCAAGTATAGGTCTCACCCAAGGTCTTGTATAAGCAAATTATAATATGTCTTTTTATTACGAAAGATTTCAAAATTTTTTTAACTATAGCCATTATTTTGATGCATCCAGAAATTTTTTGTGGCATATCTACTTCATTGAAAAAGGATAACATATATCTGAGATATGTAAATGAATTCATTTTTTCTAAGATTTTTTTTAAACCAAAGAGATTTTGCAAGGTGTAGGGTGTTTTCTTTAGAAAGTCATAATTTTTGTTTTTACTTTATTGATTTTTATACCATATGTAAGTCCAGTTTTGTTAAAAATATGTACAAAATATTTAAATTGTCTTCTGAGAAAGCTATCAAATATAAATCATCTGCAAAAAGCAGTATAAAAAATAAAGTAGACTGCTATCCCAAGGTAAAGCAGGAAGAATCCAAATGTAATCTTGAAGCAGGTTGGATTTTATCTCTCCCATTGGTACATCACCTCCCTCTTCCTGTTCCTTACATTCTGATTCATCATGTATATCAGGTGGAAGGGAACTTATTACATTCCTTCTAATATGTGCTTCATAGTGCATTACGAATAAAAAAGTCTAATGGCATTTTGTTCTTTGATCAGTTGATTTCAAAAAAATAAATGGTTGTTCCAAATTTGATGCATAATTCCACAAGAATGTGCAAAGATAATAGTAAGATGCAAGAGTAACTTATTTCTGACATAGCTTCGGTAGTAATTATGGGATATCACACAGGGTTTTGAAATAATTAATCAGTTAAAAGAATTGAAAGAATTCTCCAAGCAGCTTTTTCAGACATGAAGTAACTCTGCAACCCTGCGTTGAGGTTGGTCAGGGAATTGAACTGGTTTCTGGAGGTAAACAGGTCGGTCGCTTTCAGGGTGATGTAATGTTTTGGGAGCTAACAATTCTGATTTGCCTACACTAGTACAGTAAACACAGAAGGAGACAGCATGATATTTATTTACATTCACAAAACATCACATTGCAGTGGTTGTGTATGTACTGACCTAGTGAAAGTGACACACACACACACAATCTGCAGTGTTGCCAGTTTGTTTCTGACAAAACTAAAATATCTCCATAGGAAATTGTCAGAGACAAAAATGTAAGATACAAAATGTGTTTCAAATAGCGAGATTTATCACTGGTTTAAATTAATGTAGTGCCTTCCCTTTAACCTAACATGGGTTAAATTTCAATAACATAGAATCCTGTCATCCCATTCATATACACATACTAACACAAGCTAAATTTCAATGACACAGAACTACTTGTCCTGTTCATATATGCACAGCCATAATAGTCTAACATGGGCTAAATTTCAATAACACAGAATCCTGTCATTCTGTTCATATAACACACTAACCCAGCCATCATAGCCTAGGGTTACCATTTTATGGGAATGTAGGACATTTGATAAAAATGTAGGAGATTATCGGTTTGTGCAAATGCTATTTACTTATATAGTTACATACGAGGGCCGTTCAGAAAGTAACCTCCGGTTGATTGTAAAAAATTCACCAAGTTAAATAAAAATATTTTAATATATACATCTTACAACTACATCTTTGCACTATTTTTCTACATAGTCTCCATAACGATTGAGGCACTTATCGTATCTGTTCACAAGCTTTGAAATTCCTTCTGCATAAAAATCACCCGCTTGTGCCTGGAGCCAGCCTGTGACCGCATCTTTGAGCTCTTCGTCGTCATCAAACCGCTGGGACCCGAGCCATTTCTTCATATGCATGAAGAGGTGATAATCGCTTGGCGCCAGATCTGGGCTGTAAGGTGGATGGTTGACAACGTCCCACTTGAAGGACTCAAGAAGGGCTGTTGTTCTGCGAGCAGAGTGAGGACGGGCGTTATCGTGCAAAAAACCGATACCGGAAGTCAGCATACCACGGCGTTTGTTCTGTATAGCCCATCGTAATTTTTTTAGTGTTTCACAGTATACGTCTTGATTAATGGTCATCCCACGTTCCACAAATTCAACCAACAACACCCCTTTTGCATCCCAAAACACCGTTGCCATCAATTTTTGGGCAGAAAAATCTTGCCGGGCTTTTATTGGTTTGGTAGGCGAATTTGAATGTGCCCACATCTTTGATTGTTCTTTTGTCTCAGGGTTCACGTACTTAATCCAGGTTTCGTCCCCGGTCACGATTCTGTTTAACAATGGTTCACCTTCGTCCTCATAACGTGACAGAAAGTCTAATGCGGAGGCCATTCTTTGAGTTTTGTGGTGGTCGGTAAGAATTTTGGGCACCCATCATGCACAGAACTTGCGGTAACCCAATCTTGCTGTCACTATCTCGTACAACAGAGTCTTAGAAATCTGTGGAAAATCAGTAGACAACTCCGACATTGTGAAACGTCAGTTTTCACAAACTTTTGCATCAACTGTCTGAACGAGTTCGTCCGTCACCATTGATGGTCTACCACTCCTCTCTTCATCATGAACATTTTCTCGTCCACTTTTATATAAACGTACCCATTCATGGACCACTCCTTCACTCATAACTCTTGGTCCGTACACGGCACAAAGCTTATGATGAATAGCTGCTGCAGAATATCCTTTGGCTGTAAAAAACCTTATAACAGCACGCACTTCACATTTGGCGGGGTTTTCTATTGCAGCACACATTTCAAACGGCCACAAACACTAAACTAGCGCAGGTACGACGTTCACTCGACCACGGCTTGATGCCGACTGACCTGCTGAGTGCGTGAATGCACAGATGGCGTCGCTACTCCCCCACTACCCGCACTGTGACCGATCGGAGGTTACTTTCTGAACGGCCCTCGTATATACACCCACAGTCACATACATTTTCTTAAAATCCTGAAACATACTATGTGACCATCAACAGTCAGTCATACTTCTCAAAGAACTAATCTTTTGCAACTAATATGACTTTAGCTTGGTGGATACATTTTTACCCTTGACTTATGCCACCAAAATTTGTGTTTAACTTGTCAGCTCCAGCTACATGTTTTTTCCCTTTTCCTACCCTACTAAAGTATCCTGAACATATGATGATATTGTTTCCATGGATTTTTATGATGCGTGATGATGAACGGAAATGCAGGTGTCACCTCTGCAGCGACATGTTGACTGTGTGGGCTAAGCAAAGAAACCTTTAATGCCCATCTGAAATATTGGCAGAATTTTGTGAAAGTTTGCTTCTTAAAGGACAGACTGTTTACTTTCCACCTCCCTATTCTTCAATAAACAAGCTGCAAATGGAAGAGTGGAAGAAAAGCATCTCTTTGTCTCTACAAATACTAAACTTCTGCCTCGGAGTGCAAATGCTGTGTTGCCTATCTCTCGTTTGATGTTACTAAAGCATGACTATGCTCTTTGACTTGTCTGCGTTGCCGTGTTGTAATAGCGAGTTGCAGTTGTGGCTAATAACCAATTGTTGATTTAAGTGCTGAGGCTTTCATGGCCGGTATTATCAACTATGTTAAGTAGATTTTCCGGTCTTGTGGGCCGTGGTCGAGTTGGATTACCTTCCTCCGACGTTTCGCTGAAAACTGCGTCCAGCATCTTCAGGGTCAACCTCTGTTATTTTGGTCTAAATAAACTAAAGTTCACTGCAAACTTTCATATTCATCTCTGTTTGTTATTAGTGTCCTAATAATTTAGACTAATTTAGACCAAAATAACAGAGGTTGACCTTGAAGATGCTGGGCGCAGTTTTCAGCGAAACGTCGGAGGAAGGTAATCCAAGTCGACCACGGCCCACAAGCCCGGAAAATCTACTTAACACAATTGTTGATTCTTATTTACCCGGTTTCCAGTTAATTTTCTGATATCACTGCTTGTTTCTGAAAATGGAGCACATTAGAAACTTTTCAAAAATTCCTCATGGACACCAGACAAATGTTTAAAATGCAGGGCATGTCCGAGAATTTCTGGACGTCTGGTAACTCTATCGTAGCCTAACATGGGCTAAATTTTTATAACACGACGCTGTCATCCCATTCACAGACTAACCTAGGTGTTGTAGCATATGTGATATGGTCATCCATGAATAAACATAGCACAAAATTTGATGCAATTGTAATAGCGGTTCCAATAGTACCCTATAGAAATTTATACCTACAAATAAGAATAATGTGATTAATCACCTGACTTTGTGATTTAACACTCTATCCCTATAACATTTAGTTTAAGGTTGCACTAGCTCCAGAGGCTTGCATTTCATTGAAGACATTTAAAAGTTTTTACCCAAGACCTTTAAAGAGTTAATTCAAACTCTCAGTACATTATAAGACAAAACATATACAATAAAATGATTAAAGATGCTATGCAAAAGCACTGTGGAATAGCCACAAGTACCACAGTTTGTAATAATGATTTCTCGTTAATGCAGCTGAGTGACTTCCACATTGTCACATTCCAGCTACCTTGTCACTATTTATAGAGAAAAGCTCGCCAGGGAAAAAAAATACCAGTTTAAGTATCATATATTACCTTATCAATATAGAAAAACGAGTTGTACAAGTTCTTAGAATCATTGCCAGAGCAGTCTACGGAAGCACCAACCTCTACAGACAAGTTCAGTTGATGTCTGGTTGATAATGGAGGAAACTAACCTCTGAAACATGTTCCAGGAAATTTAAAAAGTGAGTGTTGTTTAGTGTTACTAATCAACCCATTTTTCTATTTTAATGTGATTCAAACAACAGTCATCAACTTCCAGGATTGTTAATATAGTATATAGTCTTGTTTATTCTCAGTAAACAAAGAACACAAATTTAAAACAAAAGTAAGACCAGATTTGATTGTGTTATTTATTCCATGTTTGATATCAGAGAGATTAACAAATATTAAAAGAAACTTGCTGTTCCTTTGTTATTTTGTAGGGCTATGGAAGCAAGTTATGTGGGCATAATCTTATGATTATCATTAATAGATCTAGCTCGTCTTGGTGAGCTGTTGTAAGCATTACATAAAATTAAATAATTGTATGAAGTTCAGTGGAATTTCCAATTCTAAGTTCGACACTTTTTGCCTTGTGTCAAAGGTTATTTGTGCCAAGTTCGATGGAAATCAGTGCAAAGTTTAGAAACCTGTAATAAGTGTGTGCATGTGCCCACACACACACGCACACACACACACACACACACACACACACACACACATACACATACACATACACATACACATACACACACACATACACACACACACACACACTTTTATGCAATGTGTCCCAAAATTAGACCAACAAACTTTGGGAGCCAATAGATAGCATTATTTGAAACACTTTGTTAAGGCATGTTGTTTTGCAGCATTATTTGAAACACTTAAGGCATGTTGTTTTGCTGCAGTACTTTAAGTGTCAGATGAGTTACGATCTTTACGAGCAGAAGGTCAATGGCAACATCCTGTACAGACTACTGAGAATGAGGAAGATGTGCTACAGTGCATTAAGAACAATCCTACTCATGCCACAAGGGAATCTCACATCTCACTAACTGGGAAAAGTATGAATCAGCTGGGGAATTTAATGTCGTACTGGCCAGTTGGCCATGGTAGCTTAGTGGTTAAAGCAGCCGCTGAATAAGCGGAAGATGTGTGGTTCAAATCCCGGCTATGGCATTGGATTTCTCAGTCCTTATTCCACCTCTTAGAATTATAACGTTGCACAAACGATAATTTATACAAAAAACAATGTACTGGTTTTTATATATCAGCTACCTGAAATATGACTCTGTAATTAAATTGACAAAACATCTAATTCAAAAAGTAAATGCCAAAATTTCCAGCTAAACCGTTGTTTTATGTTATGACATCTATGAATTGGTATGATGTTGACTTCTTAATTCTGGAAATTGATGACTATTGTTGGAATCCATGAAGAGTGAAAATGAGTCGATTGATGACACTAAACAACACTTTTTTAATTTTCTGGAACATGTTGCTGAGTCTATTTGCATCCATTATCAACATAACATTGACTGGTCTTGGGTGACGAAGCTGATTTATCTGTAGACTGCTCTGGTGGTGATTCTAGGAACTTGTACAGTGGATCGCTTTGGGGAATGTCAAAATTGAAGACTTGTGTTCTTGTTCTTCCATATGAAAGAATAAGAATATGGAAGAACAATTTTCAGGGCTAAGAGTGCAATCACCAAACTCCCTTATTTTCTCGCAAAACTGCATTTCTTCATTTCATTTGTTTTGTATACCTTTTCTAATTTTATAATTTCCAAAACCATAATGAAGTTCTGCTCATATTTTGAGCATGCCTTATATTTAAACCATTGGAAAACATTTAGTTTGTAGATTAAGTCTAAAAGTTAATCTACCATTTTAATCGTAATATTGTTGCTAGAAATGATTTATTACTGTTTGTTGTACTTAAAATCATAAATTCTTACATTTTGCTCATAACTATTCTTATTTCGTGTGGCAGTAAATGAAATAATTTTTTCAATTCAGTTAAAGCCAAGCAGAATGTGAATAATTGTAATAGATAAATAACCATTCCAATTTGTTTATACTCTGATAATGTTAACAGTTGTTTGTAAACAAAATCTAGTGTTATGTTTTAATATCGAAAATGAGATGTATACATGCCAAGAAACATTCTTAATCCTGGAACATATATTTTGAAAGTTTTGTAAGTGTCCTAACAACTTTACGCAACTTGAATAACCCCAGCAGGATGCTGGTGGGGTGGCGTATATGGTCCCGGGAAATGCATCTACTAATTCTTCTTCTCTGGATGGTGATGGGCATCCCAACCTATCACATGCCACACGCGTCTCACCAGCCACTGTAAGTCCCTGGCTAACACTCTGGCTAATACAAGATTATCTGCATAGTGCTGCACAAAATAGATGTTCTGCTAGCTGTCGCAAGCTATATGTGTAATGTATGTAACAGTAAAGCTTGTACGTTCAGTTGTTATAAATAGAAGTATATTCTTACCTGTTGGAATCTTCTTGCTCAGATTTTTCATTCATAACTGATAAACATCCTCATTGATGCAGTTGAATGCGGACAATCTGTGTTGAAATTATGAATAAAACATCGGGACAAGAAAATTCCACCAGACCATAGATTCTCATCCTGGAATATATTTCTGGTTGCATTTATAGGCCCTGAAAGCCTACACTTACTAATTAATGTATGCTATTACAGTGTTTGTAATCATTGCACACAGAATGATGGAGCTGTGGATTTCAAGCTGTTAGATGTAGTGCTTAAAATAGTATGCTCTTTTTGTATCTTTTGCGTATTTGTAAAAAGTATCAGTTGTCTTAGTGCAAATTTGCAGCTGCAAGTACTGTGTCAAAGTTCTATAATGTACATAAATAATGCTGTTTGATCTTTTTATTTATGCTTGTGTAAATGATTTATGAATTACTTTATGAAATCTCTTTTTATTAATTTGCACCACTGAATTCATTAAGATGAGTTTTCAGCACAGTGAAAGCATGTTATTATATTATGCACATGCAATTGTTAGATTTTTATACATTTTTTCAGCAGTGGTTTGTCTCCATGACCAAGGGTAATATGTTTTGTTTTAAGCTTCAATTTTATCTTCTTACATGTCAAGGAACGTGCATTGGGAACTGCTGAGGATCAGCATAGGTTTAAAAGAGCAAGGTTTTAGAGATCTTATCTGTTTAAATCTTACTAGCTCTTCTGGTTCAAAGAATGTAGAAGTAAGCAAGAAATTAAAGAACAAATTGGAGTTCAGTTATACAGTACAGCTAAGTTCTGTCATTGAAAATGCAAGCACGCAGTTTGAAGGGAATTTGTGAACTAAGAGACATTTATGCACTAATATACAGTTTTAACCACTGTGTAGTGTGCTGGTAGCAAGCAACAGTGGCAACAGTGAAAGATGGAGACAGAGCGAGATGGTTCTACTGTAATGCATGAGATTTGCATTTGTAAAGTCCACTGTTCCAATCCTGCCAGGACAGTCCTTACTCACTGAGGTTCTTTCTCCAAGATTTTATTCAGTCCTCATAACTGGCAAATGATGCAACGTTTCTATCCCAAAATTCTTTTCCCAATCATGTGTCATGTATCATCAGTGTCCATTGCCTATGGTGCCTGTGCAATAGCAATGGGGTTAAACACTGCTTTAAATAACTGCTGTGTTGCACTCACATGACTTTCTCTACTCTTGTGTTAACTATTCTTAGAAACTTTTATTTCTCTATCTTCTTAATGTTAGTCGACATAAACATTTGCAGAAATGGTCTAATTTTCTTGTAGGTTTAAGGAGAATATGAGAATACAGTAGGCTTTGAGCGATAGTCAAATGTTTAAAAGCTGGTCGCTATATAAAGGCTTATGTTTTTGGGTCTGTGTATAAGGATGCACTAAATTAGCAGTGTCCAATAAGTCACCCTTCATAAGCAAATTCTTACTCTGACAATTTCTAATATTCAAATTTCAAGATAAACCTGTTACCTTCCAAATATCTTCCCAGTACAAACCATGAAGTATGTTTTTATATACCTAAAGCTGCATTCAATACATCCCTAACCAGTGCTTTCCCTTTTTCCTCTCAAAAGAAGGGTACTTGCCCTAACAGTGATTGTGACAGTGCCCACACCTCCTTAGGCATGAGTTAAATGTGCAGAGCACATAAGAAATTTGAAGAGCACTGCGTTGGACTAAAGCAATAGTCAGATATTTTAAAAAGCATGTTGATGTATGTGGCTTTGATGTTCCAGGATTTTAAGAAAATATAAGTTTTTATGCCAGGCATGGGGAAAAGGGGTGACAGGGATGCCATCAAATATTTACCCTCTCTACTTACTGACACAATTTGAAGGACTGACCAGTCCTCTGAGACAGACAGACAGACAATAGCGGGAGGTACGACCTGGTAGCTAACGCTGTGAGGCAGTGGACGGGGTTAAAAGTATGTGGGGGAAATGGCACATCGAGTCAGTTCTCCCCATCTATAATATATGCCTATGGGTATATATAAATAGCATTTAAATTACAAATTTGCATTATTTTTGCATTGACTGACAATGTCCTACATTTTGCCTTACATTTGTAACATTGTGTCCCACATTTTTTACTATTCTGTCCTGCATTTCCATAAAATAATGTGGTAACCCTAGCTGTAAGGAAGAAGAAAGGACATGGAACATCTTAAAACTTATGACTATCCTGTGGTTCTTGAAACTCTGACATCAAAATATTGGGAACAAGAAGGAGAATGATTGCGTTATTAACTTCTGAATATTAGATACACGTGCACATGCGTGCACGCACGCGCACACACACACACACACACACACACACACACACACACACACACACACACACACACACGCACGCGCACACACACACACAGCAACAAAACAGAAGTGGTAGACTCTGGAATAGCGATTTATCATAGAAGCAATCTGGAACATGAGTTACTATACAATTTAGACAAGCAATGCTCTAACAACCAATTTTGTAATTTTGAAGGCACTGGAAATAATTGAAAATATCCAGATTATAGAAGATAACTAAAATGCAGCAATATGTACAGAGAGTAAAGTTACAATAAACTCATTAAATAGCTATATCTATGGGTTACCTAGAGTTATTTAGAGTAAAGCTAAAGGGCATTAGAAAAACAAAACTGAAACAGAAATAGAATGGGCCCAAGCACATATAGGAATAAAAGGCAATGAAATGACAGATGAACTGGCAAAGAAGCAACTGTAAAATGAGTATATTATTATAATAGAATTCCAAAGAGCACTATTAGAAAGATACTAAGACATGAAAGACGACTAATAGCCAAGAGACAAATACTTTTCTACTGTTGCTCCGAGACTGAAATTAAGAATAATATTAACAACAAGCCTTGCTACATTCCAAAGAGCACTATTAGAAAGATACTAAGACATGAAAGTCGACTAATAGCCAAGAGACAAATACTTTTCTACTGTTGCTCCGAGACTGAAATTAAGAATAATATTAACAACAAGCCTTGCTACATTCCAAAGAGCACTATTAGAAAGATACTAAGACATGAAAGACGACTAATAGCCAAGAGACAAATACTTTTCTACTGTTGCTCCGAGACTGAAATTAAGAATAATATTAACAACAAGCCTTGCTACATTCCAAAGAGCACTATTAGAAAGATACTAAGACATGAAAGTCGACTAATAGCCAAGAGACAAATACTTTTCTACTGTTGCTCCGAGACTGAAATTAAGAATAATATTAACAACAAGCCTTGCTACATTGCTTACAGGCCATGGAAGACTAAAAACACACTGTTACGGATTTCACATTACAGAAGACCCAAACTGTCCCTGCAATGGGGAGAGCAAACAACAGATTACATTATATATGACTGCACCAGGCTGGGGGAAAAAAGAAAAATATTGAAAAGAAGAATAATTCAAAATTCTGTTGATACAAGGAAACCTTAATTCAAGAACTGTGTATAATCAAAGTAATTATTAAATAATTGTTAATATCTGATGTTTACAGAACAATACAAAGATCAGTGGCATATAAAAGCAAATCAAACATGTGGTATTACAAACTGTAATGGAACATGTGGAACATTAAAAGATTAAAAATACACATGCACACACATACATGCAAACAGATATACGTGCGTGCACACACACTTTTGTGTGTGGTAAGCTTTTGTCAATTCCATACAATTTATCAGTTATACGGGTGGGCCAAAAGTCACGATCGGATATTTTCTAAGTTTGTGTAGCAATAATAAATTTTCACAAGTGACGCAAAAACGTTATTTATTGATTGCTGTACTAATGAGCAATGGAAATATGAAAAGATAAGCATGATCGGGTCATTCTTAAACATCAAATATTTCGGTGTGTTCACCATCATTTTCAGCACACAGTTGAATGCTCCGCCATGTCCGTCTGCTTGCCCATCTGAGCATTCCGGGAGTGATCGTTCTGAAGGTGTAGATGATCTCTCTCTTCAGTTGTTCAACAGAAGCCATCCAAATCTTTCCAAGATTTTCTTTTAAGTAGGACCACAGCCAGTTATCGCACGTTGTCCGGTCAGTGTGGCCTGGTATGGCTCCTTGGAGGCCAAATGAGAGGTTCACCTCGTCCACTCCATGTAGGAAACCTGGTACTTAACCATTGTCAAACTGGAGCCCAGAAATGCCCTCGGGCTGCATCTTATTGAAGAAGTTGGTGTTAAGAATACCAACTCTATCAAATTCCGGAACCAGCCATTGAGAAAACATTTCAAGGTACCCTTCTCCAGTCACAGAGGTTTCAAAGAAACAGGGCCTGACAATAATTTCACTGGTAACACCAGCCCACATCATGACAGGGGAATGTTGTTGAATTTCTTCAAAGAAGTGAGGGTTATGTTTGGCCTACACGTAAACATTACGTGAACGAGAGCTAAGATATATGGTGCAAACGTCGGTCACGAAGATGTTACAAAGAACTGCTAAGGTGGGAAAAGCAGAAAGTAACATCACGTCGTATTTCCATAGCCCTGTCACTAAATTCATTTATGGTCGTGGGCCTGTGTGGTCGATAACCCTCATTTTTCATCCAACAGCGCAATGATGTTCTTGGGATTTGCATATCTGCCAATCATTTCCTTGTTGATTTCTTCGGCAAATGTTCCAATGATTCGGATATTGATTACTAACATCATCACTACAATATTTTTTAGATCTTCCGCTGCGTTTTACATTCAATATAAAGCCTGTTGAGAAAGTTTTCTTTTCCAGTTTTCATTGATCAGCTTCACTGGGAGCAGTTTTATTGAAACAAAGAAAGAGATTTTCACTGATTTCTCTGTACATTTCACCAGTTCGTTCTTTCTCATGAACCCACACACTAACAATTAGACGTTCCTCAATCATATATTTGCTTATCTTAACCCCTAACATGCTGACCTGTCATGGCATGTAATATGTTCTCTGATTGGTGATCAGAGGATATGGTCGGTGAATTTATTTTGATAATTCTCCCGGTCAGGTCAGTGAGACCCGTAAACCAACAACAGGTGTGGTCCTCCAGACATTCTGGGGGTTGTGAGAGAGCGATGTGACCACCAAAACATAAAAATATGGTGCTCTCTAAAAAGCGGTTACTATTACTGCTATTGCTCTCTTCAATATCATCAGTGAAAAATGTTGGAGAGCAAGAGGATTAATGACTTCATTGTCAGAAATCCAGCATTAGCTAACAATAACAACATATTTGCTTATA
The DNA here is from genome assembly GCA_030765045.1 of Tenodera sinensis. Taxonomy (NCBI): domain Eukaryota; kingdom Metazoa; phylum Arthropoda; class Insecta; order Mantodea; family Mantidae; genus Tenodera; species Tenodera sinensis. The sequence goes on from CM060972.1 coordinate 28,172,904, forward strand.
CAGCCATTGCTTACAACACAAACAGCGTTTCACATTCACAACTAATAACCCGTGAAAAATCTGGCTTGTCGCTATAAAATAACAATACCCTTGCTCCATCAAAAAATTGACAAACTAATGCAACAAAAAGCATATAAAGGTGAAACATATCCCTCTAAACCTATGAATAGTTTTTAATTAGTTTTCGGTTTCAGAAAGCGAGTTATTTCAATATAAACATTACCCGATCACGACTTTTGGCCCACCCCAGTAGAAAGGTCATTCTGAATGAAGTAATTTCACAAGATATCAGAAAAATCCAAATATACCATTTATTGTTATGCAATTATTAAATGCATGATAGTTTAATTGACATCAGAGCCATTTTTTAGGAAAAAAATGGAAGTTGCTGGGTAGTTTGGTAAAGGAGCAGATTTTGTTGAAAATCATGTTGCATTCCAGAGGGATCTGAACTTCTTATCTTAAGTTATGCTGTCCATAGACACATATGTGGACTTTTTCTAAAAATCTCCTCTTACTTTTTATTTCTTTTCAGGGGGCAAAACATTTTATATTCTTGTATTTTTGGTGAAATCTCTGTATACATTATTGGGTAGAAAGTAGTATTTCCTCTAGTCATAAATAAGCAGTAGAGAAAGTAAAAGTGGATGAAGATTATTATAATTTTGAGCCAAAGTAATGCTTCATCCACACTAGTATTTAGAACGCATTTTGTTAGGACTTTCCTAACATAATCAGCTCGTGTCAGCTTTTGGAATTTGATTTGACAAATTCCCTAGCTGATTGAGGCATCTCTCTTGGTGACCTGATGAACTTGAAGTTCGGATTCTCGTCAGATGCAGTGTTAAAATGACCAGTTTTGCTTCCGCATAGGAAAAGATCTTAATAAAGAAATATGAAGAATACTGTGTATGTTGTAGAGAAAGTAAAAATGACTGAAGCCAGCTGTCAACAAAATTTTATTGGACACATTTTGTGTACCTATAAATAAGTGCTCTCAATGTCTTAAGCTTTGTGTTGCTGCATGGGGCAATCATCTTTAATAAGTATTTGTTCGTTCCGTTGCAGTTTTTGTTTTTACAGAATATATTCATACGTTCATATAGTAATAGACTTGCACAGTTTCATTTAGTAGGTATACATATGTTAAAAGTACCAAGAGAATTTGTAGTTGCACCGCATGTACTTAAACAGCCTAAGGAATGAACTCCTGTAATAAATAAGATGCAAGTTATCACATATTTCCAGGTAGCTGCTGATTTTTGCCTTGACCTTGATCTGACTGGTGAACCCATGTTTTTGAGCCCTTTTTCTAAATTCTGAGTTGCCTACGACTCACATGGCTAATGATCTATTAAACCTTAATCAGAGGCACAACCAAGTTGATTGCTATAAACATTAAATTGCCACATCTATTTTTAATTGTGTTACTTCCAAGTTCTTGCTGCTTAATTATTGCCAAGCAAGCATTGGCCAAGAAGCTCAGACATTTTAGGCCTATTTCAAACTATTTTACTGGAGATTTTAATGAATGTTTTATATGCTTAGAATCAAATGAATGTCAAAGTTAAAACAATTACACTATTTTTCAATGTAGTCTCCCTGCTTTCTGATACATTTCAGCCACTGAGTCAGGAGGGTATGGGTACCTCGAAGGAAAAATATATTTTGACTGTGCACGTAACCACTCATGCAGCATCTGTTTCATCTCCGTGTTGGTTGAGAACTAAAGAGTCCTTTAGTGGGCCAAAGATGTGGAAGTTAGAGGGCATTAGATTGAGGGGTAAGGGGAATGGGAGAAATACTCCAGATGCAAGTTCTTGATAGTCTCCATGGTTGCATGAGCTGTATGAGATTGTGAGTTGTCATGCTGGATGAGAACGGCTGTTGAGAGGAGTCAATGGCACTGGTGCATATGGCAGGTCTCAGAATGTCGCACATCAATTCACTATAGGTGACCTGGTCACTGTCTTGCCCTTTTCCGTGTAATGTTCCACTTTGGAATCCTTGTGATCACAGAACAAGGTCAGCATCACCTTTTGTTATGATGGCTGGCTGCAAAACTTTTTCAGCTTTGGCTATGACGCTTGAAGCGCTTGGCCACTGGTTGGTGGTGATTGATCCAGGATTCTTCTCCGTCATGATCCGCTTAAAAAATGTCACCTTCAAGTTCACAGTGGCTCCTGGCATGCATTGACTCACCTATCCTTCGTTTTGGGAGTCAGTCAGTGAGATACCCATCATGCAACTATTTTCTGGTACTTCAACTCATCATGAACAATATGGTGAGCAGAAACATGACTGACCTGTGATTGCAATGTAATGTCATCGATGGTGGCCCATCTATCTTGCAGAATCATGTCCTCCACTGCTGCAGTTGCCTCAACTGTCACAACATGATGTGTCTGGACTGGTCTCTGTGAGTCCACCAGACTTGTTGTGCACTGCTGAATTTCGTACACCATTTGTACAGCTGAGTCTGCAATAAACATGCAGCCCCATACTGTGCCAACATGCGTCAATGGATTTCTATAGGTTATGTGCCTTCACTCTGTAGGAAATGGATCACCCACACAGCTCTTCTTTGGTGCACTCCAACATAGGGGTCGCTATATTGAAAACTCTCGTATCATGCTGCTGGGTCACATGGAGTCATGGGATCAGTGTCAATCGATGGTGGGAGAGTCCACGCCCATGCTTACCAGGTCTGATCATAGTAAAAGAAGTTTTAGATTTTCTATAGCAGTTTTCAGTTTTTCATTTGGCTCACCCTCGTATATAGTCAAACCATGATATTATTAGGGGATGCCAGAATAACCTTGCTTTTTTGAAAATTCTAGTTGTGGAGATATGTAGGAAGAATGTCAAATTTGTGATATGGTACATTGCAAAATATTCTATGCAGGCTTACAAAATACATAGTTGTCCAAATTCATGTCATAAAAATAGAATAATGACAGCTTTGTTACATTATCTAAGTAGGTTACATTTAACAATACAAAATGCAAACAGGCCTTTATCTTGTCAGGACTTGAAGAAATCTGTCATTTTCTTCTACTTAATTTTCTGTGCGCAAGCTTCCTCCACAAAATTCTCAACAACATTTAGTGGTGTAAACAGATCACTCACTGATGATTAACCCTGGATAAATATTCTTATTGTTAAGACTTGCAGAACCTGATGTGATGTTAGCTGCACACTTGTCACATCCTTGTGTCCTTGGTCAGTGTTTCCTCCAGCATCACAATCTTCATGATGCATTAATGCATTAAAGATGTCTTCATCTTTGGTTACTCTCTAACAGCGACATCAGAATCTAACTTTGTATACCATAGCCGGTATTTGAACCATGGATCTACTGGTCTTCATCCGATAACTCTAACCACTAAGCTACTAAGGCCATCATGCCGACACAACATTATTTTCTCCCGCATTTTCCCAGTAAACCACACAAGGAGCTCTCAATTCATATGAGATGACATAACTTAATGGCAACTTATAATATTGTAGGTACCTGAGTCCCAGGCTTCTAGTTTAACCAACCATAAGATCAGTGAATGAAATGAATTTTTCAGTCTCATTCTATCCTTTCCAACCCTGTCCTACACACAGCTATTGTGTGGAAGAACAGTTAATTACCTTTGTATATGTCTCAAAGTCTGTTTCCTGACACTTGAAATGCTTTTGGAAGGACTAAGGACTTAAACTTCTCCATCTACATACTCATTAGTAATGAAACCAGCTTTTCTGAAGCAATTTGCTAATGTTTAAGGCTTCACATTTTCCCGACACATTTGCCGAATATGGATGGCTCCAGGAGGTTAATACCATTGACAGGTTTATTAATTTCTGTGTTCTTGATGATTCTTTTTTACTTTCTGCTACATATAGTAAGTATAGGAAGTATTGTATTCCACCCAAAAATTTGACATCAAGATTTCACTGGAAATATGTTTTGAGGCTCCCTAAATCCAAAAAAAGGCATTTTTAGAAAAAGAAGTGTGTGTGTGTGTGTGGGTGGGTGGGTGGGTGGGTGTGTGCGTGCGTGCGTGCATGCGTGCGTGCGTGCATGCGTGCGTGTGTGCGTCTGTGAACAGCATAACTCAAAAATGAAAAGTCGGTTAAAAACCAAATTTGTTATTTAAGTTTAATATCTTTCAAGGAATGCAACACAAAGAATGTGAAGAAATTTTGATCTTCTAAAAAGTGGCTATAACGATTTTGATTAAAATACCATGTGTTTATTTTTATGGCAAATGAAATGTATGTATTGAATTTTCTGGCTACAGCCCATGTAACCCTGTTTACTCTCGATGACTTCTGCATAACTGGTAAACCATAAGAGATAGTCCAAATCTTACTACACAAAAAATGTAGGTAGATCTCGCTAAAACACAGAAGTTATGTCCAAATGCATTTTTTAGTAGGGTGAACCATTTCAGAGATATTCCTTGTTATTTGTGTGAGTTTTGCAATACTTCTGGCCTTCTCAAATGGAAGGTTGTTATTCACTTTTTTATGTCTTGGCTGTGCAAAGAGAACAGAATTTCAAAGCTTAAAAAGATTTGACTGTCATTCAAAGCCTGCTGTATTCCCATATTCTCCTTGCACCTAGTAGGAAATAAGCAATAAAATAATTTCTGCAAATGTTCATCTCAACTAACATGAAGAAGATAGAGGAGTAAGAGTTTGTCAGAATAGTACAAGAGTATAGAAAGTCATATGTGTGCAATACATCAGATATTTTTGCTCATTTATGGTAGTGACATTTTAAGTTCTTTATCCAATGGCTGCAGTTTTGATGTACTGGGAGGAAGGTGTACAATTTCACTGCTTTTAGATTGTGGACAGGGGCTTTCATATGAGTAGAGCAATTGTCAATACATAAATAGTAACTATTTCCTATTTTCCTGATTAAACCTTCTGTCAATTTTCTTTATCCAAGAAAGTAGAATTTGTTGTTTAAGATCTTCTTTTGTTCTTGTACAAATCAAGCAAAGATTTGATAGCTGAAAAACAGTGTGGTTTAGCAGATATACCATTAACTAATAATTTAATATAAGTTTTTCACTTCCTGTCATATTCATCAGTACAGTTACTGAAATTCTTCCTTAACAGCTCTTTCCAAGTTAAACAAGGAAATAAATACTCTGCATTTAAAGATATTACTGTGGGAGTGCCGCAGGGTAGTGTACTCAGACCAATATTATACTTGCTGTATACATGAGACGTCCCACAAGATAAGGAAACTGAGATGGCGACTTTTGCCGACGACACAGCAGTTATGTCAGTGGGAGATACTGTTGAGGAGGCTACAGGAAAACTTCAAAAAACAATCAGCAAAGTCAGTACTTGAACAAAAAAAATGGTGAATAAAATTAAATGAAACAAAGTCGGTCCATATAAACTTCACAAACAAGAAAATGGAAAAGATACCCATTGAAATAAATGGACAAACTGTTCCCTACGAAAAAGAGGTAAAATACGTAGGTCTGGTACTAGATGAAAACCTTAACTGGAAATCGCATGTAAAAAGGAAAAGAAGTGAACTAGTTCTAAGATTTAGAAAACTGCATTGGCTACTGGGACAGTACTCAGAACTAAGTCAACACAATAAATTGTTGATTTATAAACAAGTGCTAAAACCTGTATGGATGTATGGCATACCCCTATGGGGTTGCACCAAGAAAACGAATGTCGAAATCATTCAGAGATTTCAGAATAAGGTACTAAGGGCTATAGTAAAAGCAATGTACGCAATGACAATGTCCACAGGGACTTGAATATAGCATTTGTCAGTGAAGAAATTAAAGCTGCTGCGGTTAAGCATGTAAGATGGTTACGTGCACATGAAAATACAGAGCTACTGTGTATGCTAGCAAACAGCAACACAGTACGAAGATTGAAAGGAACCAAACCCTTGGACTTGGTGTTTTAAAATCAGTGTGATGTTGTTGTAATAGAATTACTCAGGAGTAATATCTAGTAAATGTGATTTATACAGTGAAGACCAAACTATTAGATAAGTGTAAAACTTAGTTGTAGTTTGAGAGGTAGAACTGGAACTTAAAAATTCAATGCCACAGGTGGGATTTGAACCACAGACCCTCCACTTAGTAGGCGGGTACTCTAACCGTTAAGTTACTGTGACAACCTGCCAGAATGACAACATTGCCCACACACGGTTTGTTTGTTTAAAAACGCCAATAGTAAGTTTGTTGGCATAAATAAATAATAATTAGTTGTAGTTATTTGATACGAAAAAAAAAAAAAAACATATTTTTCTACCCAGACACTTCTCACCTTTAAGGCCAGAGTTCTGTCTGGAAGCAGTCAAAAGTTTGGCTACCCACATTGAAGGTGTGTCCAAGCAGAGTAGAGAGAGAATGTGGTCACTACCCATTGCATGCAATTTCAGCAACATCACATCCTCCACATACAGCATCTTGTGAACAAGATCATTATGAATTTTAAGTTTCTCTGATAATTTAATTCAGATATTTTGCAAATGTTTCAGCTTGCTCTTGAATAATGTTACCTGAAATAGGAATCTTCTCTGTTACATTTCACCACTGCACCATACTCTCTTCAAGCTGTGGAAAACTTGATGTTTTGAGTCCTTTTAGCTGTGGCTGGCAAACAGATTCATCAACTACTTTCATAAGTTCTTCTTTGTCTTTTAAAATTATTGACAAAGTACTAGCTAGAATACCATTTCCTTGTGCAATATCTTTGTTGTTGTTCTTCATCTTCTCCTTTTTAAACCCTATCACTCAAACTCAATGACTTTGGTTTTCTCATTGATTTTTCCATCAGACACAGAACACACACATGCCGTATACTACAAAGTATGCGACAGTGAGCTGTCTGTAACCAAGTGGACACAATGTTTAAACATGACATTAAACTAGCAGTTAGAGCAGAAAGGGGTAACAATTGAAAATGCTGTGAACTCTACTGCAGTAATAGGTGGAATATCCTAATTAGAACCTTCGAATGAGACAAGTTGCACTGTATATTGCACTGTGCAAACACATACATATTTGAGATAAAGAACAAACTTATCAAAACCTAAAGTATAAGAACATAAAAAAACTAAAGGAACAGAATTGTAAAAATCGGATGTGTTGCACTCACATGACTTTCTCTACTCTTGTACTAACCATTCTTACAAACTCTTATTCCTGTATCTTCTTCGTGTTAGTTGAGATAAACATTTGCAGAAATTATCTTATTGCTTATTTCCTTGTAGGTGCAAGGGGAATATGGGAATTCAGTAGACTTTGAGCAATAGTCAAATCTTTTAAAGCTTTGAGATTCAATTCCCTTTGCATGGTTAACATATAAAAAAATGAACAATGTTGCATTGGACAAAAGTTTAAGTTTTCCGAAACTGACAAAAATAACAAGGAATATATCCAAAATGGTTCACTTTACAAAAAAAATTATTGGGACATAAATTGTGTTTTAGCAAGATCTACATTTTTTGTAGATCTTGCTTTTCTTTAGGAGAGCTTTCTTTCCAAAATTCAAGACATCAAGAAGAATGTATACCTTCCTAATTCAAAGGAAAACTTCATATCTAAAGTCAATCCGACACAAACATATATTATTTACACCTGACAGAAGAAGTTAAGAAAAGTGATACTCCAACTAGTGTTCTAAAATTATTGCATTAGAGAGAATCCATACTAGATTTCCAAAACACGAACGGCTCCATATTTATACTGATGGATCATTGATATCAAACCGAGATGGAGCAGGGGCTGGAGTCACGTGTCACCTCTTTTCCTATTACAAATCTTTAAGTTATGGAACTACGAACTTTGATGCAGAAATTGAAGCAATTCGAATGGCCCTACAAAATCTTTTGTACAGAATTTCACATTTTCAGCAAGCAGTTATTCTCTCAGATTTCAGGGCAGCAATTATAGCAATTACTTCCAAGTTGTCACCAAACAACCAAACAATTATAGAATGTTGGAAAATCCTTACCCATCTAACAGCACTTCAAAAACACCTAGTCTTCCAATGGATACCAGCTCACTGTGGACTGAGTGGTAATGAGAAAGCTGATTTTCTTGCAAAAAAGGGTACCGGCAATGTGCAGAAATCTATAGTTAATCTACCATTTTATGCAGCTAAAAGATTAGTCAACTCTGAATTCAAAAAAATTATTGCAAAATATTGCTATGAAAAATCAAAAAATAAAATATGGGAACTACCAAACATTCAAACAGTAATTCCTGAGTATCCTCGAAAAACAGCAGTTGCAACCTTCAGGTTGATTACAGGACATGATGGTCTGGCAAAACATTTAAACAGAATTGGGATATATTCTTCACCACTCTGTCCTCTATGTGATCTGCAAGAGGAAATGGATCGAGACCACCTTCAAATATGCCCAGCCACTTCTAATGCCCCATCCATCAGTGAAAAATATTGGAGAGCAAGAGGATTAATGACTTCATTGTCAGAAATCCAGCATTAGCTAACAACAACAACAACATTTTTTGTATAGCAAGACTGTCTGTCTCTTACGGTTTATGAGTTATTCAAAAGTGATCCAAAGTAAACAGGACTTCACAGGCTAAAGCCAGAAAATTCAAAATATACATTTCATTTGTCATAAAAACATCTTAAACATGTCATTTTAATCAAAATCATGAGAGCCATTTTCCAGAAAATGAACATTTTCAACAAATTTTCCATGTAAGGGTACTTTAGGGTGGAGTAGTTTTCTTCAAATCTTTGTGTTGCATCTTTAAAAGACAAACTTAAATACCAACTTTGGATTTTAACAGACTTTTAGTTTTTGTGTTATGCTGTCCACAGACTGACAGACACACACACACACACACACACACACACACACACACACACACACACACACACACGCACACGCACGCACACACACACACACACACACACACACACACACGTTTCTAGAAATGCTTTCTTTTAATTCAGGGGGGCTCAAAACATGTATTTCTGATGAAATCTCGACATCAAATTTTTGGGTGGAATACAAAAAGTTTACTATATGTAATAGAGAAAGTAAAAATACCAAAAAAAGCACATTTGCCAAATTTTAAGTAAAATTAAACAAAGACCTTATGTCCAGCAGAAAATCAAATCTGGCATATAATTTAAGCTGCAAGAGTTATAGAAATTTGAGTTATAGAAATTTGAATGAAAGAGAAAAAAATACATGTAAATCATACGAAGTTTTTTTGGGAAATATACTTATTACAATTTATCAAAAATTTTGAGATATTTAGGCTCAACTGTATGTTATACATTCTATATATATATAACAGAAGCCTTGTTGGGCCATGTAAAAGTCTTGTAATTTTTAGATATTTATTTTGAATTACAGATGAATTGCTAACAAATATGGAAGAATGTTTCCTTTTATCTCAATGTTGCCAAAGCATAGATGTGATTTTATGAATAATGCATGCATTTTTTAGAAAACATCTAGGAAAAACTTATTTAGGAAATATTTTGGAAAAAAATGCTTTCTCAAGAATGTTAATAGTAATTTATAAGCACAGGTAACAGAATATTTAGATGTAATTATTAAGAATATCATTAGTTAGGCAGTTAATTGGTATGAAGAAACCAAATCAGCAAAATCCTACAACAGTCCTGTAAATTCAGCCAAAACAGCACTACTGGTTACATGTTTTAGCAAACCATTTTCCAAAACATCGTTAGATGCCGCACCAAATGTGATATAGCAGGGTTCCTAATGATCTGGCAGGTTAGGGAAGACTAGGAGAAGTTAGGGAAATGGATACAAAGTTACTATATCTTTAGTAATTCATACTGATGGAAAATTACATATTAAGGGGGATTACATTATTTTGCTCTCCTTAACCCTTTCAGACCCGAATTATTTTGCTACTTATGCCGTTCTTCCTCTAATTCGAAACCGGTTTAGATTAGGTGGTCTGGGACACCTTCAGCTTGCTGGCTTGGATAGCCATGATCGTTAAGGCAACACGTAGTGCACTGGCCATGCACTGAGGTCGTGAGTTCAAGTCTCGGCAACCGCAGTCAAATGTGCCTGTGGTAAAGGACGGGGAGGGCCCACGTAAAATAATCGGTGTGATGGCACGCGTGGATGATGACGGGGTATCATTTGACTGCGGTTGCATGGATTTTGCTTCTTTCCTTAAAAAAAAAAAAAAAAAAAAAACACTACAATGTAAATTGTAAAAAATAAATAATTTTGTACAATTCAGAACATGTTTTTACATAGGTTTAATTGGTGACGAACAGTATAACAAGAATATAGCAGAAAAAACCGTTAAAAGTATTACAAGTAGGCAAAAAATGCCTATGTCCATTATAATGGACACCGGGACTGAAAGGGTTAAAATTCTCTTCTCAAACCATAAAGCAATAAGATTCCAATTAAATACAGAGTAACTCACGTATACTTTCACATGTTTCAGAGGTAATGTTGTTCTCCTTTTTAATACTGCTGTTGTTTTGGATTGATTTACTCCATCATCAGACTTAGTTGAAAGTTGTTTTTTAATCACCACCCCTTCCCAACTCTAAAAGAATCCAAAGAGGCAGGAGATTGCAACAATCAGTGGCTTGATTATTGCTTAATCCAGAGTTTGTAGAATGACTTCTTGATGTACCAACAATCAATTTGAAGCCTACTGTAAATTGTGCACAAAGAAATCTAAGTTTAAACATGGCAATATGGGACTCTGGCGTTAAAATCACATGCAAATGAGCGAGGTATGTTCAGCTTCAGGATATTAAACCAAGAAAATAAACAGGCACTTTTTTATCAAGCGTAGTACTAGTTCAACAGAAATAGTAAGGAAACTGGTAAAGATAAAAAGTAGAAAGTCTGTACACTACTCTCTCTTATTTTAAAAAATCTGGTGTGTTGCACTCACATGACTTTCTCTACTCTTGTACTAACTATTCTTACAAATTCTCAAATCCTTATCTTCATGTTAGTTGAGATAAACATTTGCAGAAATTCTTACTACTGATTTTTTTATAGGTGCAAGGGAGTATGGGAATACAGTAGGCTTTCAGTGATAGTCAAATCTTTTAAGCTTTGAAACTCTGTTCTCTTTGCACAGCCAAGAGGTCAAAAAAAGTGAATACGACCTTCCATTTGAGAAGAACAAAACTCACACAAATAACATGGAATATCTCCGAAATGGTTCACTCCACAAAAAAATGCTTTTAAGCATAACTTGTGTTTTAATGAGATCTACATTTTTTGTGAAGTAAAATTTAGTCTATCTCTTATGGTTTACCAGTTATGCATTAATGTCACCTAGAGTAAACAGAACTATATAAACTGTAGCCAGAAAATTCAAAATACACATTTCATGCATAAAAATGTCTTAAACATATGCCATTTTAATCAAGTGCCCGCCTCTGTAGCATGATGGTTAGCGTGTCTGCCTCATGTCCAAGAGGTGAATCTTGCTTAGGGTGAGTTATCCGGATAAGGTTTTTTCTGATGTTTTTCCTTATCCTGAAAAGACGAATGTCTGGTAACTTAAAGCTCCATTTGCCTTAGGCTCATTTGAGCATAATTTCACCCATTTCATTTATTCACTGATATGACATGACGGAGGGCATTAATAGAAAGAAAAAACAACACCTCACTTGGCGACTGCAGCCAGCAACTGACACGCGAACACGGTAAGAAAATTCAAGCATGTGCATTAAGGTATCACTGCCATAGCATCACTACTTTGCACAGCAAAAATTAAAAGTCAGATACCTTTTAGACAGGCCTCGTATGTTTTCCTGTTTCCAACAATCAAGGACGAGTTATGAGCCATCATTTTAAAAGTATTCAAGAGGCTGTTGTATCTTACGACAAAGTTGTTACGAGTAATATCCCTAAAGAAATATGGCAAGGCTGCTTCCATGACTGCATCCAGAGCCCACATCTTTGTATAAAATGTAGGGAAGAATACTTTGAAAAAAATAAGAATTGATGGTACGTGGCAGCTTTTCATTTAGCAGAATCCAGAAAATTAAATACTATCTTGTATGGTGGTAGCAATAACAAGGTAATGCCAGCAGTCTTTGTTCTGTAAACTGGACTTTTTTAATTCAGTTTGCTAAGAAAAATGTTAGGCTAACTTTTGTATTAGGTGTAACATATGGGCTTATAGATTAACCCTTGGGTCTTGTAGTATTTCAACAATCAATAAAATATCACAAAACCAAGGAAATTATGTTGATAAAAATTCCTTTTTGAGGTTGACATATCATTCTGTGATTTAGCAGAACCAAGGGAAATATCTCATTGCATTCGCATGACTCTCTACTCGTTCTTCTACAAACTATTCTTGCAAAAGCTTATTCTTCTGTATACTTTTTGTTAATTGTAATAGTCAGATTTTTAATAAGCTGAGGACTTATATGGCTTTGAAATTCCTGCTTTATGCAAGAGCATGAGAAAAAAAGAATAGCAACTTACCTCTTGAAAAAATATCAATTTAAAGAATATCTCTGAAATGGTTAACATCACCAAAAGTTGTACTTTACATAAATTGTGTTCTTTACTAGACCTTTTTGTGTAGTAAGAAGAAAAAAGAGGACTGCACAGACTATCCCCAGGACTGCACAGACTATCCCCAGGACTGCACAGACTACATGCAGGACTGCACAGACTATTCCCAGGATTGCACAGACTACATGCAGGACTGCACAGACTATTCCCAGGACTTCACAGACTATCCCCAAGACTATTCCTAGCACTACAGACTATCTCCAGGACTGCAAAGACTATACCCAGGACTGCGCAGACTACACGCAGGACTGCGCAGACTATCCCCAGGACTGCATAGACTATTCCCAGGACTGCAAAGACTATACCCAGGACTGCGCAGACTACACGCAGGACTGCATAGACTATCCCCAGGACTGCACAGACTATTCCCAGGATTGCAAAGACTATTCCCAGGGCTGTACAGACTATGCACAAACTATACCCAGGGCTGCTCAGACTATCACCAGGACTGCACAGACTATTCCCAGAACTGCACAGACTATCCCCAGAACTGCACAGACTATCCCCAGGACTATTCCTAGCACTACAGACTATCTCCAGGACTGCGCAGACTACACAGACTATCCCCAGGTCTGTAGACTATTCCCAGGACTGTAGACTATTCCCAGGACTGTGTAGACTATACCCAGGAGTGCACAGACTATCCCCAGGTCTATAGACTATCCCCAGGACTGCACAGACTATTTCCAGGACTGCACAGACTATTCCCAGGACTGCACAGACTATACCCAGGGCTGCACAGACTATCCCCAGGACTGCACAGAATATCTCCAGAACTGCACAGATTATCCCCAGGACTGTATAGGCTATCCCCAGAAAATTCAAAATACACTATTCTTTTGTTGTGCAAATATCTTACATATGTGGTATTTTAATCAATATTATTAATCATTTTTGAAAACAATTATAATAAAAATCTTCCCACATAAATGAAGAACAGTTTTTGGGCAGGGAAATATTGTTGAAAATGTTCATTTTGCATCCTTGGAAAATGCTGAATTTAAATACCAAGCTTGATATTTAGCCTTTTCATTTTTACTTTCTCTACTGGTAAGTAGGGGAAGTATTGTATTCCACCCAAAAATTTGATGTTGAGATTTCACCGGAAATATATGTTTTGAGAACCCCTGAATCCAAAAAAAGCCGTTTTAGAAAAAGGTCTGTGTGTGTCTGTGGGCAGCATAACTCAAAAATGAAAAGTTGGTTAAAAACCAAAGTTGGTATTTCAGGTTAACGTCTTTAAAGGATGCAACACGAAGATTTTGAAGAAAATAGCCCCACCCTAAACTACTCTTTACATGGAACATTTTTCGAAAATTTGGTTTTCTTGAAAATGGCTGTAACGATTTTGATTAAAATGTCATATGCTTGAGATATTTTTATGGCAAATGAAATGTTTATCTTGAATTTTCTGGCTATAGCCCCTGTAGCCGTATTTACTCTGGACGACTTTTGCATAACTGGTAAACTGTTAGAGATAGACCAAATCATATTATACAAAAAATGTAGATCTTGCTAAAATACACAATTTATGTCCAAATAAATTTTCTTGTAAGGTGAACTATTTTGGAGATATTCCTTGTTATGTGTGTGAGTTTCTGAAAACTTATAACTTTCGTGAAATGGATCATCGTTGTTCATTTTTTTTATATGTTAAGTGTGCAAAGACAACAGAATCTCAAAGCTTTAAAAGATTTGACTATCGCACAAAGCCTACTGTATTCTAACATTCCCCTTGCACCTACAAGGAAATAAGCAATAAGATAATTTGTACAAATGTTTACCTTAACTAACAGGAAGAAGAAATAGGAATAAGAGTTTGTAAGAATGGTTAGTACAAGAGTAGAGAAAGTCATGTGAGTGCAACACATCAGATTTTTAAGTTATGCTTTTCTCACACACACATGCACACACACACTCATAGTTTATGAACTGCTTCTTTTAGGTTCAGGGAGCCTTGGAACTGTATTTCTGTTCAAATTCTGTATTAAATTTTTGAGTATAATGTAATACTCCATCTACTTACTATAGGTAAATAGTAGAGAAATTAAAAATAATACGGACGGTTTTTATTATTGGAAAGGTGGAATTAGACTGAAAAATTCATTGCCATAGCTGGAATTTGGGCTGTGGATTGTCAGCTTCCGCTGCTGTTACTCACTTGAGCTACCATGACATTAAATTCCCCAGCTGACTTGCATTTTTTCTGGTTAACCACAAGGCATACTTACATTCATTTTGAGATAACCTATGTCTAATGGGCCTGCATTGACATATATTTATTAATATAGGCTGATCTGTGATAAAACTGTTCCTAAAGCACGTTATAGGAAGTTAACTTCCCATATTACAATTTTGTTTTTAATTTTGCTATATGATTGGAAGCATGTTGTGTAAAATGTTAAATCTGTATTCTGTCTGTGCTACTATTGTTTGTTTTTCCTCTTTGTTCCATGCTTTGTTCAGATGTCTGTGAAAGCACAATTAGTATAATTTGCTGTATGATCCGATTTGTTGCTTTTCACAGTAGGAGCAAGTATCAGCTTGAATTGTTATCTTCTTATGAGGACCTCATTTGAGAAATAAAAGGAAGTCCAATGTACAGAGGTGCTTTGAACAATGTATCTATTGAGAATATGTTTTAGAAAAATACCCTATATACCTGGAGTAACAATATGCATCACAGGAATATGAACATCAACCAGTCAAGCACCTCCTGTGAGATGTAGGGACTATAAAATGTTGGGTGATATGTCGTGGCTAATGAAATAGACAGACTATGGTGTGAACTGCAGTGACATAATTCTCCTAGTCCAGTCATGGCCCAATGAAGTAAAACCACAATCACCTAATATATCCACATTGTAAACAACCAAAGAAATTGCTCATTGAATTCATACAAAAGATAGTTTTATCATGATGCTATACAATGTTAGCCATGTATCAGACTACCATTACTACGTAACTCCAGTTCACGCCATAGTCTGTCTTTTTCATTAGCCACAGATATGCTCCCAAGATCAGGGAGAAGAAGGCTGTGATTAAGCATACAATAGAACATATTAAAAACGACTTTATCAAATTAAAATAATATTAATACGAGGTGTGTCCGGAAAGTAACTACCAGTTTTGGGGGGAAAAAAGGGGGGCCATAAAATATTTGTTTTCACAGTGTTTATTTGTACATGAAAGAACATTTCTTAATCTATTTTTCAACATAGTTGCCGCCATGTTCAGGTATTTGCCATAGAGGGGAATCAACTTTTGTATGCCCTCTTCAAAGAATGAAGTCGCCAGTGACAATTTCATTCAAAACAGTTTTTGAAATTTATGGAAACACATCACGAAGCATTCTTATTGTAAACCATTTGTTTTCACGAATTGCCTCATTCACTTGCGCAACCAAACCATCAGTGACAACAGAAAGCCACCCACTCCATCCTTCGTTATAAACATTGGATTATCAATCATTGAATTGCCTAATCCACTTTCTCACCATTCCATCTGTCATTACATTTTCACTGTAAATCTCTACGAGTTGACAATGAATTTTAGCTGGTTTCACATTCTGTATTACAGTCAGTGGGATCAGAAATTGTCTTAAACATTTTGAACAATCACTAATAAATGTAAACACAACATGATGCAGCTGTAATGACATCAATGGACAGACAATGAACCAGAGAGATGAGTGCACATGCATGTAACTGTGACACTAGCATTGTGGTGGTGGTAGTAGAACAAAATGGTACTTACTTTCCGGACGTGCCTCATACTATTGGTAACAAGTTATCCAAGAATAGACAAAAAAATATACTTAACTAGTGTTATTTTATTAGTTATATTGTATATTTTAAATGTTTAGGTCCTATGCTATCATATATTTACTTAGCATATTATACTGCTGAAGGGAACAATTTGAATGTGTAACAAATGTGTCTAATGGCATCATTGACATAATGCTATTCAAACTTGGCACTATTCTAAGACATTTTTCTAAATTGAAACACTACTCTATTATTTAGATGAGAAACCTTGGTTTATCCGTTTTAGGGGTGCATTCATTTAGCATCCTTTAACCACGAACATATTGGATGATGAATTTATGAAATGATTCCATAGAACCTAAAGAATCACCTGACAATTGGCCTTCTCAGAATAATTGACATCCCCCCTCTAAAAAATCAAAATACTGTTAACTGAAAGAGACTTGAGCTCAGAATGTATGAGGCGGACATGCTAGTCATATGCCACTAAGAATAAATTTCTTTTACTTATATTAATAGGTAATAATGTAGCATTCTTTTTCATAGTCAGTGCCAACCTCTTCTACATTTATATGAAGTATTTGCTAGCAGTTCTTCATTCTCAATATTTCTAATTAATTATCATATCTGGAGGTGGCATTACAAAAGTTATCTCCTTTTTAATGATATGATTTGGGGGGGAGGGGGATTCTTCAAAGCTTCAGTGGTCCTAACTGGGATTATAGCTGTCCAAACAGAAAATTATTTTCTTCTATTGGTATTCAATAGTGCATGAAGTAAATATTAAAAATAGAAGCATTAACAGTGAAGTATTCTTCATGGTTTTTTTTTTTTTTTTTTTTTTTGAGTCACATTATTTACACTCACCTTCACTTACAAAATATTGGAAAAACCATAACGTTTTTGAGTTCATTCAATCTCATCCTCAGCCGTTGGGTGACTGAAGCCAACTTCTTCCTCCATCACATCTCTATTGCTATGGTCCTGTTGCCATCTGGTGTTAGGGGTGCAAACTTTTAACACTTAGTTCAATGCTGGGAATATGAGTGTAAATAAAGTGGCTCAAAAAACTGGATTCAATACATTGCATGAAGTGCTCAAAAGATAAAACCGCTAAATAATTTAATGAAATGAAACTGTCATACAAATCATATTTTTTGTTTTAGAGTAATCCTAGAAGAAGACCTCTGTACCTAGTCATGATGCATAAGATTCTTGAAAAAAACAATTTTTTTTAAAATTTGATGCATGTTTGTGTACATTTTGCAATCTTGAATTTGTAATTTTACATAATGCAGGTGCAGTGGTTACTTGAAAATTATGAAACAGCTGAAGGTGTGAGCCTTCCTCGGTCTACATTGTACAACCATTACCTCCGTCACTGCAACGAAAATAAATTGGATCCTGTGAACGCAGCATCTTTTGGGAAACTAATTCGTTCTGTTTTTGTTGGATTGAGAACTAGAAGACTTGGTACCAGGTAAGTTATTAAGGTCATTACAGATAAGAAGTGTTCTTAAAATATATGAGGCATGTCCATAAACAAAATCCCTCTTTCTATAAAAGGAAATGAAAATAAGAGAAAAATTCATAAAATGTAATACACAAGTACAAATCCTATAGATTGGGAATATTCTTTGTATATGAACAATATGCTTTGCTAGCTGGCCCATGCTCTTAGTGCTCAAATGGGATTGTGTTAAAGATCTGCAGTAAACATTTAATAAATAAGGCTAACTAAACTATCTTATGTTCACTTAAACAATAAAAGCAAATAAAGCTGACATAAAAGTTGATAGTACTATTTATACTAAAGATACAAAGGTATAATACCAAGTGAGCAAGGGATAATACAACAGTATATGTGATCAGCAATTCATATTGTTATTGCAGTGTTATAACTCCAGTATAAATTTCCATTCATACTAAACAAAAGTGACAAAATTAGATGCTAAAGGAAAAAGAAATAGCAAACACATATACCTATTAGTTGCTGTTTCAGTGCATACTTCACTAAGCCATAATCATTCCATGTATAAATTATAATTCTACATAAAGTGCTCAAAACCTTTTTTCTGCTGAAATAAGCATTTACAGAATAATATGTTATTACAATAAAATTTTTCATTTGTTTCTGTACATAGAATCACCTTATAAGAGGATAGCATTTATACTCCTTTCAACAGGTATACAATAATGTGAAAAAACTTTATGGAATTAACTATTTTGAGAGATACACCTGTGTACCTTTAAAATGTACCCGGGTCTTAATATGCCACCTATGAACATTTTTAATGAGAGATTTTATTTCATCACACAAGCTTGTGACACAAATTCTAAAGTAAGAACAAATTAGAAACTAAAAACTTCACTTATCTTAGTAATGTTGCACGTTCTTTTTGCACAAACTGACCCGAGTTTCAAAAAGAACGTGCAACATTACTAAGATAAGTGAAGTTTTTAGTTTCTAATTTGTTCTTACTTTAGAATCTTGTTGCTTCACTGTTAATAGCTTCAAATTTCCTTATTGTGACACAAACTTTGCTTATGAAAGAAAAAGTGACTAACATAAACAGTTCTGTGTTGTCTCAGCATCCTGCCCAATATAAAGACTGAATTTGGAACCATTTCTCAGCAGATCTTTGTGATAACATAAAGTAGATAGAAAATTGGACATTTAATTTGAAGAGTATTAATTTTACCTTTAAATGGACTTTAAATGTTAAATATGGGGCTGTTTTATTTCATCTTTGTTCCTTTTTTTTTTTTTTGAAACTTCTGGAAATCCTGTTCGTATTTAACCCATATTTTGTATTTATTAAGGCTTACCTCATTATAGGATATCTGGCAACATTTTTTAATCTATTAGATATACTGTATAATTTGACATCTAGAAGCCAAATCCTTTCCCCTCAGCATATTTGCTCCCCTAACATCTGAAGCCACATAAATAGTTTAATTGCTCATTGGCAATGAAGTTCATTCACTTCTCATGTGTTTCTTATTGGGTCTCATTTCTTTAGAGCTTTTGAAGCTTTGAATCACATGTACACATACTCATCTTTCAAAACCTTTAAGAAGGATACAGGGTAATGCTAATTAAACATTCTGTCTCTCTAACCAGAAATCAAACACAGATTTCTGAATTGAGAAGCCAGCATATTGATTACTGAAATGCAGAGCTAATTGAAAATAATGCTAACACAGGATTAAGCTTTTTCTTTCTTTAGTGCTGAACATTTATCATGCCTCAGAGCCAGCTATGATAATATGAAATCTTTAGAGGATTTGTGCCATGAAAATCTGGAACATACAAAAGAGATTTAACTTGAACATACAGCATAATACCAATGAGTCAGTCAGCTTTGATATTAATATAGAAAAATGGGTTGATTAATAACACTAAACATTTTTAAATTTCCGAGAACATATTTCAGATGTTAGTTTCCTCCATTATGAACCGTACATCTTCTTAGGAAGCTTGTTATTTAAATGCCTAATAAGTTTCCCAGGAGCGAGAGTCTCTACCCTCCTTGGTACCTGGCACATCCCATGCAGATCTTGGGATGACCATACAATGGAAGTCTACGATGCCTATCTCTAGTATCTGCACTTGTTTTTTAAAATTTTTGTCAGGCTACACTGACTGACGTTTTATTTACACAGATGGATCAAAGAGCACCAATGGTGTTGGATGTGCTTATGTTGATGGAACTGAACCACATGCATTCAATTTTCATAATAACACTTCCATATATATTGCAGAACTGAGTCATTTTATATGTGTGCCATCATAGATTAGGTAACTGCCTGATTTTAAGTGATTCTCTTAGTGCACTTCAGAGCCTTTATGAGCTGTGCAACTCCCAGCCTATTGTAAAACGTATCCAGGATGCTCTCCATGTTTTAACACCTCTGGAATTTACGTGGTGTGTGCATGGATTCCTGGTCATGTAGGTTTGCTGGGGAATGAAATGGCAGATTTGGCAACCACTGAACCCAGTATTACCATCTCTCATGTTTTCGGAAGACTTTAGGCTTGAGGTGCGGAGAGCAGTGCTGTCGTGCTGGCACAAACGGTGGTCAGCTCTCCATGGTAATAAGCTTAGAGAAGCGAAAGAACTTCCAATAAACTAGGTAACATCCTCTTGCATATCTCGTCGCAAGGAGGCTAACTTGGCTCGGTTGCAAAATGGTCACTGCAGTTTATCGCATGGTTACCTTTTTAAACTGGTCCCTGCTCCTTTTTGTCCACTGTGCAACAACATTTTGTTGCTCCGTCACGTGCTGCCAGAGTGTGTTTCCGTAGCACATCTTCGAGACTCTCTGCAGCTGCCTGCCAGCCTTGCAAAGGTCTTGGCAGACGACAAACAAGCGGTCAAAAGGGTTTTAAAGTTTCTAGTGGAGGGTCACATGAGTTTGAAAATTTGAAACTGTAGATATCTAGTTTTTATACTCTTTTGACATGCTTATCACTTTGTTTTAATTCTAGCCTTTGCCACTCTGTTTTTTATATTTATGTATAGCTATAATGATTTTATATTTTATTGAACTTTATATCTGGATTTTGCCATGAATTGTTTTTTAAGGGTACTGATAACCATGTAGTTGCACGCCCTTAAACTTACATCTCTCTCTCTCTCTCTCTCTCTCTCCACTTCCAGAATATTAATATAGATTTGATATTAGTTTTACCCATGTAATTTGAAAAATATGAATTCCAAAGTTTAACCTTCATTGCTTACCTGTAGGGTTTATGCAATGGTTTCTTCCAAAATGTTATCACAAAGATGAAAAATCTTTGTTGTTTTGCACTCACATGACTTTCTCTACTCTTGTACTAACCATTCTTACAAACTCTTATTCCTATATCTTCTTTGTGTTAGTTGAGATAAACATTTGCAGAAATTATCTTATTGCTTATTTCCTTGTAGAGTGGTGGTGTTTAAGGGCCCGTCGCTTTCCTTGTAGATGCAAGGGGAATATGAGAATACAGTAAGCTTTGAGCGATAGTTGAATCTGTTAAAGCTTTGAGATTCCGTTCTCTTTGCAGGGTTAACATATAAAAAAAATTTGAACCACACACGGCTTGTGTGTTTAAAAACACCAACAGTAAGTTTGTTGGCATAAGTAAATAATAATTACCATCTGAAGGTTATTTAATCCTGGGACATAAAGTACTTACAATAGTAAGTCACCATTGGGGTAATTTGTCTCTGATGTGAGACTGCCTTTGTGGTTTACCAGGAGAAATACGAACTGGATTGAGAATTTAATGCCATTCTGGCAGTTTGTCACAATAGCTCAGTGGTTAGAGCAGCTGCCCGGTAAGCGGAAGCTCTGTGGTTCAAATCCCAGTTGTGGCATTGAATTTTTAAGTTCCAGTTCTACCTCTTGATCTTAAGTTTGTTTCTCTTGAGGTCATGTAGTAAGTATTCAGCATCATTGCTAGCATATATCAGTCTTTAATTTTAAAATTCGACTCCTCCCCTCTCACTTGTAAACTTCTGTGTACTACAAAATGTATATTGAAACCATTTCTTCCAACTTTTATCATGATTATCAGTAAGCAGGTAGAAACACAGGCTTTTGTATGAATAATACTTCTTCTCTATAGGATAATATCCTGTTCAATTCCCCTTTTATTCCTCAGATGAGTTATAAGTGCTGTCAATCCATCTCGTAGCGGGTCTTCCTCTTGTCTTTTTCCCATCTAAAGGTCTATCTTCTTTGGCTCTTTTTACTAGACGGTTGTTTACTATCCTGTCAATGTGTTCTTTCCAGTATTTCTGTCGCTCATTAATAAACTTTGTTATATCTTGAATTTGGCAATTTTCTCTGATTTCTGTATTGTATATTTCATCTAATAAGCTTTTTCCTTGAATTGTTCTTAATATTTTCAATTCGCATGTACTTAATATTTGTTTTGTTTTGGCTGTACTACTTGGCAAAGCAATGAGGCGTATTGACCTTGGCTGTCGAGCACTGCGATCACTTCTTATCTTGTGTATTAGAAGAGTGAAATAGTAGTAACTTGGCATATAGTCAGTGATAAAATACAAATAGGTGATCTCTCGCGCTTATTGATGTATGAGACGTTGCTGTCCTAAAGATATGATTGCATCTGAACAGAGTATACAAACAATGTCTCATCTTGCTTGTGTGATAAGCTCGGATAAACAACTGGACAGTTTTACATTCTTTCCAATACACCTCATAGCTTTGCCAAGTAGTATCTGCTCTGGTTTCTGCTGCATAAGTTAATATGGTCTATTGTTTTGTAAATGCAGACTTTACTCTCTACTGTCATATACTTCACCAAATTATGTATTTTATGCAATCCTGATATCTGTGCTGCTTTATTGGCCTTATTTAGATATGAAAATAAATGGTGATGTTGCCGAATATGGGCTTCTTGATATGCAATGATGCTAAATCATGCCAACTTGACATGAAGAAATACAGTACTGGGCAAAGAGGTTGGCACAGGTGGGCAACTGCAAATCAGAAAGGAACTTGGATAATGGAACGGAAGCACCATTTAAAAGTAGAATAATGGAATAGAAGGGTGAACTAAATTGTGGAATAATGTAAATAAAAGAGACATAACAATAGCAGAAAGTGTTATGAAGGGAAGATTGCCTTTCTCCTCATTCGCCTTTAGCTGTTATTATTAATGGAAATCTACATTTCAAATAACATTGAAATCACCAGTAATTTGTTTCAATTATTTGCAGTAAAAACCGATGTTTAAAGCATTTCTTTGGTCAATCATATACCATGTCTAACTCTTATAAAGCTTTGTATTTGTTTCATAAACATACATTGTGAAATATATTTGTATTCTGTGGCTATCTATCATATCTCATGCACAACTGCATGAGATTATGATTTCCATTATTTCAGGTTATACGGTTTATACCTCCAAAACACGGTTTGTGTCTTTAAAAACACCAACAGTAAGTTTGTTGGCATAAATAAATGACAGTTTCTTGCCGTCTTCGTATCTGCGTCACCTATGTACACACATTGCCAGAAGTTAACTCCATTTTCATCCTTACACATTGCCATCTACACAGTTCCGTCATTCAAATGTTTTACTACCGCTCACTACTTTCATTTGTCATATGTTGGTGCCCTGCGTACATTCAGCAACATTACCAAATAAATTATAGTAGATAAGTTTCTGTGACTGGCAGTTCTTTTTTTTTCTTTCTCCATGTCAAATACGTTTCTCAGCAAGTTAGTTGAATATAATGATGACAAACCATCCATTAGCAAGGCAAAGAAGGTAACTTAATTTCCAGAGAGACCTAATGCGGCAATAAAATATTTATTACCATTGGAACATCGAATGAAATGTGTATGTGTAAAATAATTCTGCAATAGTGGAATGTTTCGGCTGAAAAAATACTGATGCAGACACATTTAATTCATTTTACAGATAGATAGGTTGGCAAGAATACAGGCTATAATTTATATATGTGCTTAGGCTTTCACGGCCAGTGTCTATTTGGAATAAAGTATCTTCCGAGCTTGTTAGCCGTGGTCAGCATGTAGGAATTGCTCCTGATGTTTTGTTCTAATCTGCATTGAGCATCATCAGAGGACCCAACGAAATTTAACGAAAAGTCAGGAGCAATTCCTACACATCGAACATGGCCAACAAGCCCAGAAAATACTTTATTCCAAACATGTTATAATTAATGTGAAACTTTGGAGTCCTATTTTGCATACACTTACATCCAAACTTCAACCCTCCCATCTGGATCATGAAACATCTGTCATTAGCATGCTAGTATATAACTTTGTATGTAATGGGTTCAGATCCCTACATCGAGGTATACAGTATTCTATGTAAACATAATGCATCTGTTGTGACTGCATTGTTGCTGTGCAGTTAAAGAGGTATACAGAAAAGGTAATCTAGACTCTGCTATTGATGAGAGTTCTTTGTTGCTCACCTTCCAATATGAGTAGTCAGCTATTTGCCATCAGTGAGTATCTACAGAGTATAGAATTTCATTCAGAACCTTGTGTTTATTATTTCACATAACATTTTTGTAATTATATGAAGAGTATAAAATCAAAAATCTGAAGCTTTTAACAGTGAAGCAAATTAAATCAATAAATATTCATAAATATCTAGAAACTAGGCCTCACATCTTAAACTGCTATTGTTAGAAGATTTTGCACACAATGATGTGTAATATTATGGAGATAGTAAAGTGAATTGGATTTACTGACACTGCATCACTTATTAAAACTGAGATGTTTCAAGAGCTCAACTTGCTCCCATTCTCAACCTGATGACGACTGCTAGAACATGGTGTTGTCCTCTGCTGTCTTTTACAGGAATTTCTTGCTAAGGTTGTCACTTTGTGGTAACTCAAAGTTAAAGACTCTGTCTTTATTTTTCAGAATGAATATATTCTCTCAGGGTGCTAGTTGTGTTGCTTTAGAGATGCTTTTTAACAATGTAGGTTCAGGATCAATTTTGTGATTTTCTAGCCAAAACTGCACTGCTACTGCCGATTTTTCCACTTGTTTATACTTTAGATTCCTAAGATGTTCTTTAGACTATGTTTTCAATTTTCTTGTTGTTTTTCCAATATAAATTATGTTGCAAAAAGAAAATTGAAAACAAGGTCTAAAGAACATCTTAAGAAACTAAAGTATAAACAAGTGGAAAAATTGGCAGTAGCAGCGCATTTTTGGATAGAAAATCACGAAATTGATCCTGAACCTATATTGTTAAAAAGCATCTCTAATACAAAACAACTAACAGCCTGGGAGAATACGTTCATTCTGAAAAATTAAGACCGAGTCTTCAACCTTGAGTTACCACAAAGTGACAACCTTAGCAAGAAATTCCTTGAAAAGACACCAGTGGATGACATTATGCAATCTCCAACATGACAACACCATGTTCCAGCAGTTGGCATCAGTTGAGAATGGTAGCAAGTTGAGCTCTCTAAACATGTCCCATTTTTAATAAGTGATGTAGTGTCAGTAATCAGATTCACTTTACTATTCATATATCTTGTTTAAGATGGAATATGAAGAGTAATGTTATCTATTAAAACAAGTGCTCAAATAAAAAAAAAAAAAAAATACTGTAGCTATTGACTGTGAAGCAATTATAAATGAAGAAATATTGCTTAATGTTGAAAAATCTTCAAAGTTATTTATATTTTCTACTTTAATTGAAACAGTGATGCATAATAATTGAAGGGTACATCTGGAAAAGTGGGAATGTCAATTTAAAACACAAAATGAAGTAACACTGCCAAAATATACTTTATGGGTGGGAGAATAGCTTAAGACAATGTCCAAGCAAATAAAGCAAAATGTCACTGAAGTATAACACATTTCAGAAATCATGTACAATTGAAGAAAGAGGAATGTCACCACACAACAATCAAATAAAGAGGAACATCTTCACTTTGTGGTACATCGTGCTAAACGCCTAGATTCTGCGAAAATAGTGTTTCCAATTCATGGGCACTTGTACTTAGAATGTGATAGAAACATGGTACTAATTAATCAGAACTTTGCAACTGAAATGCAGAAGATTGGGTGGATCATTTTAAGAGTGCCAGAAATAAGCCCTTCCCTTTCCATGAAACCGACATTGATCAACCAGTGATCAGTTGACTCCCTTGTACAAGGCTTATAAAGGAACTTGTCATCTCTGCTGAGCATCCACGATTCAAGGAATAGAGAGTCAGTTGCAATGGCCATTGGGAAAGACCTGTTTTAAATGCTCCAGGATTAACCACACACTTCCTAGAAACACCAGATAATGAGTCTGTTCTTCCACAGACATCTTATGAACATAAGTGCAACAGTTACTGTTGTTGTTGTTGTAGTGTTTAACGCCCGCTTTTACTACTACGGCACCGCAGGCGGTGACACTGATGATACATGAAGATGGAGCACCGGTGGAATGAGATGGCGGGGGAAACCGGAGTACCCGGAGAAAACCCGCCCTGACTCCGCTTCGTCCACCACAAATACCAACAGTTACTGCACATGAAGTTGCAATTCATTTACAAACTTGCTGGGAATATTGTGGGTTTAAATTTGTAATTTCTATTTCAGGTTTACATGCAATCTCTAAAGCAAAATTAACTAATCTGCAAATTCTTAGATCACTTTGTGGACCAGAGGGAAAATCCTTCAGTGATTGTCTTCCTCACTATTAATTGAGAGGCCTAATAATGCTATTTATTATGGTGTGTTAAAAGTGACATTCCTCTTTATTTCTGTGATAATGAGTTGATACCACTGACATTCCCCATTATTTTCGTGACAAATGTGTATTTACTTCATTTTCCATTTTTTTCAATTACAAACCTTAATTATACGTTTTCATTATTATCTATGTACAATATCAATAAATTAGGCTAACCTTAAATAATATAATAATTTATGTATATGTATTATTATAGGCCACATTAAAGGTTGAAACTTTGAAATTGAATTATCTCAGTTTGTTGAAAATATGACATTCCCCCTTCTTCCCAAGTACCCTTCAATTGTTTGTGCCTTAAAATGGTCGTAGAAAACTTGTTTCCCTATAATTGTTTTAAGTAAAAAATTACTCTTGTTATTTATTTATGCCAACAAACTTACTGTTGGTGTTTTTAAACACACAAGCTGTGTGTGGGCAATGTTTGAGAGGTAGAATTTTTCAGTTCCAATTCTACCTCTCAAATTACTCTTGTATTTGAACCCTAGTCTTCAAAGCAGAAATCAAGCACAGTCACTGCAGTGTTAAACAGTACATGGATTTGAAAGTAGTATGATAGTTTATTATTTATCTTCTATGTAGATATGATGGCACAGAACAGTGTTAGAGTACTACCTATAAAACACTGGTATTGCCTTACTTCTCACACTGGAGGATGGGTTGGATCACCTGGTATACTCACCTCAAATGAATGTTACCAACTAAGGGTCATAAATTGGCCAAATTCTCAAAACATATTGTAATCTTGTAATTTAATTCCATTGTCCCAATCTGTCAATATTTTAGGGGTAATTCAAAGTACCATTACTATGGAATTCGTGTTAAGCCGGGCTCTCCATTGAATCAGTTGATAGAAGATGGAACTTCAATGGCTGTGAGGCAGCAACCATCATCGCAGAAGCGCTACAAGTTCCTCTCAGGCTCAGGCAATAGCAACCAGAAAATGGATAGCCAATATGAGCAAGGCAACACCAACCATTCTGGTGGCTCCAACCATTCTAGTTCTTCACCCCAGGTTTGGATTATTATTATAACTTCATGCTTCACATTTACAAATTTGCAACTCTTGGTTCAATACCATTAGTAATACTCAAGATGTTCTCGGGCTTCTAGCCAGGTGTAGTGATGCATAGCCATAGTCATTCATCCTGAAGATGGGAGAGATATACAGTCCCAAAACGTCGATGGCTATGCATCACTACACCTGGCTAGAAGCCCGAGAACATCTTGAGTATGTTCGTTGCCAGGAAAACTTCAAATCATATTTTATTTTTATACTCACTCACTCACTCACTCACTCACTCACTCACTCACTCACTCACTCACTCACTCACTCACTCACTCACTCACTCATTCATTCATTCATTCATTCATTCATTCATTTATTTATTTATTTATTTGTTTGTTTACATATATAGATACAAGGAATATGGTAAAGTGTTCAGCCCAGGCTCTCTTTACAATCAAAAAGATTGAGCAGGAGGTGCACCTGTAAATTTTGTTCTTTCTATAAGTATGTTGGAATTTACTTAACAAGTTTTGATGGAGAAGTTGATGCAATTATACATCCATACAAAATCTGTTCACCTGATCATATAAGTTTTTCAACATAGTCTTCTTATAAGATTCCAAAGCAGCTATTCAAGCTATTATTTAAGCTGACTACCTTAAAATGGGTAAAATAAAGGAAATTCATAGTATGATTAAACATCTCCCAAATTTAAATAAACGTATTGTTTTCCAATGGATCCATCCCACTGTGGAATTTCTGGAAATGATCAAGCAGACATGTTGGCCAAGAAGGATTTCAAAATTGCTCAAACAACAAAACAAAATATCCCCCATGAAAGAGTTAAACGGTTAATCAAAAACATCTTCACAAAAAAATCTGATGTGTTGCACTCACATAACTTTCTAACCATTCTTACAAACTCTTATTCCTCCATCTTCTTTGTGTTAGTTAAGATAAACATTTCTACAAATTATCTTATTGCTTATTTCCTTGTAGGTGCAAGGGGAATATTAGAATACAGTAGGCTTTGTGCGATAGTCAAATCTTTTAAAGCTTTGAGATTCCGTTCTCTCTGCACACTTAACATATAAAAAAATGAACAACGATGTTCCGTTTCACGAAAGTTTTAAGTTTTCTGAAACTCACACACATAACAAGGAATATCTCCGAAATGGTTCACCCTAAAAGAAAATTTATTGAGACATATGTTGTGTATTTTAGCAAGATCTACATTTTTTGTACAGTATGATTTGGTCTATCTCTAACGGTTTACCAGTTATGCAAAAGTCGTCCAGATTACAGTGGCTATAGCCAGAAAATTCAAGAACATTTCATTTATCATCAAAATATCTCAAACATATGGCATTTAAATCAAAATCGTTAGTCATTTTCAAGAAAATCAAAATTTTCAAAAAATGTTCCATGTAAAGGGTAGTTTAGGGTGGAGCTATTTTCTTCAAAATCTTCGTGTTGCATCCTTGAAAGACATTAAACTTAAATACCAATTTCGGTTTTTAACTGACTTCGTTTTTGAGTTATGCTGTCCACAGACACACACACGCGGACCTTTTTTTAAAAATGCTTTTTTTTTTTATTCAGAGGGTCTCAAAACGTATATTTTCGGTGAAATCTCGACATGGAATTTTTGGGTGGAATACAATACTTCCCCTACTTACCAGTAGACAAAGTAAAAATATGAATATCTTGCTTCTTCTGAAAAACTTAATTGGAAGTATCTCCAAAATAAACTTAAAATAATAATTCCAGATCTATCAAGAAAATCATCAGTTGCGATGTTCAGATTAATCTCAAGCCATGATTGTTTGAGTGAACATTTGTTCAAGATTGGATTAATGACGTCCCCTCAGTGCTGTTTATGTAAAAAAAATGACTTAATGAACATTGATCACCTAATTGTATGTGAAATTCTCCAAAATCAAGATCTAGTCTCTAAATATTGGGAGGCAAGAAGAAGAATGATTTTATTATCAAATTCTGAGCATTAGACACTCACGCTTACCGTAATCCTTAAACAACTTCTACCAGCTACATATGTTTCTCTTAAAATTATAATTTGTTTACTTCTCTTTCTAGTGATCAATACCATTTCTTTTTCACTGTATTTAAAAAATCTCCAGCTTTTTTATAGTCTTGAAAATGTTAATTAATGCTATCTTCCTATCCATTTTACACCATGTCTCATTAATACATTCTTTTTTGCAAAGCTCTGTCCCTTTACATTCAAATATTATGTGCTCTAAATCTTTTCCCCCACATGTTGGGCACTGTTTCTGCATAAATCCTTTTCTCATCCCCTTCAATCTCCATACACCCACTCTCTCACCCATACTACGCCCTCTCTTTGTTCTTATTTACTTTATATATATGCTTCTCTTTGCCATATACTTTTAATTCTAATGTATGATTATAATGATCTTTTTCCAGCTATGTCCCCAAACATTGCTTGTATTTCTTTGTCTTCCAATCTTCTCTTAACTCCTTTCAAGAAACCCTTCACGTTTTTACTTTCTCTACTGGTAAGTAGGGGAAGTATTGTATTCCACCCAAAAATTTGATGTCGAGATTTCACTGGAAATATGTTTTGAGACCCCCTGAATCCAAGAAATGCATTTTTAGAAAAAGGTCGTGTGTGTGTGTGTGTGTGCGCGCGCGTGCGTCTCTGTGTGTCTGTGTGTGTGTGCGTGTGCGTGTGTCTCTGTGTGTGTGCGTGTGTCTCTGTGTGTGTGTGTGTGTGTGTGTGTGTCTCTTTGTGTGTGTGTGTCTCTGTGTGTGTGTGTGTCTCTGTTTGTGCGTGTGTGTGTCTCTTTGTGTGTGTGTGTGTGTGTGTGTGTGTCTGTGCGTGTGTGTGTCTCTTTGTGTGTGTGTGTGTCTCTGTGTGTGTGTGTGTCTGTGTCTGTCTGTGTCTGTCTGTGTCTGTCTGTGGACAGTATATCTCAAAAATGAAAAGTCGGTTGAAAACCAAATATGGTATTTAAGTTTGTCTTTCAAGGATGCAACACGAAGATTTAAGAAAATTGATCCACCCTAAACTATCCTTTACATGGAAAATTTTTCGAAAGTTTTGATTTTCTTGAAAATGGCTGTAACAATTTTGACTAAAATGTCATATGTTTGAGATATTTTTATGACAAATGAAATGTATATCTTGATTTTTCTGGCTATAGCCACTGGAGTCGTATTTACTCTGGATGACTTTTGCATAACTAGTAAGCCGTTAGAGATAGACCAAATCATACTATGCAAAAAATGTAGATCTTGCTAAAATACACAATTTATGTCTAAATTAATTTTCTTGTAAGGTGAACCATTTCGGAGATATTCCTTGTTATGTGTATGAGTTTTGGAAAACTTATAACTTTCGTGAAATGGATCATCGTTGTTCATTTTTTTATACGTTAAGTGTGCAAAGACAACAGAATCTCAAAGCTTTAAAACATTTGACTATTGCACAAAGCCTACTGTGTTCTAACATTCTGCTTGCACCTACAAGGAAATAAGCAGTAAGATAATTTGTAGAAATGTTTATCTTAATTAAGAAGATATAGGAATAAGAATTTGTAAGAATGGTTAGTACAAGAGTAGAGAAAGTCATGTGCGTGCAACACATCAGATTTTTTTCTGTTCTCCAAATTTCCCCCATACCACTGCTTTCCAGGTTATATTGTACACTGTAGCACCATCCAATACCTTTTAAACTCTTTTCTTGATATTCTAAGCATTATCTTAACAGGTTCTTTTCATCTAGATTAAGAGTTCTAAACCAAAACTTAAGTGCTCTCTCCATAATCATACCTTTCGTTCCTACTCTGCCCAATTCAATTTGAAGAAATTCCTTCGCTGTGGCGCTTGGTAGTGCCAAAACTTCACTACAAAAAATCCTGTGTACTGCATCCACTGCTTCTCATCCACCCTCCAGACCCCAAATTTCACTCCCATATAGCATTTTTGCTTGTATATTTTTTCTAGCCACCTGATATTTATTACTGCTATTCTGTATTTGCACCCTATAACTGCCGTCAATGCTCCTTTCCCTTTAGCAAAAGCCAACTTCTTCTGTTTCTCCCATCCCCCCCCCCCCCCCAATCTACTTTGACTCCTTTACTATTTTGCATTCACTATCGCACCATTCTTCCCCTTCTTACTTCCTCCCCTCTCCTTCCTCATCCCTTCTCCTGCTCTCTGCATTAACATGTTCATTATATTTGATGCTTTCTCTATTTTGTGGTTTTCTAACATAAATCTAATTCCTTGTTGGCAGACTTGACTATATTTAGATTCTAATAGTGATACAAATTAGTTTTTCAATTCTTCCCTCCATTTAAAGGCCACATGCTCCAGAACGTTTTTTTCCCTCCCCTTATATTTCCTTCTATGCCCTGTAGTTCAATTTTGATTTCCACTATGAGTGGGAAGTGACTACTATTGATACAAAATTCAATATCTTAAAATTATTTATTATTTTCTATATCTTCACCATGCTTGTCATTTAAGATCTCTAAAGTATTCACTTCACAAAAAGCAATCAACTTTTCACTCGCCTTATCAACACACTTATCTCTGCTTCGCCTTACTTGCTCACTTTTTGTTCTTAATCCGTCTCCAAGTAACATTTCACTGTCTACATTCACATCACTCTCCCCTATCCTAATATTAAAGTCTTCCATTATTATAAACTCCATAGACTCGTGTTTCTCCCTTAAAATTTCTGTCATGTTCTAAAGAATGCATTATGTCTGGGTTATGGTATTGTGAGGTTACTCCTGGATTATATACTACGTCTAAACATATAATATTGTCCTCAATCTATCTTTAATTATTACCCAAAAAACATTTTTCCTTCTAGACCATGTCTTTTTTTATTACTTTTCTAAGGGATTTGCTAACAAAGAAACCCACACTTCCGGATGTTCTACCCTTCCTTGCCACATTTTCTCCTTTTAATTCGGTGTATATTAAAGTCGTTTACCTCTACATTTTCTTCCCTTAGCCATGTTTCTACAACCCCCAAATAATCTACTTTTTCCAACACGCGCCACTACTGAATGCCAAGGTCGAAACTAACAGACACATGAAAAGTGCGAGCCAGTTTCTTCTGGCATGTAAAGTCCCGTCTATTGGCGAGCAGGCTGTGACTTGCGGAAGCTCGGCATTTGTCACTAGTGCCGATTCTTAAACTAACAGCACTGTAGTTAATATACAGGCTGTATCAGAAATACACTTTGGGTTTCAGTTGGTTACACCACAAGAAGGAAATAAGTTCATATGAACATATGTCCCATAATTCTTTGTTTTCTCGTTATTCATGTTATAATGAAACTGTGCATTCAATAGCCTTTGGTGTCCAACTTCACAACTTCATTTCTCTATGCACTCACAGAAGGTATTGACCCATTGTACTACATGTGGTAGATGGCGAAGTGTTGCATGGAGGCTTGTTAACATTTGTCATTAGTCTGCCTTCAACATTTCAATTTGTACATGTAGTGAGTCAAAACAATGTGGTTTATGTATGATGGAGTTCCGGCACATTTTAGTCGCATTGTTTGAGATGCATTGACTAGTATCTACCATGAGCAATGGATAGGCAGAGGAGGATCAGTTCCATGACCTGCACATTCTCTCGACCTCAATCCTTCGGATTTTTATCTCTGGGGGCACCTTGAACTATTTTTTTATGGATCAGCAATTCTGGATGAAGAAACTCTTCATCAATGTGTCATGGAAGTCGACACCAGCCCAGAGTTTTGAAAGGGTGCAACAGTGCATGATTTGAAGAGTGCAGGCCTGCCTAGAAACAAGAGGAGGACATTTTGAGCATTTAATATGAGTTTTATGTGTTGTGAGTGTACCACTGTGTTGAACAGCTCCTAACAAGAAAACAGTGGCATATGGGACATATGTTCATGTGACATTTTTTCCTTTTTCCGAAGTTTGTAAAAGTATTTCTGATACACTCTGTATACACAATTGAAATCTGGATATTGCCTTAAAATTCAACAATAACAAATGTCTATATCAATATGATTTATTGCATCCGTAAAATCATGTTTACATGATACTATTACAAATAACAGCAAACACCAGTAGAAATAAACAGAAAGCCATGAAGAACCTTGAAGAACAACAAGTAACTCTAATGTATACTGTTAAAAAATGTATGTTGCACTTACATAACTTTCTGTACCCTTGTACTAACTATTCCTACAAACTCTCATTCCTTTTTAGTCTAAAAGGTGAGTCAATAACACTAAACAACACAACATTTATAGTTTTCCAGAACACGTTTAGTGTTATTAATTGACTCACCTTTTAGGTTAAATTGATTATAATATTGTTTTCAAACTTCTAAGAAAGGAAGACATGTCTTACTCCTTTATCTTCTTCATGTTAGTTGAGATAAACATTTAGAGAAATTATCTAATTGCTTATTTTCGTATAGATACAAGGGGAATATGGGAATACATAGGCTTTGAGTGATAGTCAAATCTTTTAAAGCTTTGAAATTTCATTCTCTTTGCATGGCCAAACAGATGAAATGAATGAGACCTTCCATTTGAAAAAAAGTTTAAGTATTCCAAAACTCACAAATAACAAGGAATATCTCTGAAATGGTTCACTCCATAAAAAAGTGCATAAAGATGTGTTTTAATGAGATCTACATTTTTTGTATAGTAAGATTTGGTCTATCTCTTAGAGTTTACCAATTAGGCAAAAGTGATCCAGAGTAAAGAGGACTACATATGCTATAGTTAGAAAATTCAAAATATACTTTTAATTCGCTATAGAACTATTTTAGACATATGTCATTTTAATCAAAATCATCTGAGCCATTTTTGGAAAACTAAAATTTTCCATTTAAAGTGTAGTTTAGGCTGGAGGAATTTTCTTTAAAATCCTTGTGTTGCATCTTTGAAAGATATTAAACTTAAATACCAACTATGGTTTTTAGCCAAATTTTCATTTTTGTGTTACGCTGTTCACACACACGCACACACGTGCAAGAAAGAGTAAATAGAATTGCACTGTGGATATATAAGAAGTTACTTGCATAGGAAAATTATTTTTCTAAGACTTTCCTTTATAGGTAGCAAACCCATTGTATTTCATGAACACTTTGTAAATGTTTTTAATCTCAATTAAGAGAATGAATGTACTTTTAATGTACTTTTAATTTCACTTCCAGCATATGCACCATCATCAATATTTGGGTGATGGTTCAGGAGCAATTCCAGATTTTCCAGAAATTGAATTTGCTCCAGGCCTAGCTTTGCCAGAAGACTGTACTTTGGAAGATGTAGACACTTTGCGTAGTATCTATAGGGAACACTGTGAGGTAATTTTTAGATTCTAAGTAATTGTCAAAAATAAATGAAATGGCAATATTTGAATACCTGCAAGCAAAAAGGTTGTAACCCAAATTTTTTCTCCAAGGCATGTTTACATGCAGAAGGGTGGTAAAAGTATTGTTGAAATGGGAATAAGTTGGCTAATCTGATATTTTCCAGCTGTATTTGACAGTTATGTTGTCTGGGAGCATAAAGGTTGTAACATTTCACTGTCATGGCTGACACGTGGTGTTGTTTTCTTTATTATCTGCTTATATACTGAGGGTGCACAAAAATTAGTCCAAAACTTTGTGATGATAGAAATAAAGGTAGAAAGCGAAAAGTTAATAGGTCTATGTGGAAGAGGAATGAGACGAAACACAAAAGGAATTCTGGACAACCATATATAGCTCATGGAAATAAACCTATATGAGGAAAAATACCAAGTGAAGAGGTGGGTGTATAAAGGTTGTAAGCTTTTGTTATATTGCATATGAATCTTAGGTTACGGTGAGACAATTATCATTTTCAATACAGCAATCAGGTCGCTGCAGTTTCATTCAAACTGACAGACTATGTATGGTTCAAGAGAGCACAGTATGTAAAAGGTCAATATTCTACAGCCCTAGCATTTTGAAAACATTGCCATACTGTCTTGAGGGTGGAGCAATATAACACTTGCACCAGTTATTATGAGTACAGACAATCTGCTACATCTCTATGACAAGAAATTGTGTGTATCTGTGGAAAAGAAGTGAGACTTGATGACCACAAGTTTGGATATTCCTGCAAAATACACACATAAAGTACTTGCAATAGTAAGTCACCATTGGGGTAATTGTCTCTGATGTTAGGCTGCCTTTGTGGTTTACCGGGAGAAGTACAAACTGGTTTGAGAATTCAATGTCATTCTGGCAGGTTGTCACAGTAGCTTAATGGTTAGAGCACCCACCTGGTAACCTGAGGGTCTATGGTTCAAATTCCAGCTGTGGCATTGAATTTTTAAGTTCCAGTTCTACCTCTCAAACATTGCCCACACATGGCTTGTGTGTTTAAAAACACCAACAGTAAGTTTGTTGGTATAAATAAATAATAATTACCATCTGAAGATTATTTAATCCCGAGACATCAAGTACTTGCAATAGTAAGTCACCATTGGAGTAATTGTCTCTGATGTGAGACTTCCTTTGTGGTTTACCGGGCGAAATACAAACTGGTTTGAGAATTCAATGTCATTCTGACAGGTTGTCATAGTAGCTTAATGGTTAGAGCACCCGCCTGGTAAGCAGAGGGTCTGTGGTTCAAATCCCAGCTGTGGCATTGAATTTTTAAGTTCCAGTTCTACCTCTCAAATTCTATGAAAGTTTGAAAACAGAAGTGATTTTTGGACAAGAACTATTGTGTTATTTTCATGTTTTGAATGAGGTTAAGTGTATTGGTATTTATTTTAATATTAAGTATTTGTTACTTTTGTCTAGTGTTCTGAAAGAGAGATACTGCAAAAATTGTTAAAAGGTTGTAAACAACAATGGAAATAACTGTTACAACCTTTTTGCATGGAAAAGTTAGTAATTTGTTCAATTACTGAAAGCTCAGTGATGTTAAATGTTTGTCTCTATATTGTTACTGAAGCACCATGTTTTTCACAGAATAAAAATTGGAAACATGTCAATAAAATATGGCCAAAATTGTTTTTTGTCTTTCCTGAGAAATTTCATTGTTGCCTGTTACAACATTTTTGCCACAGGTATTCATTTGTTTACATATATTTTGAATAAACTTCTTGTAACCTTGAACCTGTGAACAAGAACACAAATGAGAACGTTTCATGTATATTTTTTGCTCTTCCTCTTGTGATGAAATTTTATTGTTTCAGTTTAAAGTCTTTATTGACAAAGCATGTTCATTGCATAATAAAGTGGTTTTTTCTTTCAGGCATTTTTAGATGCAGTTGTGAACCTAGAATTTCAGACTGTTGAGAGTTTATGGAGGGAGTTTTGGCGTAGTCAAGATAATAATAATGGAGATGAGTGTGAAGAAGAAAAGTACCTATCAAAGTATGTATTCATGAATACTCATTTCTTACAAGAGAACAAAGAAAGTGCTCATATTAAAACTCGAATTTAACTTTGCTGGTATGAGTAAGAACTTATAAGTTGCTCATAAATGAAAAGTTTGTCTGCTCCTTTGAAAGGAAAAGCACACATTCAACAGGCCCTTTTCACCAAAATGGCATTCAAATGTTTTCAGTAAACAACATGGCTAATGAAAAAGATAGGCTACGGTGCAAACTGCAGTGACATAATTCTCCTAGTCTGATCATGCCCCAATGAAGTAAAACCATAATCGCCTAATACATCCATATTCTAAGCAAACAAAAAACTTGCTCATTGAACTCATACAAAAAATACAGTTTTATCATGATGGTATACAATGTAAGCCCTGTATCAGACTATCATTACTACATAACTTCATTTTGTGCCGCAGCCTGTTTCTTTCGTTAGCCACGGTAAACAAACTATGACATAAAATGAAACGATAGCTGTTATCTTACATTTTGGGATTTAATTCCCTACATAGGATTCTGTTTGTTAACTTAATTGTAATGTCATTTTAAGATGGTTATACAACATACATCAATTTAATTACTAAGGTGATAATAAGTTGCCACACAAATGAATGTATTTAAAATTTTTCAAGTTCAAAATGTTTCCAAGGTAGAATCAAGACTGGAAAATTCAAATTCAAATTCAGGATTTAAACCATGGATCATCCGCTTCACGTGTGGCTAATCTAACCACTGAGCCACCGTAGCCAACTTGCCAGTATGAATTTAATGTCTAGTTAGAGCAGCCGCAAATGAAACGGAAGATCCATGGTTCAAATTCCAACTATAGCATTGAAATTTTCAGTCCTGATTCTATCTCTCAAATGTTTAATAAAAAACACCAGCAGTAAGTTGGTTGATATAAAAAACTAGCAATCTCCAAAATGGGTTTATACATTTGAGGCTGTCATATACCGTTCCTTCTTCTACACTTCATGGATTAGGACTCGTATATTTTCAGTGGTATTCTTTCATTACACATTCTATTCAGATGTTGTTTCCAGTTCTCTTTGGTCTCTTCAATTTTATCATTTATTTTATATACAGGGTATCCCAAAAAAAAGACAGAACGCTTAGTATGTTGTACAGAATGGCAAACTGATTGGTTTTCAAATAGAAACCCATGTCCAGAAATGCTCAGTTTGGACGCTGTAACGCATCGAAGTGTGAGATGGGTGTGTGTTCACATTTTGTCAATAAACCCAAAATAAAGCTGTCTACAATACAAATGAGCTTCAAACTGTGTACCTCCTACGTTATTGCAGAGCCTATATCAGCGGTGCACATGACGCAATACGTGCAGTTGTCAACGAAGATTTTCAGTCACTCCGTGGACCCGAGCCATAAGGTCCTCCGCTGACGTTACAGGAGCTTCATATTACTCCAGAGAGAATAGTCGAGGGGTAACAGATCTGGTGACCTTGCTGACCATGGAACTGGTCCACCTCTACCTGTGCGACGACTTTGATATGCGATGCTGAGGTGGTTCAGCACTTACATCAAAGTATGCTGGAGCTCATGTCGTCCATTTCTGCAGCTGTGTACTGGTACATGTTGCACTGCTGTTCAAAAATGTTAGTTTACTGGAAACTACACAAGTAACGCAGTAGGATGCGCACCAAGGACTCTTATGGAGAAATTTAGCACATGTGCAGGAATGTTATTATGTTCAGATCGTTCATTCCAGTACACAGATGACTAAAGGGTGGTATACCTTCCGTATTAAGATATCAAAACGAATGTTAACAAATTGTCACAACTGTTCACTCTCAAACTTTGACACTCTCCAGCGTCCAAACCGTGCATTTCCAGACAGGGTTCCTATTTGAAAACTGACCAGTTTGTCATCCTGCACAACATACTAAATGTTGGCTTTTTTTTTTTTTTTTTTTTTTTTTTTTTGGACACCCAGTAATTCAATGAAGTACTTATCAAATATCATGCATTGTTAGCCCTTTTTCATTATTTGATGTGATTATTGTATATTTGTATTAAATATTTATAATTTATGCTTTAATTCAGGTCTAGAACAAGTTACATGAAAAAGAGATTAGATTGAGTTGTAAAGTAATAATTGCATGGCAAACTGTAACATTAGCATAGAATTGATATTGCTTTTTTTTTAATCATTTGTTAGTGAGCAAAGGGACATTAATACCAACAATACTTTATATTATGAAAAGCTGAAGCTATTAATTGTGAAGCAATACAATTCTACAGGTAATAACAAATCTTAAAGACTTTAAGCTTCACTTACCTTAATATATGTTGAAAGTTCTTGAAATAAAACGCAGACTACATAGTTTCAATTAAATTAAATGTATGCTCAGTGCAAATCTTGTTTACACTGGTCACCATCATAATCTATATTGTTATGGCAAAGTAAGACTTGAATTGAAGACAAAAAAGAACGTAAGCAACATTCTTATGAAATGGCATAGTTTGCTAACAGAGAGTTATGAAAACAAAAGATGTGATGCATTTTGTCATGTTAAATGTCTTCTTGAACTGTAAGCAATTCTAAAGGAATCCTCACCTAGCCATCACAGTTCCAAACTGTGAATGCTTTGAAAGCATAGGGGTAGCAAAAGTACTGCTTTTTGAAGAAATTTTAAACTTACAAATAAATGAATAAAAACTATGATATATTTTCAGCAGACGTACTTTCCCCGCGTTAAATCTGTTTCTGCAGTATTTCGGACCACACTGTTTCGGAGTTCTGCTATGTAAATATAATTTGTAAATAAACAAATATAAATATTAGATAGAATAAGAAATGTTTCTGAAGGAAAACGACTTAAACCACAAGAAAACACCTCAATTAGGAAATTGAAATATATGATTATTATTATTATTATTATTATTATTATTATTATTATTATTATTATTATTATTATTATTATTATTATTGTTGTTGTTGTTGTTGTTGTTGTTGTTGTTGTTGTTAACCTTGCTTCAATATTTAATCATGTTTACATAATTGACAATTTTGCATCATACCATCTTCAGAGGGAGATTTGAAATATGAATTAATCTTGCTTTTGGCATGACTGAAATGACCATAAAATCTTATAATATATGCAGCGCATGACATCGGCATAATTCTGAGGAAAAAAGAAAAGATATTATTTAAGGAAGACAAAAGTTGAGTGATATTCGTATAGTACATATAAAAGTTTTTCAAACAGCACTTGGTCCACAGATTTGTGAGAGATAGAAACCATTTTCGGTAACTAAAAGAAAAATAGTAAATCGTATGGTTTCAGGCATACCAATTAGTTGGAAATGTTTAAAAAAAGTGAAGAAATACTATAACAACATAATAATTATAACAATAAAAGGTGTGCAGTAAAATAAATTTGTACATTTAATTGGAAAAGTCAAGTATATGCTTTATTCCCTGGCCACGATGCTCAATGTGCCTCTAAGTAAAAAACGACCACACCAATTGATGCCTCAACGTCTGGCTTTAGCGTTATGCGCCAGTAAGTAAGAAACAACGACACCACCCTCCCACCCTCCATACAAGCTTGTCTGAACAATACTAATCCATAAAAGGTGTGCATTTACTTCCTTGAAAGATAATACATACATTCAAAACATGTAGAGCTTATGGGTTGCAAATCCCATGTGGCATCTTTCTTTTTCTATGATCTGTATCTGTCTGATTGCTCTTTATGCAGTGTCTGGTCATCTGATTAGCTAACCTAGAGGATATGCTTTCAGAAAATAACTATACTAAGCCTGAGTACCCTTTCAGATAAATACGTCAACTAATGTATAATTTAAAATATTGTTTGAGAGGCAGAATTGGAACTGAAAAATTCAATGTCACAGCTGAGATTTGAACCACAGACCCTCCGCTTACTAGGCAGGTGCTCTAACCATTAAGCTGCTGTGACAACCTGCCAGAATGACATTGAATTCTCCAACCAATTCATATTTCTCCTGGTAAACCACAAAGGCAGACTCACATCAGAGACAATTACCCCAATGGCGACTTACTATAATAAGTACTTTATGTCCCAGGATTAAATAACCTTCATTGGTCATTATTATTTATTTATGCCAACAGTAAGGTTGTTGGCACAAATAAATAATTAAAATATTGTGTTTATTTGCTGACCATAGTCATCCTTAGTCACCCTT
Source organism: Tenodera sinensis (assembly GCA_030765045.1). Taxonomy (NCBI): domain Eukaryota; kingdom Metazoa; phylum Arthropoda; class Insecta; order Mantodea; family Mantidae; genus Tenodera; species Tenodera sinensis. The sequence continues at coordinate 28,214,114 of CM060972.1, forward strand.
CACTTCAAGAAAATGCTTGGAAGTTCACACATAAGGTACGAGTACTAATTTGTGATAATTCCTAAGTATGGAATAGTAAAGTCTTCTTTAAAACAGCTACTCTAGTTTTATACTGCTTATCCGGAACGAGTGCCAAGTGCAAAGTAGCTCTTAATAATTATAACAGATTTATTTTGTACTTGAATGTAAGTAGTTTTTAAGGATTTGGTTGGAAGTAGTTTATTTAAAGATTCAGTAAAATGTGTATATATATAAATGTTATTTTTGTAGAAGTTCAGTACAAATTCTATTCTATTATATTACTTATCCAGAATTTTGTTGCAACATGTAGCAGCATAGCTTTGTGGAATAGACTCCAACAGCTATGACCTGATATGTTGATATTGGAGTATCTCATAGCATCTTCTTACGAAACACGAACAGATGAGTTTTGGTACAGCACAAGTTACCAAGTTACTCATTGTGCCAGCAAAGTTTCACATATGAGTATCAGAACTATTCTCATGTTTAGCAGTTGGTAGATTAAGTTTTAAAGTTGGTTGGTTGGTATCTAATGTTGAGCAGTTGACAATGAAGTCATTTGATCTCTTACACTCTAATATTTTTATGTAATGTTGGTACATCGAGTTTTATTGTAATATAAAATAAAGAAGCCTTAAGAAATATTATGTATGTTTTCAGGACAAAGCTTTATTTACTATGCAAGTGCGGTCCAGTACAGCAGTTTGTTCGCCGTGTGGATTACCTCTTTTATCAAAATCTAGTCGAAGTTCTCATCCCTGATGTTCTCCGGCCCATTCCTAGTAAGTATCAAATAACATTCTGACACATCTCATTTATTTCTTTGGTAATTTTCACACTAACCTTTGTAAGCCTCTGAATATCGATATCTTTCCTAGGAAAGGTTCTGCTGGCTAATATATGTATATCTTTTGATGTTCATTTACAGTGTACTATTGATAATCTCCCTAAATTTTAGACAGAATGTAAGACTGTGTACCAGGATCCGGATGTTTACGACCTAAAAATGTTAGAAATGTGCAAGGATTTATGAACAAAGAAAATTAGAAAATATGACGATAAATATGTCCTAAAACTTTTTGGGTATATTTTCGTAATCTTCAAAATTTTAATGCTGTTTAAATTTATATTATATTGAAAATCTACTTTAAAAATCTAGCATGTTCAATAATAAATAAATTAATAATAATAATAATAATAATAATAATAATAATAATAATAATAATAATAATAATAATAATAATAATAATAGTAATTAATAATAAATAATAATTTTATTGTGATATTTTTAGTTTATTTAGTTGCCCAATCCAGAGCTAACCTCAGCTCTGCACAGAATGAAATGTCACATTTTGAAGGGCAATTAGAAAGAAATGCAGTTACTAGCAGATATCATTATATATAAATCCTTGTTAAAATTGGAAGTTTTACTTGTCATAGATGGTGACGAAATTCTGTGGAACAGGAGCTGTTGACGTCCTTTGATATAAGATTTCGAGTCAAGCTGTTTTGTCTTGCTGTGTTGCAGTGTTGTTGAACATTAAATCTCTTTTTAAGTACCACTGCAGTTTTGCACAGCTTACAGAACAAAATAGTGCCATCTATACTAAAATGTTCATCTCCCAACTCCTGCGCAAGCACTTACAATTTTTCACTTATTGAACTGCTAGTTATAGGCATAAGAGTATTTGCAGTTACACACATACAGTGAATCTGTCCGGTAACTGCCAGTTGGTTGTACAACTGCCATCAGGTATCTTATAGACTGAACTATTAGATTTTTGAGAATTTTAATTATGGAAACAATTAACCTTGGCAGAAAACCTGACATATCCACACTACACTGTCTGTGCTTTCTTTGCATCTGTCGCTTCCTATACAGCTTACTCTCCACATTCACAGAAACATATGCACATTTCTAAGAAAGATAATAGTGAGACATATTACAGACAATTAGAAGATCTGGGGGGAAAAAAGTATGAGACAGCTGCAAGCACATTTGGAAAACTGGAATAGAATTATAAAGACAGAAATAAATATGAACATTTGAGAGAAAATATGACCATAATAATGACAAGAAAATGACAAAAACGATAAAGAACCCAAAATATAAATTTAGATGACCTATCAGAATTGCATCATTTTATTACCATAGATAAAATTGTGCTTTGTTTGTTTTCCATGGGAAAAAATCTGATGTGTTGCACTCACATGACTTTCTCTACTCTTGTACTAACCAATCTTACAAACTCTTATTCCTGTATCTTGTTCATGTTAGTTCAGGTAAACATTTGCAGAAATTATCTTATTTATCTTCTTGTAGATACAAGGAGAATATGAGAATACAGTAGGCTTTTAGCACACACACTTTTTCTAAAAATGCTTTTTTGGATTCAGAGGGCCTCAAACATATTTCCGGTGAAATCTAGACATTAAATTTTTGGGTGGAATACATTACTTCCTCTACTTACTATAGGTAGTAGAGAAAGTAAAAACAACAAAACAACTATGACATTTCATAAACATCTAGACCCTGCTTTATACTGTCCTTGTGTAACAATTGGGGGATTGTATTAGAAAGTCATACCAGAATTGGGTTAAAACTTGAAAATCAATTTTCTCTATGCAGCTTTGCATATTCTAATATCTTATTGTGTTCATATATAAGGTGAATTCTGTTACTTTGTTATAAATATGTTTTTGCTGTAAATGATGCCAAATTAATTACAATGGACTTGGCTGTGGTACAGTACATAAAAAAAAACTCAAATAATATACATATTACATGCCAATCTTTTACTTTCTCTACCTGTAGTAGATAAAAGAACAATACTGTATTTGCTGGGCGTGCTAAGGTTACCTCCCTTATGACTCCCTCCAACCAAATTGATTCCCCCACCATTCCAACCAAGTTGGTTCCCCCCCACCGCTACTACCACTGCTCACTGCATCAACTCCAAGACGGTTCTCCTCACCAGTGCTTCTACTTAATGTTAGACCACATAACTGTTACTACCAACTTTTCCTCATGCTGTACTCCTCTTGTCACTAAAGTTCAATTTTTGGTGCAAATGTATCAACTCTTTGACTTTCATTGGCGAAGTAACATAACCATGAACTTCCAGGAAATCAATCATTTTGACGTTACTGGGCACTTTAATACTACCAAAAAGGCAACTACGGTTTTTGAGGCTAATGGAATACTGGCCAGTCATTCACCCCACTGTGACATCATGGGATGTGAGTAATGACAGAGATTCTCCAAACAGAAATACAGTATGCATGGTGTGGTGGTGTCCTTCACATAAAGCTGAAAACACTATCAGCAGCACATGTGGCTTGAGAACTTCCTCATGATTACTTACTGTTGGGCTTACTCCATTCCAATTGGAATGGTAGAATATTGGATACAAGTTACAAGTAAGACAACAGTTTAGTGATACCGACATTTATGAGATATATGATATAGATAGGTGGCTGGTCAATAATCCTATAATCCTATTATGCTTGCCAGACCTGCTATAATTGCTCAAGTGGACAAGAACCTAATAGCTATGCTCTGTACATCAAGAGATTAGAGGATACATAAACAAAGCCACGTGCGTTTTGGCCACAGCGCGCCCTCTTGACGCTTTCGCCGTCTAAATAGTCCCATGAAGAAATACTGATACTAAGGTCTGAAATCTCACTTAATGTTTGCTAAAGCATGAACTAAGTGTACTAAGCATAGTTAAAGTGTAAGAATACGCAGTTAAGTGAATCTGTAACCAGTCTAATTCATTCTGCGTGCACATTATTCAGTATGAAAGTAACATGGCGGAACAAGTGAGTTTTGTGAAACATAAGTGCGGCAAACCATTGCGAAGTGGTGAAAAGACAATAATATTGAACGTATTTAACAAGTTCTGTGGGAAATATCCCAAACATGCTATCGAAGACATGATGAAATTAACATCCGAGTTTACCGGTCAGAACTCCTGGCAAAAAGCGACCACATGCCAGGCAAATGTTGGGTGTAGTTTGCGATGAATTTGTGAGATCTGCAATCCGTCAAAAAGTTCACCAGTTCTTTGTTAACAATGAACCCCCACCTTAAACAAAGTGCTGTTGGCAGTTATCTCTGATCCCGATCTTCCAGATTTAAAATGAACTTCACTCCACAAGGTGCTTCTAGAGATTGATTTCGAGTTTGTGAGCAGGAAATGAAAAAATGTTACTGTGGACAAAGATGACATAAGTAGCAGTTAATTTCCATGTGCTACATGTTATTTGGATCAAGTAAATATATCCTTTTAGTAGTGCAAAATGCATATTATACCTATGCATAGCGGTAACTGTTGCGTCATTGCGAATGCACGTGGCCGTGGAGTGATGCAAACCGGTGCTTTGTTTACATCTCCTCTAATCTCTTGATGTACCAAGTATAAGCAGAAGGATGGTGAAGGTCAGCCTGTTCAACAGTGCTGGATTTTTGGTATGTTGTAGTGTTTCCACTGGGGGTCTGCTCTTGGAATTGAGCGATGCCCTGCAATGAATTCGTTGAAAGGCTTCGTGGGCCCTTCTGCTCCTCAAGGTCTGCCTATACATCAGTTGCTGGGGTTCTGAAGATAATGTAGATAATTTTATGAGGAAGGAGTATGGAATGAGTTTTTCTATAAGCTTTACTTTTTTTTAGAAATCATCACCCAAAATTACAATGTTAATGCCATTTCTGTCACTGTTAAATTCTGCAACTTCCAATATTCCAATCTATATGCTCTATTATTTTTATATCACACAATTTAGGTTTTGTAATCTCCACTTTGCATCACTATTCATGTCTACTTATGCATATCTATTTTTTATTCCAATGTATTATAATAAATGTTCATCCTCCAATAAGTTGAACTTCTTTAAACGTTCCAAAAATCAGCTTTTTGACGATAAACTTTCCTGATTTTCCCAATCTCCTGATTAGGTCTCTTAGGAAGACTTTAATCTTTATTGGTTGTGGAGTTAAACTTTTTAAACCTTAGCAGTAGTAAATTGTTAGATATGGCATCATACGCTTGCCATGATTCAGTATCCGAAAGATCAAAAGATTATATATCTCTGAATAAGCTAATAACAGTGATATGAATCTAAATTATAATGAAAATTGAGTCGGATTGAAACACTTAACATCACTTACATGTAATTAATCTTGACTGGTTTCAAGAGTTTCCATAAAGGGTTGGGTGGCAGCAAATCAAAGTTCACTACGCAGAGTTTGTTTTTTATGATATGAATTTTCTCCCAGGTATCCAACTCTACAGTGTGCTGTGTAGGTTTTAGAAGTTTTATGTTTGGTGTAATGGCATAATGAAAGTTCATCAGCCCACTGCTAGATGTCAGCCCAACCAACCACACATAAAACAGCATCTATAAGAAGCAGTCGGGCAATTCTGATGATGGGAGCAAGTTAAGCTCTTCAAAACAGTCAAGATTAATTACATGTAAAGTGATGTTAAGTGTTTCAATCTGACTCAATTTTCATTAAAATTTATACCAAAATATGTTTTTACTAACAAGTTTTGGTTGAATCTTGCAAATTTCCTGCATAACTGTCGTGTTATTTGCAATGATTCGCGGTTTCGTGCCGCATTTGACGCCTCATACTCTGCCAAGATCGGCAATAGCCCCTCTAAATCTTTAAACGTAGCAGGACAAGAGCTAAATACCAAAAGAGAACGTACCTCCGGGGTCAACCCCGTAATAATGACGTCACAGATCTGCCGTTCGCTATCCGGCAACCGTAGTATACGCGCAAACAACTTAACCCTGCTAATGTACTCGAAGAAAGGCTCTCCTAACCCCTGGGGTTTCAAATAATGATCTTGAATTAATGTATGTAGCTCCCGACGAGGAATGAAACACTTCAATACACTGTCATGCAATTCAGAGACTGGATCAACACATCCCTTAATACGCCCAATTATACTGCGCACCGCGTCACCCCCTTTTGACATCACTACTTCAAGCAGCTGCAAACCGGGAACTTCGCATAACTCAGCGCAATCCTTAGCTCTTACCAGGAACTTCAGAAATTCAAGAGCTGTAAGAACATCAACAACCTTAAAGACTTGATAAGGTTCAACCAACTGTTGTAAGGGATGAAGTAACTTTAGCGGTTTAAAGGCTGACATTTGAGACGTCAAAGTTGGTGTGACAGTAGCCGACTCGGCCCGATCCCCTTTCTGAACAAGCACTTCTAAATATCTCCTAAACTGCCCCTTCAGCTCAGCTAAGTCAACCCCGAACTTAACGTTAGGACAATATTTTTGGAAATATTCAATCCGCTGAACATAATGCAAGATCCTGGCTGTCAAACGCCTCACCTGCACTTTCGAAGACCCTGAGCCAATACTCGACTCGGAGAACAACTCTTCAAATTCCAGCCGTGCGGCCTCACATAATGACGGTGATTCAGTTACCAATAAATGTTTGTCCGGCAACACAACATAATCGTTATCCTTCACGCTACGAAGTACGTCTAATAGGGCCGGAACGTCTACCGGCGACAAATCATCACGTCCACAAATCCCCAACTCAAATAGTATTTCTTTCTTACGCAACAGCTGAAAGTCACTCGACATGGTTAATCAAAACAATAACCCAATGCTCAATTTAACTGCCCCACTCGACCATAAGATAACCACGCTCTGCTACCATTTATTGCACCATAGGGGCGCAGGTACAATCATGAAAGGGGGGGGGGGAAGGAATTGAAGAGAAGAGACCACTAAAAATTTCAAGAACTATAACATTTATGGATCAATATAAATTATACATTTGTTAACAGGAATGATTAATCGGTATAGCAAACCTTTAAACAGAAATGGAAGCCGAAACACACAATAGAAATACTTCTGAAAACCAAACCAATTTACATAACCCCATTCAACTCCCCCTCAAAGCGAGGAGTTGGGCAGTCTTCAAGCCTATCTGAAAATGCCTAAATGATTCGCGTGGATATCCTACGGGTTACAAGAATTACTTGTTACAAGATTACATTTAATTCGTCCGCATTAGAAGCACCTCCCAGGCAAGTAACGGTCAGAAAACCAATCTGTAATTCACAGACTGAGCCTTAGTTAAAACCAAACTACGGGACCACTTACCCTGCACGCCGAGAAAGGAGCACTCCGACTGACTGTCCCTACAACCGTGAGACCGAGAGGAAACCCAAAGAAAAAACACTAGCGCATCCCAGCGGGGAAAACAAGAGTCGTGAAACAAAAGGAGGTGCCATAATAAAACAAAATAAGTGCGATCAGCACATACTTTATTCATGAATATTTGTGAAAATAAAAACAAATACATGTTTTCTTGAGGACTTTGAAATGACATAAATTTGAAACAGATTCAACCAAAATTATAAATAATTTTCATTTTGATGAATAATTAATTCTAAATAACTTGTTAATTAGTCCTTTATAAACATTACTTTTCATGTAGGGGAGTGCAGACAAAAATAATGCTACAATAGGTGACTGTCAAAGGTGCCTGGGAATTTGGGAGTTTGTGGATTCACATAATAGGGACATCTTACTACCCATAATACTCAGGCGTGTACTTCTGGATACAGAAATACATTCTGATTATTGGGTGCCATATTGTGCATTGTCAGCTGTACTGATGATAACACCAAACACTCTTTGTGTGTAAGTCGCACTAAAAATGTTGTCGATCTTGTGATAGGAACACACACTAATAATGTAGAATGTTTCTGGAAGAGCACAAAAATGAAGAACAAGTAAACGTTGGTACAATTGAAGGTTATCTTGCATCATACCTGGAGAGCAGTTTATGTGGAGGCAACTGTTGAAGCCTTCCAGAACCTGCTGCATCAAATCTCTGTCCTATATTTCATATAGACCCAAAAACACAACTTTGTATTTATTATTTATTTATGCCAATAAACTTACTGTTGGAGTTTGAGAGGTAGAATTTTGCAATTCCAATTCTATGTCTCAAACGTTGCCCACCCACAGCTTGTGTGTTTAACCTCTTGAGCGATGGCCATTTAAACGTCCGCGAGCCGAGAACTGCTAGCATTTAAATTGTTAAATGCACTTCGTATATACACAGCTGTATTTTGTGTAAATATTAAGTTATTTTAATGAAAAAAAAGCTGGTATAAAACTCGTTATTTGCAGTATAAATGTACGTCATCAGCAAAGATGAGTTGTATTTACAAAACGTTGAAATGGCACAATTTTGTTTCACTGTGGTGAAAAGTCAACTTTGCTCTGTCGAACGCATATAATATAAGTTCTCAGAAGGAAACAGTAAAGGAACACCCATTGTATGTGTGTCTTATGTGTCAGCATACTGTGTAATAAATCGCTACTGCATGCATGGTCTCTTAGTCATCAGAATAGATCAACATTACAACTTTTGCTTACACGAGTTTCGTAACTGAGTAGAGTCCATGTCTTTCTTTGTTGAAATACATACGTATTCTTTCCTGCTTGTAGCTGAAGGGAGAAGTGGTATAAAAAGGTATTTTTGCACCAACTGGATATAACCATATACAATTGTTTGGGGATTTGGACAGCTCTCTAAACCCACACAGGACAATGACCGACCTTGACTACCGACTATAAATAACTCGCAGCCTAATTGAACAATACCACGTTGGGGGTTGAAAACCCAAAACCGCTGCACCCCTCAGACTTCAAGGAAAACATTATCCTAAAAGGATACCACCAACAGCAAAGAAGTCCCGCCCATTTCGAAAGTGTTTCATGTGCCGCAAGAAGGGAATTCGCGAATGTGGAGATGTACCTACCCTTGTTTGTTTATCCCTATTTTGAAGTAAATCACTGCAGAACGAACATATTAAGGTAAGCCAATAAAGTATATAGACCTTACTAAAATGTTTCATAAAGGGAAAATTATAATAAGTTGAGTTGGATAAGGGATAAATAAGGGTTAAATGCTTAAATGCACAGGACGCCCATATCGCTCATCCGCCATTTTAAATGGACGTGATTTCACGTCGATATCCCTCAAGAGGTTAAAACCACCAACAGTAAGTTTGTTGACATAAATAAATAATAATTACTGTGGTGTTTTTAAACACACAAGCCATATGTGGGCAATGTTTTAGAGGTAGAATCGGAACTGAAAAATTCAATGTCACAGCTGGGATTTGAACCACAAACACGCCTGCCTGGTAAGCAGAGGGATTGTAGTTCAAAACCCGGCTGTGGCATTGAATTTTTTAACTCCAATTCTACCTTTCACAAATTTGTATTTTCGGTTGGGCAACACTTCTCTCTGCGGGCTGCTATGGTGTTTTCAGCCAGCAAATTCTTCTTCAGAGCAGGTTGGTCTTGTGTTTGAAATAAAGTGTATTCCTTCCCTATGCAAGCCCCTTTCCCTATCCCAATGCTTTAAAAAAAGTTTTAAAATCTACTTGCCCTATTCCTTACAAAGAAAGCTTAAAATATACTCGTATATTTTCCATGAGCCATGCCTTTGAAATAAAAATAAAGTAAGATGCCAGGGTCCTAGGTCCAATGCCTAGCTGAGAATTTTTTTTTATGTCAGAATTATTTCCCAGCTTCCCAAGAATCCGCAAGTATGAATGTGCATGTGTGTGTGTATGTGTGCATGAATTTAACGTAATGACCCAAAGTAATCTAAATCCAAAGATTGATACACTCAAGTGAATGCTGAGAAATGTTCCAAAGGTAAAAAGCTGTCAGTGTGACCTTAGAAGTTAAAGGTGGCATATAAATGTAATATTAAAGAAATTAATATGTGTGAAGAAAGTAGAAGTGCCACAGCTGGGATTTGTCACAGTAGCTCAATGATTAGAGCACCCACCTAGTAAGTATCAGAGGGTCTGTGGTTCAAATCCCAGCTGTGGCATTGAATTTTTAAGTTCCAGTTCTACCTCTCAAACAGTACCCACACTAAGTTTGTTGCATAAATAAATAATAAATTAATATGTATTCGTTTCACATACAAATGATCCTTTCTCTAGACCCAATCCTTTAAAATAAATTAATAACATGTCTCTAGATGCTAAATGTGAGAAAAATGTATGATATTTTTGTTATAACTATTCTCTGTGCACATGTATGTAACCTAAAGGTCTGCACAGTTTGACATTCTTAGGTTCAGGCTGACCTCAACCAAGCCCTGTTGTTATCATCATTATCATCATCATTTGATGCATGTCAACAGAATAGGCGTAAAAAATTCCTAGTAAAGAAATGCTGCAATAATTATGCTATTGAAATTTGGCACCAGTGACCAAAATATATGATAAATTATTTTGTACCTCTTAATTTTCAAGCCAGGCCTAGCCCGAGCCTGACAAACATTTTTCAAATTAAACCTGAATCCAGGCCGGGCTTTGGCATGAGAGCTTAGGCCAGGCTTTGGCCTGAGGACTTGGCCCAGGCCTGCACATATCTGTAATGCCACCATCTCTTCACACCAAATATTGGCAGAAGCAGTTAGTGAGTTTTTCTTTAAAATAAACATATATTAATATGTGATGAGGTAGAATCATAACTGAAAAGTCAATCCCGTTGCCTGAATTTGAATTTTTCACTTCTGATTGTACCTTTAAAAGTTTGCCTAAGTGTGGTTTGTATGTGTTAGAACAATAAACTTTCATTGATTTGTCTTATGTATGGAAACTATAAATTTACATGCATTCTTGTAATGTGCAAATGACTGTTTCTCTAGTCTCAATCCTTTAAAATAAATGCATAAATAATATGTCTATGGATCCTAAATGAGTCACATGGTATCATTGTTACATATTCTCTGTACACATCACATCATATTCATGTCACATAAAGTAGAAGATCTGAGTTTGCGGCAGTCACATGGTATTACAGAAAGTAGTAATGGTGGGATCACATGGTGTATTTTCAAGCATTTATGGGAAATTTGAGTGCTGATGTGTGTTCAGGGGATCAGTTTGGTCGGAGGAGAGGTGTCGTAAACGAAGTTACTTCAGCAGACCCAGCAAATCCAATATTGCTGATAAAAGGGGGTATTGTATTCCTCCAAAAAATTTGATAAGTTTTCACCAGAAGTATGTACATTTTGGGATCGCCTGAACCTAAAAGGCATTGTTTAAAAAAGTCTCTGTGTCTCTCTCCCTCTTTCTTTCACTCAAAATAATTATGGATAGGAAGAGAAACTCATATAAAGAATTTGAAGTTCATCCTCCAAGCACTGAAGATTTCCAAGAAAATTATCCTTTACAGGAAACATTTCGCTTATTCTCTCAAAACGGCTTTTACAGTTCTAACATATTTGCTTATTACAATAAAGAAATGAATGTAGATCTTGAATTTTCTCTTAATGTCCAGTCGAGTTCCCTTTATTTGACTGAATTTTATATAACAAGAAAATGATAAAAGATAGACCAAAACTTATGACAAAAAATATGTTGAGCTCATTAAAGTGCATAATTTGTATCATGTAAATTTTAGTTTAGTGTTAGCTGTTTTCAAAGCATTTTATTTTGCAAGTTTTCAACCTATCCTAAGCATCACCTAACATACATACGTTTGAAATTCTAAAGTAAGAACAAATTAGAAACTAAAAACTTCACTTATCTTAGTAATGTTGATATTCTTTTTCTCTTTTGCTGACCCAGGGGTTTCAAGCTATGTCCAGCTCATTCTCAAAGCCATATAAACAAACTCGTTGCCAAGCTACAATCTTTTATTTTTTCTGAAAAACAATTATTCTTATTCAATTTTTATTTACCAATCTCTGAAAACAAAAATTTATAAATACAATCTATAGATGGTAATTCGAAGTTCATGACACGGTTCCTGTTTTTTAAAATAATTTTTTTTCCCAAACCATTAAATCTATCGGATTACTTAATTGTTTTAGTAATTTAACCTCTGGATTAATTTCATGATTAAATGACCAAAAATGATCTGCCACAGCTGATTTATCAGTTTGTTTATATTTAATATTTCTAAAATGTTAATATTAAATATAAACAAACTGATAAATCAGCTGTGGCAGATCATTTTTGGTCATTTAATCATGAAATTAATCCAGAGGTTAAATTACTAAAACAATTAAGTAATCCGATAGATTTAATGGTTTGGGGAAAAAAAAATTATTTTAAAAAACAGGAACCATGTCATGAACTTCGAATTACCATCTATAGATTGTATTTATAAATTTTTGTTTTCAGAGATTGGTAAATAAAAATTGAATAAGAATAATTGTTTTTCAGAAAAAATAAAAGATTGTAGCTTGGCAACGAGTTTGTTTATATGGCTTTGAGAATGAGCTGGACATAGCTTGAAACCCCTGGGCAGCAAAAGAGAAAAAGAATATCAACATTACTAAGATAAGTGAAGTTTTTAGTTTCTAATTTGTTCTTACTTTAGAATCTTGTTGCTTCACTGTTAATAGCTTCAATTTTTCCTTAATACGTTTGAAAGTTTAGATCCCCACCCATGTTTCTTTTCATTCTATTGTAAGAGACTTGTAGCCATGAACAAATAGGAACACACCACTTCAATTAATTTGACAAATGTAAGTGATGTGTTTCAGCTCTGATTCTTTTCCATAAATTTTAAGTTCACATCACTATTACTAGCATATTTAAATATACAAATATTTGAATATTGTTACCACATGTTGCTTATCCGAAATCATTTTGTAAGTAAAAATATATAGTATAACACATCTTCCCTTGTAACCCGATGTGATAGCAGCTGTAAAAACACTGAAATACCTCCATGGAAATGGTACACTCCAAAATTTAATATGAAGTTACCATGTAATTACACTAAGAAAGATCCAAAGTACATGCTACAGTAAAGTGATTGGGAACAAATTGCCAACAATTATGAGGGATACTTGCACATTTACACTAATGAATCCCTTAACCTTAAAGATAATACCGCAGGAGCAGCTATATAACAGAAAGCAAAGATAAAAGGTTTGTTCCAACAAGCGGTTTTGAACACGTTCTGAACGCCTTCCGAACTAATACCATTTTCTTATGGACATGCCCAATCGAGCACGCTCTCAGAATTAGTTCAGAAGTTTGTACGGTTGCAACATTACTTGAACCATTATTAATTTATGATTCTAAATAATCTGAGCACGCGTTGTAAGCTATACGAGGTTTGTTCCGACACGATCCAGAATCAGTTCTGTTATCTAAGCATGCGCAGTAGCTAAGCAGTGTTCCAAACATGACAGAAAATCCTTCAGACCTGTCCAATTTGCTGTTTCAACATTTTGGGAACTAGTTCGTAACCAGTGAAATCTGTTCTTGGTCAAAAGTAGGAACTGCAAATTTTACACATATGCAAATCTTAAAGATTAATAGCCTACTACGCGTGCGCAGTTGTTCGATATCAGAGTTTAATGATGGTTCAAGTGGTGTAGGGTCTGTTCCAACAAGTGCTTCTGAAAGTGTTCTGAACTAATACCAACATTTTCTTATGCACATTCACAATCGAGCAGGATCTAAGAATTGGTCTGGAAGTTTTGTCATGTTGCAATCCTTCTTTGATACTGTGCATGCCAGAACTGATACTGGATTGTGTTGGAACAAACCTAAATACTACATACCACACACATCATACTCTAGCCAGGACATGGAATTACTAGCTATTAATGGAGCTGTCCAATATATCTCAAAAGCAGACAGCAACCGGGTTTGCATTTTCACAGACTGTATAGTAGCAATATATAGTATAATTAAATATAAGCCAATAACATACTCCTATCGAACAGCACCAGTACAAAAGATGTTAGAGTTAGTATAGAAGGGTAAAGAAATACTACAATGGATCCCTAGACACTATGGTATATCAGGCAATGAGATAGATGAAATTGCCAAAACCACTGCAACATTACATCAAACACCTTCAGAACAGATATCTCTGCTAGCGGCAATGAGACTGGTTAACAACTCAATCACAAAAGAATAGATAAACACATGGTTAGCATCAGAAAATGGAAAAACATTGCAGCAATTACTGAAAGTACCAGATGATGTAAAACACATACGAGGTGTGTTCAAAAAGAAACCAAACTTTTGCTTTATCAGCTTTATTGCTTATTGTACAACATTTTAAACACTGTCTCCTTCAAAATAGTCCCTCTACTGGCAATACACTGTTCCCGTTGTTTCTTCCATCTTTGTAACACCTCCTGGAACACATTTTGGGGATGGTCTCTCATCGTATTATCCTAAATTTCCTCTATGGTTTGGAAACAAAGTCCTTTCTACGTGTTTTCAGTGCTTACTTCAGTGGCTGTGGTTCGCTTGCTAATTATCTGACCGAAATGCGGCAAATGGCAGTTTGTTGTCACTAGGTGTGCTCAGTAGCACAGCGTGCTCTCTCTGCTGGTTGGCACGCTATTTCAAAAGTTTGATTTCTTTTTTAACACACCTCGTATATAACAACATTCCAAGGAGTGTCCAGGTTTTTCAAGATCCAGAACAGGGCACCTTATAACAAGGAAGTACCTATATTGTTTTCACTTAACAGAATCGCCTATATGTCCACTCTGCCTGAAAGAAGAGGTGGACCTCTAGCACATTAAACTGACATGTACTTCCAACAATTGCTATAGAAACATCCTTACAAACTCAATTTCATCAATGGAAGAAGTGTTTCAATTATTTTATGCATGCCAAGGTTGTGCTATAAGACAGTGAAAAACTATAATGAGCATTTAAACTCTGTTCCATAGTGTAGTGTAGTGTATAATCATGCAATGGACTTGTGTTATCAGTGATACTGGACACACGTAATGAAGAATGAATAAATAGTATTATTTTGATATCATTCCTAAGTGAAAATGTATTGTAACATAATACAGTGGAATTACTTTTTATATAAATAGTATAATATAATAGGTGGTACAGATATAAATGGTCTATGTAAATAAAGAATAAAAACAACAAATTACAGATGAATTGCTGAAATGGACCCGTCATTTATTGAAGATGTTGAAAGTGACCCCTTGCAGCTGTGCACATCTAATCATATTCAGATACATTCGGCATAAAGTCTTTCAGTTCCTGTATTGTGTGTGGATTTTTTCATAGACCTTGCTCTTCAAATATCTCCATAGGAAAGGTTGGCATGTTGTTAGATCGGGGGATGGGGTGACCACAAATTTTTGCTAACAGTTTGTTCCTCAGAGAAAACATCATCCAAGGGTACATTAGTCATGTGGTATGTTGCCCCATCTTGCTGGAAGAAGTAGTGCTGTCCTTCATAATCGAGTTGAGCACAAAATCAACTCTACTTAGCACATAATGTGCATGTGCAGGTGGGGAAAAAATGGAAAAGGGAGTGGGAGACTCAGTTTGTACAACATGACCATGTCTGTGCCGTGAGACATGAAACATCACAAAAGAAAACAGTAGAAAAGTGATGAAGGTGAATTTGTTAGCCAAGTTAACCATTGTTGTGCTGCCAAACATTAATGCTGCAAGTGGTGAAATAGTAAATATATACAGGGTGGAAGGTACTGCTTCAACCATAGGTTAACGTGATTCTACGTGAAGAGTGTAACAAATATGTCCAATACAATTACATAGAAAGCCCACACATGTAGACAATTACATCAAGAAAAACAATTGCAACCCAATTTCACACCAACTGGCAGCATTTCGAAGCTTGATACATCGTTTATATAATGTCCTGTTAAGTAAAGAGGAATTTCTGAAAGAACAACAACACATAGAAGAAATTGCAATATTAAATGGATTCAACCCAGCCACCGTTAGGAACATGTCAAAAAATGCAAAAAAAGCTCAAGATAATTTCGCAAACCACTACATTAACACCACTCACAAACAACTGGAAATTTAAGAAATTCACGTACCATCCCTGGGCCTTCAGAAAATTTGAAAAAATCTTCAAGAAACTAAACATAAAACTAGCACCGCAAAACCAATACAGTTTAAAAAACCTGCTTAATAAGCCACTAAACAATACCATCCCATACAATAAAAAATCGGGGATTTACCAGATCAACTGTAATAGTTGTGACAAAAGCTACATAGGGAAAACAAAGAGAAATTTGGATATAAGACTTAAGGAACACCAAAGAAACATAAAATTAAAACAAATTGAAAAGTCTGCTGTGGCACATCATTTTTGGACTGAAAACCACAACATCGGCCTTAATATAAAACTGTTAAAATCTATTAATTCACCAATAGAACTGAATATTTGGGAAAAAATATACATCATCAAAAACAGTAATAAAGTTATTAATTTCGAAATACCAGCATTGAATGAAGTGTTAAAGCTCTGCAACCCTAACACCAGATGGCAGCAGAATAGAGACAGCAGAGAAAAGGAACAAGAGGATAACATCAGTCACCCAACGGCTGAAGATGGGATCGAATGGTCCTGAAAATGTTTCCGCTTAAAAAAGCAGTTAGTAGTGAAGGTGTGTGTAAATAAGTGACTCAAAATAACCTCAAACATGAAGAATACTTCACTGTCAATAGTGCTTCTATTTTTAATATTCATGTTCCTCTTTCCTAACTAAGCTAATTTTTTCAGTTATCATAACATCATATCCTGCCAAATGGCATATCACTTGATTTGCAATAATGCACATTGCGTGTATTATATTAATTTTACATAACTTTACTTCCAGGCTCACTAACTCAAGCAATTCGAAACTTTGCAAAAGGCTTGGAATCATGGTTGACTTCAGCCATGGTGGGCTGCCCTGAAGAAATGATGCACATCAAAGTATCGGCTGTAAGTGCTCTGGCACAAACTCTAAGACGCTACACTTCATTAAATCACTTGGCCCAGGCAGCACGTGCTGTCCTGCAGAACTCCTCTCAAATTAACCAGATGCTTGTGGACTTAAATCGTGTTGATTTTCACAATGTTCAAGAGCAAGTAAGTATATCGTAAATTTTACTTATATTTAGTTAACCTTTTTGGAAGTGGAGTTTCTGCTGAATGTCAAGATTAACCTTTGGCATCTATTATTCACCACAGTATTTGCTGTTTTGTTATTTAAAATGCACTGGTATTGTCATAACAACTGTTCCTATTAAGGTGAATTATTCAAGACAAATAAGATATTATTACAATAGCGGACACTTCCTATAAATAATATGTCTTGCATCAAAGGTATTTATTATATTGGTGAGGATTCTAGCAGCTGCAATACTTGTTAAAGAAATTTTTGTAATTGATATTGTGTAAAGTCAGGAAAATATATACATTTTATGTACAACGTGGAAACCAAAAAAGTATTATCAACATTAAAATATAGAGAAAATGCAACTGAGGTATCCCACAATTAATTTATAAATATTTTACCCACAAGATATTTTAAGGTAAGAATTTTTAACTAAATGATGAGATGCAGCAATATTTATACATAAGATTCCAAAATTATATAAACTAGCATTCTCTCTCTCTCGCTCTCCATCCCCCTCTCCTTCTCCCCTCCCTCCCCTTCAGGGATGAGAAATCATGAGAACTTTGAAGTTGTATGTTGTTAGGTAGTACCTCAAAATATAAAATGCTAACAGGCTTACTTGGCATTTCATAATGACTTTTTAGACCTTGGATGACAATTTAACTTAGCTGTGTTCTTTGTGAAGTTTTGTACAAGAGCTAGAAGATTTGTATGTTGAATACTCACCTTTACTAGTTGGAACAGTAATTTCTAAAGCCCTCATGATCCAAATAACAGGCAAAAATCTCTCCCCCCACCCACCTCCAACAGAAGAGGGTGTGAAATACTGTGTAATGTTAAATTCTGATTTTCTTAACCTCACCATAACAGTTTTAAAAGGTCTGATATTACACAAACTGTGTATCTTTTAGTAATGAAAGAATTATCATAATGGACGAGTAATTTTTAGATTATGGCAATGAATGAAATTTTGAACATGTTATTTTCTAATGCCCCACAGTTGACAATGAAGTCATTAGTCAGTCTTCTTACACTCCGATGTTTCATAAACATTTTGTATACTGAGAACTAATGGACATTTTTGAAGCTAATTACAGCTCATTTCTTCGTTTGGATTGCATGGTGGACAAACTGGGACTCACATTCCAATTCTATATTTTGAACATTTGTACCTACAATGACACTATCATTAGTTGGCTTATTGATTTTCATCGCTTTTTATAAAAATGTAATATATTTTGAGAACTGCTCCTAGAACATTGTATCCTTTTGCTGGAAGTTGCCAGCAGTCAGTTATGGGTTGATCATGGAAACAGTTGAACTGTTAAAATACATCCCAGTTTTATAAATAGTAAGTGAAAACCTTTGCTATATATGTTTAGTAATATTATGCATGTCAAAGAAAATGTCAATGAATTTGCAAATTGTTCCTCTGATGCTTACTAACAGCTGCACCATGGGAAGGTATGGGATGGGAATTGGGTATTTGTCCAGGTTGGTTCCTTTAAGTCTTCATTGAGAAGAAATTAAAGGCTCTTCCCCCAGTATTCGATAAATGTTGTTTTGCAGCCAAAAATCTGTACTTCTTTGGCTGAACATGACAATATCTAGATGAAAAATATTGGAGTGCAACAAGACTAATCACTTTATTGTCAAATGTCTGGCATTAGAAAACAACAACAGACTTCATTGGACTGGCCATCTGATAGGGATGGATTACACCAGAAGTGTTAAGAGGATTTTCACTGGAAAACTAGAAGAGAGAAGAGATAGAGGTCGGCCAAGGTTGAGATAGTTGGATTGTGCCTAGCAGGATTTGAGAGTCATTATTACTTATCTATGCCAGCAAATTTACTGTTGGTGTGTTTAAACACATAAGTTCCAGTTCTACCTCTCAAGGATTTGAGAGTTTTGGGAGTAAGGAGATGGAGGAAGATGGATGAGACCGGGTTGAATGGACTGTCACTGTTTCGCCCAAGAAGAAGAAGATACAGTTTTAACGCCAGATATAAATTTGGTTTAGATACACCACACAACCAATTAAACAAGAGTAACAATAGTCATTACTATCAACAGCTGAGGCTTTTTAATAAATATCTCCTAAGTGTAAGAGAACTGCCTCAAAACACATTTACTTTGCCGGTAAAATTGGTTTAAACAAATAGCATTTTACTCTGTAGAAGAATATATGGAGTGTAATATTTACACTTCAGAATTTATATGATTTCACTATGTATATAGATACTATAACGTTAACACTGTCAAGACTTTTGATCTTAAGTAATATTTGTATAATTAATATTAATTATTATAAATCTATACCTCATTCTTACACTTTTTATTTATATATTTGTACGTATGTTTTTGACAAAACTTATTGCTTTTATTGTAAAAGTTTATTGGTGAATAAAGTTATTATTACTGAAGTTGTTTAAACATGCATGTTTGTTTATTTCATTTTATGTTAAACTTATTGCTCATTATTTTAATGGCAATGAAAGTTCTGCCTAATTTCTTACAAATAATTTTTGAGATTATCTTATATTTGTTTGACTTCTTAGTAAGGGTATCACTCAGTTTGCTCATTATTACTAAAATATCTTTGCTTGCAGCATGTTTGAACCTAATTTCATTATTTCTTGTTTATTGTAAATTACTCTTTTGTTAAAATTAACAAAGCCAATATTTCTGTACTGAAATCAAATGGTGAATAACTTAAATTATATGTACATATGGGGTAAAACTGGCAAATATTAATACTACCCAACCCCAAGCCACCAGGTTAAACATTTTGGAAATATCACATAATCTGAAATCCTCCAGAAAAATAATCACAATTGTTAATATCAGTTGAGTCATCCCTGGTATGCTTGACACAGCTCTCTCTCTTATAGTTCCATTAAAACAATGAGTCTATTCTTACAGCTACTGCCTGACTGTAAAGCACATTCACTGGGTTGCCAACTCCTCCCTCAGCAGAACTGTGTGCTATGCAGATAGAGAACAGCTACAAAATGCACTACAAAACATATATTCTAAATGTCAAAAAACATTATATTGTGTCATTTTCTAATATATAAGTAATAAACTATAGGGTAGTTAAATTATATTTCGAACCCATTCATGGCCTCTCTCTCCTTTGCTACTCCCGTGCCAGCTGACAGGACTTTGGACTGGCAGTTCCCACTTGAAAGTGCACTGGTGCCAACTCTCATTGGTATTACTGCGACAGCTGCAGTCAGTGTGAGTCAGGTGCCTCTGTCATGCAGTAAACATGGTGTCACTTATCTATGGAAGAATGCATGTTTATTTGTAAAGTTTACTTCAAACATACATCTGCTTGCCATGTGTGCAGGGAGTTTTTTTAAAAGTTTCTGAACTCTATACCACCGCAAGGTTGTGCAGTCGTAAATAAATTTGAAACTTTGGGTTCGGTGTTGGACAAGAAACATTCGAGGAAGACGTCAGTGTTAACTGAAAATAAACTGGATGACATTGGTGCTGAATTGGAAGCATTTGCCGTACAAATCGCTGAAAACACTAGCACAGCGAGCAGGTGTATCTCGATCTTCTGCAAGAAATGCTGCACGTCTGTTGAAACTGAAGCCCTGTTGCTACACATGAGTGCAAGAGTTTAAGCCAAATGATCCCACTAAACGTGTGAATTACTGTAACTGTTTTCTCAATTCATCGAAAGGGATTTCATTGACCCACAACTTTTGTTTTTTACTGATGAATCTTGGTTTCATCTAACTGGACATGTAAATACTCACAACAGTCACTTCAGTAAAACCTGTTGTACAGGATAAAATGCCTGATTATGATCATAAAATTGGAGTGTGGTGTGCAATAACTGCTCAAAGAATAATAAGGCCCATGTTCTTTGAAACAGCAATATCAGAGGTTAATTCTGAGGCTATTTTTCAATCACTTAATATGGTACTTTCTAAAAAGCTGTTGCTGTTGTTGCTATTGTTCTCTTCAGTAATATTGGAGAGCAAGAGGATTAATGACTTCATTGTCAGAAATCCAGCATTAGCTAACAACATTTTTCAATCACTTGACACAAGAAGAGAAATCATATGGTTGGTTCCAGCAAGATTCTGCAACAACACATTCGGCTGCCAAATCCTTAAATGCAGTAAGACAGGTGTTTAATGACAGAATAATTAGTGTTCATTTGTGGCCCCCTCGTACTCCTTACCTAACAAGTTGTGATTTTTATTTATGAAGTTCTTTAAAAGAAAAGTGTATCATTTCAGCCCTCACCCACTACAGGAACTTAGAGAAAACATTGTGCAAGAATTCACAAGAATTCCTGCTGCTAAGCTTCAGAGAGTAAGCGAGAATATTTACACGAGAACAGAAGTTTAACATTTCCAGCATCTATTATTAAGGTAAGGATTTTAGTCTGCCTCTGCTGATGTAAATTCCCTGCTGACTGACTACTGTCTTGCACAGTAGAGAGAGGCCTCAAGAGTGGGTTTGAATATAATTTAGCTATCTTATACTACAACACTTATAAATACTCAGGAAATGAACATTCTCTTGACAGATCAGTATGGCAACTAAGGAAGACTTCATTACAGTTTTATGGTGAAGGAATGTGACAGATGCAGTGTAATAACAGACTGCTGACTGGTGGAAGCATTCGTTGCCATGGAAACTCTTTCAAGCACCAGTTTGCACCCAACTGTCAGAATGGACTAGTTTTATTATTTATTTATGCCAACAAACTTACTGTTGGTATTTTTAAACACACAAACCGTGTGTGGGCAATGTTTGAGAGGTAGAACTGGAACTTAAAAATTCAATGCCACAGCTGGGATTTGAACCACAGACCCTCTGCTTACCAGGCGGGTGCTCTAACCATTAAGCTACTGTGACAACCTGCCAGAATGACATTGAATTCTCAAACGAGTTCGTATTTTTCCTGGTAAACCACAAAGGCAGTCTCACAACAGAGACAATTACCCCAATGGTGACTTACTATTGTAAGTACTTTATGTCCCATGATTAAATAACCTTCAGATGGTAATTATTATTTATTTATGCCAACATAAGTTCCAGTTCTATCTCTCAAGCATTGCCCATACACGGTTTATGTGTTTAAAAACACCAATAGTAAGTTTGTTGGCATAAACAAATAATAATTACCATCTGAAGGTTATTTAATCCTGGGACATAAAGTACTTGCAATAGTAAGTCACCATTGGGATAATTGTCTCTGATGTGAGACTGCCTTTGTGGTTTACCAGGAAAAATACGAACTGGTTTGAGAATTCAATGTCATTCTGGCAGGTTGTCACACTAGCTTAATGGTTAGAGCACCCGCCTGGTAAGCGGAGGGTCTGTGGTTCAAATCCCAGCTGTGGCATTGAATTTTTAAGTTCCAGTTCTACCTCTCATGGACTAGTTTGTGATTGTAATCTACTTATATAGCATATACTGGTAATGAGCTAGATTATAATGCACAGAGAAACTGCAGCTAAACTTTGAACATGAAAGAGTACAAAAAGCTTTATGCATCCTTATCTGTATTTTAGTATAAAAGTTATTCTGCACATATCTGCAATTTTTTAAAATAAAATATCAAATAAATGAGTATTGCAATTTAACTATTATAAACAGGATCCAAAAATCTTTTGTTTCATTCCATTTGTCTTCTATTTTCATATTTGCTAAATCATGATCATTGATTGGAATGAAATATCCATGGCCTTTGTCTTATTTTTATGGGGAGCAACAATTCCCATTTTGTATTCCACATGTGGGCAACTTGTTGCTCTTACTTGTATATAGCTTGCACACCAAAGGAAATTTAGTTGGAGCAGGTAGGATGGACTATTACCACAGAGAATATGCAGCAATTGTGAGTTCTCTGCTACCTGCTGAGTTCTTCAGAACTCTGCCCTTGGATTAATTTAATGCTGTTCGTGCTGAAAATGTGTGGCCACCATGGATTTTTGTTCTTGTCTTTATTTAGTTTCTGAAGTGCTCTTTAACAAGAGTCTACAAATTTCTTTTACTTTTTCCAATGCAAATTTTTTTACAATTGGCAGCTTATTTTGTACATTCCTGATCCATTGTATCATATCTTTTAATCTTGAATTTGATAGGTTTTGAATTTTTTTGTCTTTGTTTTAATTTTTTGTACCCTCTCAGATGGCATGTAATGTTTTTATGCATAGCAGTTTCTTTCTCCTTGGGTAGGGAACTGGAATTCTTCACATATTCAGCTCCGGACATCTATTTTTCTATTGCACGTGTGCTGAAACCAATTACTTTACAGCTCTTAGTATTTGCTGCTATTCACTGTTGTATTCTTCCTTGTTCATCTGAATATTGATGAATCTGTATATTAGGCATGGAACACAGCACTTGACTGGATTTGGTGCTCAGATTGTTGCATTTTATGCATCGTCAGTACGTGTAGGTTTTCTGTATGTCATCCTATTGACTTTAGAAGAGATCTTAGATATGTTGAATTGTCAAAATGATACCATTGACAGTTAATTGAGATAATTGTGAACATCATGTAGGAATTCCTTGATCTATAAAAGGCATTCGACCTTGTCAATCACATGATTCTACTTAGAAAATTAAACGATTATGGAATGAGAGTTGTAGCACAAAACTGGTTCAATTCCTACTTGAAAAACAGAAAACAAGTAGTGGAAATAGATTACTATAATAATTAAACAAGTAAGGTGAAATCATTCTTATCAATGAGCATACAGTTGAATGTGGAGTTCAATCTTAGTTCAGTCTTAGGCATATTATTGTTTCTTGCTTATGTAAATGATCTTGTTGACAAAAATCTAAATAACAGTATAAAATATTCATTATTTGCAAATGATACGAGCATATTAACATCAGGAAAGAATGATGACACATTTAATAAAAATGCAGTCACATTACACACAGTTCCTCAGTTTAAAGAAAATAATTTATGTATAAATAAGAAGTGTACGGTCGGGGGAGTCGGCGTGCTGACCCCCGCCACCCCCAACCTGCACTCCTCCGTGGCCTTGGCTGCGGCTGGAGGACGCAGCGGCCGGGCGATGAGGGTAACCTCTGAATAAGGGGAAGACACCCTAGGGAAATAAGAAGTGTTTAACTGTAGGACTTCATCACACAAACAACAAAAAATTAAATTTTCCCACCATACAGCTAGAAGGAGCAAATATAAAATACTTGAATAAGTCAAAATTTTTAGGAATATTAGTGAAAATCTCAGTTGGAAACCACATATTAACAGATTAGTTAAGAAACTGGGTCAAATCTGCTTCCAAATTAGCATTTTGAAACACTCTGTGAGTAAAAATATACTTAGGGCCATATAGTTCTCAAAATTTCACTCCTTAATTTTATATAGAATATCATTGTGGGGAAATAGTAGTAAAGCTATTAAAATCTTCAAACTAGAAAAAAGAACCATTAGAATTATGGTCAGTTTACCTTATGTTGTCAGCTGCAAACCATTCTTTAAAGAATTAAATATTTTGCCATTACCCTATTTATATTTATATGAAACAATTGTACAAATGCAAACACACATTAAAGATTTTACCACAAACTCTGAGATCCATCGTTATAACACAAGAGAAAAAGTAAATTTACATATAACCCCATGTAACAAAAAATTGTTTGAAAATAGTTTTTATTATAGAGGCATTAAATTTTATAATAAATTACCTTTTGAAATAAAAGATATAAAATGTGTTCACTATTTCAAGAAACATCTCAATTTTTAATTGAAAAAGGTTATTACTCAACTGACGAGTTTTTGCATTAATAACTGAATCTGTATGTATTTTTAACAATTTATAAGTTTAATGTACAGGTATAGTATAATTTTTAAGTAATTATGTTTGTCTTTTATAATATTATACTTGAACTTTTATAATATTGGACGAATCCACAACATGTATATGTTCCATCGAATGAATAAATTGAACTGAATAATTCAGCAATTTCTGAAAATGATTTCCCCTTTTGGTATTAGGAGATAAATATTTGCCTTTCTGCTACAATTGCTTCTTTATCTTTATGGCCCATTTTTCTGTTGTATGGAATTCACCACATATCAAAACCAACACAAAAGAGGTGCAACTTGCCTCCGAAGGTATTCCTTTCTGCAAACAATTTGTTAGTGCATTTGATATATACAAAGTGATATAGACAGTGAGACTTTTCAAATGTTTTAGAAGTATAGACACTTCTAGTTTCACTTACATTTATTTTTATCAGAATGCATTTAGAAGATCAGTGTCTTCATTCTCAATGATTTCTCGACTGGCAGTTGAAGAGGAAACATCTGTTGTGGTAGTGACTCTGCTGCTATCTGAGTTGCTGGATATAAACTTCAGTATGTCATCTGCTTGTAGTATATCAAAATTCATGGCTATGTGAACATTCTTCATTATGTATATTTTCTCCCAAATCATCAGTTCCACCGTTGTTTTTACATGTTTTAGTAATTTTACATCCTGTTCTATGGTGTGCTTCTGGTGAACTCAGCAGTGATGATGCTATTGTCTCTATGGTCCAGAATCAATCCGATAACTATGAAGATGGGGGTAGTAATGGATAAGGGATAAAACCTTCCTAAGGGTATTGTGTCACATGCCCTTGAATTGGTGTTACACTACATAGAACAGCATACTGCTGCAACACCAAACGATGTGATGTTCATACAACACTGGCGTAACATAGCATCTTCAAGCAAGTTTACTTATTTACAGCAGCAGAACATTACCGATTTTGCAAGTTAAATGAAAATTATTGCTTGATAAACATGTGATAGTTACCAGTACGGAAAATGAAAATGTTTATCAATGACTAAATGCATTATGTACAGGCACATTGCCTATAGCAAAGTCAGCAAAACATTTCTGAGCAATAAACATTTCGTTCCTATGTGTGTAGTTTTAATAATGAGTTTGTCAGTTCCATATTAAAAATGCTTTCTCTACAGTACAAATAATTCTTTATTTGAGAGGTAGAATTGGAACTGAAAAATTCAATTCCACAGCTGGGATTTGAACCACAGACCCTCCGCTTACCAGGTGGGTGCTCTAACCGTTAAACTACTCTGACATCCTGCCAGAATGACTTTGAATTCTCAAACTGATTTATGTTTCTCCCAGTAAACCACAAAGGCAGTTTTACATTAGAGACAAATACCCCATTGGCGACCTACTATCGTAAGCACTTTATGTCCTGGGATTAAATAACCTTTAGATGGTAATTATTATTTATGCCAACAGTAAGTTTCTATGGCTAGATCTGGCCATCCACTGGTTAGTGAGAATGACATAAAGACAGTGTCTGCATTAGTGGAAGCAGATCGGAACTCAGGAAATTAAACATGTATAGAAAATATCATACATAAAAGTGAAACTAAAAGTGCATCTGAGAAATGTAAAATCATTGTTTTTGTCGGTGGTTGGTGCTGTATTTGTGATTATGAAATCATTAATCTTCTTGCTTTCCAGTATTTTTTACTCAAGGATGCCACATTGGTGATAGCTGAAGTGGATTGAAGTTGATCTTGATCAATTTCCTCTTGAAGATCACATAAGGGGCAAAGGGGTGAAGAATAAATCCCAATCCTATGGAGATGCTTTGCTAGACAATCATGGCCTATTAAAATGGTAAAGACTGCCTGCATTCCATTGAAGAACCTTGATCTCTCTTCTTTTTCTCATCAAACTTGGAGTAGTAGTCCCTGCCATTTGATCCAAATGGGGAACCTTTTTACCTCCAGAATTAAATTTTACTCCTCCAATCATCAATTCAAAACTGGAGTCCTAGGTATTAGCAAAAATATAACTGTTTTAAAAAGAGCACCGTATTTCTATGTTTTGGTAGTTAGTTTGCTCTTTCCCAAACCCCAAAATGCTTGGAGGGTCACACCTGCCATTGATAAGCTGATCTGCAGACCTAGCCAGGAGGATTATAAAAGTAGGTCCACAGACCTTTTTCCCTGTTTAGCAGCTAGGGGGCATTTATATGCTTTGACAGGTCAGCATATTGATGTGTAAAGAGTGACAGGAAGGGTGAGAAAGGTGAAATGATCCCCTAGGCCTTGAATCCTCTAATACCATTGGGGAGGAAGAAAACAAGAGGTAGTCAAGGGAGACTGGATAGAAAAATAAAAGAGAGAGCCTGGTAAGGAAAGGAATAATACCAGGTTGTCAATTAACTCATTAAGCTGACCAGTACTAATTGATGAGTACACCCCCCCTCATTAGTTCACCATGTAATGCCATAATTAGTAACAGCTGCACCACATGAAGGATTGAGATGGGACACTAGGTAATTGTCCAGGTTGGTTCCTTTTAATTTTCAAAGAGAAAGTGTTAAAGGCTCCCCCCCCCCCCTTTTAGATAATAGTTAACCCTTTTACAGCCAAGAAATATAAAATTGAAACAAATCAAAATCATTCAGTTCTAGATATCACTTGGGAAACCCAACATGGAATTGTGTAAGAAATATAGCAATAAAGTATGTACAAACTTCTTCTTCACTTCATGGATTAGGCTCTCGCCTATTCTGTCTTCACAGTGTCTCCTTCGATCTTTTCCTCGACCTCCCTACGTCCCTCTTTCCTTTAGGACTATATTGGAAAACTACTTTTGGCAGTCTTGTATCATCCATTTTTCCAACATGTTCAAACCATCTTCTTCTGTACCTATCCATTCTTGAAGTGATAGCTTCCGCTTGTAATTCATTTCTTGTATTTTCATTTCTAATTCTATCTTCTCTTGTACATCCTTTTGTTCTTCTCAAGAATCTCATTTTGCAACTTTGTATTCTGCTGATGGTTCTTTGTGTAGGTACCCAGTTTTTGCATCCATAAAGCAACGTTGGGACCGCCATGGTATTATAAAATTTTATTCTTGTTTCAGATCTTGTTTTATTCTTTAGGGTTTTGTGAATTGTTCCACAGATTGTTTGAAATCTGCACAAACTTCTTTGGACAATAAATTTCCAGCACTGGATGATGTGATACTCTGCTTCACCAATCATGAGGGTGGAGCAAGGTGAGTCCGGCTGTAAGTGACAAGAAGAACGAGCAAGCTGTAAAAGAATGTGCCAGTCTTTTTACTACATGATAACTTTGCTGTTATTGTACTTCTGTTTTAATGTGTTTGACATCAATATCACTTGATCATTTGCATTTTAAAGAACTCCACTATTGCAATAACAAGCTACTTCCTTTGTCAGAAAAGTTCCAGGACAGAGTTCATAAAAATTAGAAAATTGCACTTACCAGAAAATGATTTTATTGAAGTAGTCCCTTGGCTATATATACACAATTGCCAATGTTTCTGGAGGTCTTGGAAGCAAACAGGGAAATTTTCAACTGCAATGCTTGTAAGCTCATTTGTCACAGCCCATTGGATGTCTGCAATATCTTGAAGCTTTCATTTTCACTTGCAGAAACAAGACAAAAGTCACAGTGCAATAGGTTAGGCGAATATGGCAGATGTGGGATGGCAATAACAGAATGTCTGGCCAGATACTTGGTAACATAAAGCAGTATGGGGTCTTGCTCTGTCATGCAGTAAGAACCAGTCCTGAAAATGCCACAAATCAGGGCAGCAACATTGAATTGCGAGCGTTTCAAGACTTTGGTGAATACTTATTTTATGAAGTGCTATCAGGGACTTCTACACTTAAAAATTATTATGATGGTTTCCTTGAATAAAAGTTGTTCTATTATGCAGAATTTTGATCCATCAATTTTTCCCTAGCCAGCCAATATAAATTACGTATCTTCCCATTTGGTGCAGCTTTCCTCTGGGCATTCCTGTAGGTGTTCTCCATTTGAAATCTTGTCAGCACTGCAGATCATACATGTGTTCTCATTCATAAAACCAAACCTATGCAGATGTTCCACCAAACAGTAATGTCCAGAGGCTAATCTGAAGTGAGCAACTGCTTCTTTCCTTTGGAAATTTTTTATTTTTTGTACTCTTTAATGTTGGAATAATTTTTATTAAAAATTTCCTTTTGAATATTATGTTGGTATTTTTGTTGTATACTAATTTTGATATTTTTTAGTTTCACATCTAATTCAGAAGACTTTATAGGTTTTGAGTGTAACACTGCATCCTTTTTGGCCAGAAAGTCTGCAGTCTTCTTACCAATCACTTCCACGTGTGCTGGTATCCACTGTAATATTATCTGTTGAAATTTTGTTTGGAGTAATCTATAATAAGATCTAATGTCCTTAATATTATAAGATTCATATGGACTATCATATCTAGGATTAGTAGGTCAGCTACCAAAAGCATGAAGTTATGCACGTTATGTCTGTAAAGCAGACCGGCAGAACCAGTTCCCCGTACTGCACTATCGCATGCACTACGAACATGCATAACTTGAATCCTCTTTTTGCAGTTACCTACTAAGCCTAATCATATTGTTCAATTGCTTGAATGGCAGAAACTATATCTGTGAGAACAACTACTTTATTTTCTTTTATATCAAAAGTAAGTTCGTAGTATACATTCAGTTTTTAGGAAATGCTATTTTTGGTAAGCTGAAATCTTTGAGCATACTTAAATCATGTAAGTACGCAGCAGCATTGCGCGGAGCATGGCTGTAGAGGGAATGGCAGCAAATGTCACTGGGCAAAGCTCATAGCAATGTTACTTATTCCTCGCCGTAGATCTCTGCCAGTACCCACAGCACTGTAATGGTAGCTTACCCCAGAGCAGAGCTGTGCTGCATGTTGCAGGCTTATCATGCAAGGTAGTGACTTCACCATTACTCTCAAACAACTCAGGTAGAACATATTGCTCTTGAGTATGCCTTATAAAGAATGTTCACCCATGTTTGATTTTACAAGCTCATTCTCATGTGAAATGCAGTTGAAGCATGCTAATTTCTGAATAAGTACATGTTGATTTGTGTGCAGCAATTTTAAGCATTAAGCTTGCTTTCTGAAGATGCTCAATAAAGAGAGCTAGGCATTAGTCTATCAAACAACACTTACTTAAGAATTTCCCAGAACATGTTTCGGAGGCCCATTTTCCTCTATTATCAACCAAACATTTGACTGGTTCTCTGTGGTGCAGCTGGCAATGTTCTTTCTGAGGTGTGGAAGAAGTTTACAGCCTATAGGCTTGTTACCCTTTTACCTGATGATCTTATTTGGATATAGTTGCCATAGTTCTCTCCTCCTGGGGTTATGTAACCCTTGGCCTACCTCTTCACTCCAGTCCTGAAGCTTTGCTGCCTTTCCCATATTTATCCATGGTCTGTGCCCCACATATTCCCCAGTTGAGTTGCAATATCTCTATATGATTTACCATACATATGCATACCAGTCATACCAATTACTTGCTATTTTGTGCCCTTCAAATTTTTTCTCCATTTGTACTTTTATCTTTTTTAACAAAATGGAAGCTACAACACAATTGAATATTGAGGCAACATAAAAAGGTCAACACAGCACCATTTAGTGGTGTGATTTGCAATATGCATCAATACACTATATAAGGACACCACTGCAATTTCACTGGCTCTTTCACTATGTGGTTTAATCAATAGTCAAATAGTACTAATTGAAGTCATTTTATTCCAATTTCTTTTAAAATAATAAACATTATGTAAATTCTTGATAAACCACTATATGATTATAGTATTATATTTATAAATGTAATTATATATGTGAGTTTCTCTGCAGAGAAAATAGCATTAATATCCCATATACAGGGCTTTCGAATTGGTTCTTCACTGCTGCACGGCCTTTTGCCTGTGCGAGTTTGAAGCTGCCGTAGCCGCGTTTGCCGCTACTAACAAGCCGCATGTAAAACATGTATAAAAATCTTACCTTATAGAAAATGCTGGAAAGTCATGAACGATGGTTTAATCAATCCACAGCTTCTGTTCTTTTCAGATGCGTGGTTCATCAAAATGGTCACGTGAACACTCATAACAGTTGGTATTGGGCATCTCAAAATTCACATCGCATTCAAGAAATCCCTCATTATGATCAGAGATTTGGAGTTTGGTGTGCTGTTAGTGCGACGCATAATTGGTCCAATATTTTACGACCAGACTGTAAATAGAGGTACCGAAATGACATTTTGACCCCATTTTTTCAGTCACGATCTGTACTTGCAGTAGCAGAATCTTGTTGAAACAACCCATATGATTTCTCTTCTTCTGTCAGTTCACGAAAAAACTCGCACAGGCAAAAGGCCATGCGGCGGTGAAGAACCAATTCGAAAGTCCTGTATTTGCTTGGCCAGCTCTCCTCTAAGATTAAAAAATGAGAATTTTTTCAATTATTTATAAAGAGCAGAGATACCATAACTCATGCAAAAATAATGACTTTTAATGTAAATCTTATTTAAATTTAATTCAATTTATTGTCCATGGAGATTACAGAAATATATTAGACATTGTCATTACAGGTAAAATATGAATACATAAAGTGTACAGGGAAATAAATACATATGATGTACCAGTTACCCATAAACTCTTCACATGAATAGTATGCCATATTTACTAAATATTTACATAGATTTTTTAAACTTCTTTACTTTCATTATCAATTTTATTTCCTTTGGCAGTTACAATATAATTCCTTTATATTTTGTACATTTTTCAAAACTTTTAATCTGTGACTTTACAATACTATACTCATCCCTTTTCGTGGTGTTTTAGGCATGATTTTTAGAGTTTATTCTGTTATAATATGTCTTTGTTTATAGTATGGCTTTAAAAGTTAATAGACAAGGAAGTGTAAGTAATTTCATTTTTATAAATTCTGGTTTAACACATTCTTCTCAGTAATCTAATTCTTTTGATGAAAAATAAGGCAGTTGGACAGTATAGTTATTTTATCATAGATCTTATGCCTCTCACGCGGCTGCTCTAACCACTGTGTTACCATAGCAACTTACCAGTATGATATTAAATTCCCCAACCAAATTATTATATACTATCATATACCCAACATTATATTATTTGCATTTTGCAAGCCTACATACGTGGGAGGATTTTATGAATACATTGTGTGATAGGATATTTTGTAAATGGTTGGTGCCCAAGATTTTATCTAATTTTAATGGTAGTCTTATTATATTTTTATTTTAGAAAGAATCTTAAAAGGTGACCTGGAAAATACAGAGTTTTTGGATGTATGCTGATGCACCTGAAACATTTTTTAAGAGTCTCAATTCGCAGCAATAAATTTAAAATAAAAACCAGATTGCATAGAATTAAATGTATGTTGAACCCGTTTAATATTTAATAAGGTAAATAAAACATAACCCTGGTGAGGAATGGAACCTGGTTTTCTGCCTGTACGTGCATGCACAAACCATTATATCGGGAGAGCAAAAAAACCTCCGAACAGGCTATGCGGTGTTTGGCCTCTCAGCATCCTCCACACTCGTCATCTGCCACTACCATACAAAAGGCACAGATGAAACCATGCAACATTTTTAAAACAACTTTTAAAGACTTTACTGACCAACTTTACGTAAGAGAATACTTAAGCTGCTCACCGTCGTCCATGCAGACATTTCTGGCACCTCTTTAGGAAACTACCCATCACATGTCGTAGTTCACATTGAGAAATGCTGGCAATTTCCTGGCAGATATTTTAATTCTTTCAGGGTGTGTCCATTTGTCTTGTACATTTTATGCTTTGAGTTACCCTAGAGATAGAAATCGCGTATTGGAGCTCTGAGAAATCTTTCTCTGCTAATGATGCACCATAAACCAAATTTTTCATCATGAAGGAATACTTCATGAACAATATTAGGTTCTGAGTTATAGGGCCTTTTTTTTTTGAGTCAACTGTTCACACCCGTACATATGTGAATACAATTTTGCACCCTTTGTTAGAGAAATAACAGACAGGGAACATGATTTTTCTTTTTTCAACCAGGTTCTGCAACAACTCCTACAGCCAATCTTTCAATGAGAACAGTTGAAAGTGTGTTTCAGGACAGAATTATTACAAGAGATTTGTGATCCCCCAACCTAACTCCCTGCAATTTATATCTCTAGGGTAACTTAAAACATAAAGTGTACAAGACAAATACACACACTCTGGAAGAATTAAAACAAAATACCTGCCAGAAAATTGCCAGCACTTCTCAACATGAACTACAGCGAGTGATGGATGGCTTCCTAAAGAGGTGTCAAAAATGTATGTATTGACAATAGTGACTGGTTTCATTAATAAAGTTTGGTAAGTAAAGCCTTTGAAAGTAGTTTTAAAAATGTTGTATGGTTTCATTCGCACCTTTGTATCATGTGGCAGATTGCAACAAGCATGGAGGATGCAGAGAGGCCAAACACTGCGCAGGCCATCCTGAGGTTTTTTTGCTCTCCTGGTACTACA
Organism: Tenodera sinensis; assembly: GCA_030765045.1. NCBI lineage: Eukaryota > Metazoa > Arthropoda > Insecta > Mantodea > Mantidae > Tenodera > Tenodera sinensis. The sequence continues at coordinate 28,247,469 of CM060972.1, forward strand.
AAGACACTGAATGAGAAGTGAGTTTAGAAATGTGTCAACCCTACTTCAGCTACTGCATTGGATTATATTATGATTGCATTCTGCTTCTAATGGTGAAAATTAAATCAAACAGCATATTTATTTCCTCCTGCTGAGTTTCAATCAATTATGTACAGGGTGCAGCACAAATAGTGAATCATTGTACACGTTCATTTAAGCATGAAGAAATACGACTATACATTGTTAGTGTGCATTGTTCGAAACAACGGTTCATACTATTAATTACATGTCACTTTTTATAAATTATATCCTTTATTGGCAATGCAAACTTTGGCTGAAATGCACACACTCACCATAATCTTATGAAGAGTGTCACCTGGCGTTTATTTTGGCATGAATATTGTTTTTCAAGCCCTCTATACTTGTTGGTCTGTTAGCATGCACTTTGGACTTGGAATTCCCAAAGAAAAAATCATGTGCCGATAAATTCAGTGAATGGGATGGCCAGTTGACATCACCAAAACGGAAAACAAAATGCTATGGAAACAATCTGCATGAGGCTGTCACAGATGTTCTGGCTGTGGGGGCAGTTGCACCATCCTATTGAAACCACAACAACTGCATACTCTTACGACGCATGCTGTTGCACTGCTCTGAACTGCTGGACTCATCTCATAGTCATCTTTCCTGATGGAACTTAATCATTCCAACTAATGTCAAAATGTTTCCAAAACGCTCTGTTCATACGCTTTATCACCACATTTGAAAAACATTTCTATTACAAATGCATGATGTTGTCCATTTGACCAATGCTTAGTTCCAACTGACAGTGCTTTGAACTGCACTACGCACTAATACAAATATCAACTCTCTAGGAAGCCAATAGTGCTGCGCAATTTAAAGCGGGTCATTGTTTCTGCCGCATCTGTATATATTTAATTGCAATATTTCTTTCAGGTAACAAACATAGCCTTTAACACCAGTTTGTAAAACCTGTGGCTGCAACTTTAATTGAAAGTATTCTACTATGTAAATAAATAATGACAGGTGTTTCAAGAAAATTTGAAACATGTCAGCAATTTTGTTCGAACTCTTGTGTATTAAACTTCACCTTTAATCATGCAGTGTTTACCTAAAAACTAAAATTTTGTAGGTGCCTTTTTATGCAATTCCCATAAGTTAGTACTATCTCACCCAAATTTGAAAGTATCATCAGATTTTTTCAAACTCCTCAATATAAAATCTGAACTCTATATTTGCATTGAGTGGCTAATGATTTTAGACAGATGGATGTACAAAGTGACACTAATAGGTGCTCCATAGTACACACCGAAATAGGGGCATGGTAAAGCATACAGGAGATGAACGTGCATTATATTTAAAACACTTCAAAAGTGATTATCGCTTCAGACAAAACCAAAAACTACAAATGAAAGTTAGTTTAATGCATTCTAAATGAGTAAAGCTGTAGAAATGTCGCTTGTTTTGAATTTTGCACAACATGATTTAACAGCCATAGTGTCATTTTCAAGCACAAATCTGTATAGGGCTGTGGAGGTTTCCCTAGAATAAAAAGTAGCACATCATTCCCACCCATCCCTAATGGAATTTCTTTCAATGATTTTTAACACAATGCTGTTATTGTACAGCTCATTTCCTGAGTGACTTTTCACTTACATTTCCTTAAAGTGGGTATCTGAATTAAGTAATGTAGAATATTCATTAAGTAATTTTCCAAAAATTACCGATGGGCAGAATACCTGTATATAATATATTGTACTAAAATGTAGCAAAACAAAACATAACAGCAGCATGTGAAAATCTGTGGTATGTCAATCAAGCAGTAGGACATATGAATGTGGTCAAAGATGCCAGAAGTACATACTTAAATTTAATTGATTATGAAGACTAAGAAAATGAGTATTTACTTGCTAGAGGTAGACTGTTTTTTGCATATGATAACAAGCATGTCCTCATTGAGTTGAGTACATTGTCGTAGAAAATGCTCATAAACACGTATGAATTTTGGGAACATTCTGTATGTTTTATTGTCATTGAAAATTTATGCATCTGAGATTTTTCTGTCTTAAAGTCTTTGGTTCTTTTTAACCAAAATGCAGTGCATAAGAACCTTCCGTATCACTACTTAAGTTGTTGTTAGCTAATGCTGGATTTCTGACAATGAAGTCATTAATCCTCTTACTCTCCAATATTTTTCACAATGGTATTGAAGAGAGCAATAGCAGTAATAGTAACCGTTTTTTAGAGAGCACCATATTTTTATGTTTTGGCAGTCACATCGCTCTCTCACAACCCCCAGAATGTCTGGAGGACCACACCTGTCGTTGGTTTACGGGTCTCACCGACCTGAGCGGGAGAATTATCAAAATAAATTCACCAACCATATCCTCTGATTACCAATCAGAGGACGTATTACATGCCATGACAGGTCAGCATGTTGGGGTTAAGATTTTATAGAGAAATTAGAGAAATGGAGAGGTTGGAAAAATAAGGACTCCCTAGCCCTCGGGAACCCTAATAGCATCAGGGTCAGAAGAGAACAAGAGATGACCAAGGTAAGGTCAGATAGAAAAGTTACAGTGAGGAGCAAAACACCAGTAAGTGGAAGTAATGTTCTGCTCAGCTTAGGTACCTTGTGGTCGCTATTCACATATCCCCTAGATGGAGACCCCTAAGGCCGTGTTAATAAAGTGATATATAGTGAAGTTACATCGAGTGTTCATTCATTTCACCCAGTACCTCGCAAAAATACTTAAACTGTGTGGGAAGCAGTAATCTATGAGATTAGCTCATCTAGCGCTCTTAAATGAAGCACCACAGCAAAAAACTTTCCTTAACTAGAAGTGTTTAAAATAATGTTATCTATCACCTTCCAAAGCTTGTTGATTTAATTTTGGGACACCTTGTGGATATGCAGATTTTATTTTTTTGTGCGTGTGTGTTGTCCTGAAGATACGTCACTGGCCGCGGGTGATTGTAATGCCGTAGTTAAGTGAATAAGAGATAGAGAAAGTGAAGAAAAACTGAACGGGCAGAGCAAGGTTATAAGAAGAACCCTTGTGTGTTGTGACAGCAGGAAAGACTGTACTGTGTTAACTACGAGAAGAAAACTGCGTATTCTAGTAAAACGTTATAGGACAATAAAGTGACAGGAAAGTAACAGGACCTGATTTTGTCATGTTTGTTACAATGTTTGGAGCAGTGCAGCTATATAAAATAACCCATGTTAGAAAAACATTCTGGCTCCTAGATGAAGTAAATTTGTCATACCTTGATATGTTGTAAACCTGTAATTGGTTAAAATGCATAAAGTCATACTCGAAGCAAGAATAGCTATTTCATATCTTTGTTTATGAACATAGTGAACCATATTTCACTTTGTAGCAATAACAAATTGAGTGTGGGAATCTCAGCAAATATTAGAAGTGAATGTGAGCTGCACAAGAGTATTGCTCCTTGACTTACTACTTAAGTAAATAAGGCCATTATATATATGAGGCTTTTTTTTCCAAGGTCCGATGAAACTAAAACTATGGTGAAAGATGTTCTATTTGCAACATTTAGCTACACCTACATGCTACTTCTTTACATAGTCACTGCTCACTCCAACATAGTTTACATACCGTGTACCAACTTTCCAATCTCCTTATCATAGAAGGCAGCCAGCCACCTGTACTTTCAGCTACTTCTCTAGGCTGGTCTGCAGCTCATTGTGCCAAAATGATGTCCTCCTAGTCATAGTTTCATGTGAGGAAAGAGATAAAAACCAGACGGAGCTAATTCCAGGCTGTATGGTTTGTGATCGAACACACCCCATCAAAAATGCTGGTGGAGCTTCTGTGTTTCAGTTGCAGTGTGCAGCCAAGCGAAGTGTTCAGTGCTGTGTTTTCTGATGGTCTGACATCTTGGGAACCCATCTCCCACAAAGCTTGCAGTACTGAAGGGTCTCAGTCATGATGATATAGAGAGCTGACCTTCAAATTTCGGAAACTAATTGCTCAATACAGAAATTGTGAACTAGTGATTTTCTCAAGTTCCCTGATCCACTGGCTGAACAAGATCATCAGTTGACATTCACTTTCTTCCGTGACCACCTGCATCTGAATGTCCATGCATCCTGCTTCAAATTTCCAGCACCATTGCAGCACTTTGCTATAACTCATGAAACATACACCATACACATTACTCATTCATTGATGTATTTGAGCTGCATTGCACTCCTAATCATAAAGAAATCAAATTAGAGCACATTCTTCACATTTGGTGGGATGCACTATTGTTTTAGACATGTTTATATGTTCACTGTGCGTTCAAAACAGACCTGTGTGACATGACAAGACCAATGGGCATACTAGGGACACTGCACAGCACATCTGCACAAAGTTTCAACCGATTTTCACTGTGGTTTTGGCTTCCCAACCAATCAGACCTTGAAAAAAAGTAGCCCTTATAAGTTTTCAGTGTTTTTAAGTGTTTTCATGGATTTTTTAAAGCCTTTTCATTTTTGTTAATACAGTTTATCTTAGGTGTACATTCCATTTTATAGGCATCATGGGTTTGCCAATGTGATGATGGAATGGTGCAACAATTAGAAGCAGACTTCAAACTGACCTTACAACAGCAGAATTCTTTGGAACAATGGGCTGCGTGGCTCAAAGGAGTTGTCACACAAGTACTAAAACCCTATGTAGGAAAACCTAATTTTGCTAAGGCTGCAAGACAATTCTTACTCAAGTGGTCTTTTTACAGGTAAGTAAATGTCTTGTCTATCACTTAAAATGGTTTTAAATCTAATTGAAAAAGAAATAAAGTGCAAACAGATCTGAAACCATAAATCTGTGAAGTTGTGGCATAGAGTGGAATGTTTGTTTTCAAATATGCATATATGGCTAAAGGGAAAAACCATTGCAGCAGCCCTCAGTTCTATTACTAGATGATAGCATATAAAATGAAACTATACTCACACCTACCCTTCATAATGAATGGCTTTAGGCCTATTAAATTGCAGTAGGAACTGTATTTTTTCATTTTTTGAAAACAGTTTCCTAACTTTTGCTTCTTGCATTAAGAAAAAACATTTTAAATTTAGCTGCAAGCTTCAAAACTGGATAACTTCTAAGCTATGTTGATGCCCCTTGTCCATGGAGGAAACATTGCATTCTAGTTAAAAATTAGGTATTAAGTTACCAGTGGAAGTGGTCCTTTCTGATTGCTTCATACTTTCTTGTTACCTTTGTTTAAAAATGGTTCTAGTGATTTTGATTAATAAAATCAAATGTAGATACTGGCATTATGAGTAAAAATAATATCTTGACTTATCTGAAAATAGTCTTAATTCTTCTTTGTTCTCAGCAGTGGTGATGTGGTGAAGGTGGTGGTGGTGGGGATGGGGATAGGGATGGTGATGGTGGTGGTGATGATGGTGATGGTGGCAGTGGTGTGGGTGGTGGTAGTGGTGTAGGTGGTGACAGCATGGGCAGTGGCTGTGGTGGTCGTGGTCATAGTGGTAGTGGTTGTGTTAGTGGTAGTATATGTGGAGATTGTAGAGTGCGTAACAACCCTCACACCTCGACCTAAAGATCTTTTGTACTACCCCTATCTCCTACTAGGTGTCCAGGAAATTGAACATTGGAAGAATATCTAGGCTTAAAAGCTCTATGACTATTGGTGGGACCAGACCCAAGAACATTCTGTGGCTGGGAACTAGAACAGCCATGTTCTAACCCACTGCACCACAGCAGGGTTAACTGGGAATCTAAAGAGATATGCCAAAGCATACCGAGGTTAAAATTTGGGATTCATTAAAGAAATAATTTTAAGGAATATGCTGTTCCTTTATTTCCCAAGAGAGTGCAATACCAAGGCTAGTATTTCTAAACCTACTTTCTATACAACTTATTGCCGGTTCTGGTTTTTCTAAAACAAAATGTGTCTTGAAGCCATTTCTAGCAAATACTTATCCTGATGAACCACAAGTAGATAGGAAAATAATCATTCATATGAATAATTTGTAAAGCAAATGTGAAATAAATAAAATAGAATGAATGTGAGTGTGTAGAGTTTAAGAACCTGTCAACAACAAGATCATTTGGGCCCGTAGTCAAACAATAAAATCTAAAACACACTCACAGGGTTAAAACACAGAAGATTAAAAGAGAAGGTTAAAATATTATACTGCTAAAATAGCAAAATATGTAGGATAAGAAGGTTTAAATACCATAAAAAGAGTGAAAAATCTAAAACTAAAAGTCGGACTTCTAAAAAAATCATTAGGTTAAAATACTGTAAAACAAATCTTAAAAATCTGAAAACCACCTAAAACTATAATACAAGGCAGGCTTGTTTATCAAGCCCAATATGGGCAATGAACTGCGGTGCCTTACAGACAGACACTGGGTTGTTGCCCAAAATTGAGGCAATTGTGCACCCCAGACCAATGGACTGGCACTCAAAAGCGTATTGCAGACAATCTATAAGGACATGGGCCACAGAAAGTTGAACGCTGCACGTCGGACATACAGGTGCCGGGTCCCCTGCAAAAGGTGTCCATGAGTGACTTCTCAAATGGGTGAGAATAACCTCTGCCTGCCTGGAACCCCTGCAGCATGTCATCCAGGATTTACGCTGTCCTTAATCATCTGCAATTGAGTGCCAGCCAGTGCTTCACATGATTACTGCCAAGCTAATAGATAACAGTGGAAGTGCTGCCACAGATCTGTATAAGGCAAAGTATGGGTTGATAATTCCGGCAGGCAACATGCTGACTTGCTGTTGCAACCGCCTCCTTGTTGATAAAATAGGTAGAGGATGACATATAAGTATTACACATCAGAATTTCATGTTATAGTGTAACCAAATTTTAAAGTATTGTAATTTGCACACGTACTGTTGTAGCAGGTAATAAAGTAAATAAGCAGCTCATTTTCAAATTCCAGATCAGAATTCTTTTTATCTCGTTTTTTCTCCCTTAAATATGCTAAAATGGAAAGCAACTTGCATAGTGAAATGAATTTGAATTAAATAAGGATGGAATTGATTAGGCACTCACATAGTTCTACTAACCACACCTTCATGTCATCTATTTTGACTAGCAGTGGCCTCAAACTGTGGCTTGAACACTGTCCATAACCAGATGCCGTCGAATTTAGGAGGTTTTACCGTTTTTGTATTAGTTGATCTCATAACTATAAGGCCCTCTGCAACTTAAGCACAGATGTGGCGCATCTCCACTGCAGCATGTCATCCTCTTACTTTCCTATCTGCTGGTCCAGATGTTCTTTCACTGCAACTTCTGTCATTGTCTTGTTTTGCGTCATCTGCTGGTGTAGATGCTCTTTCACTGCAGTTTCTATCATTGTCTTGTTTTCCTTCATTGGTTAGTGTGACAGCTTCTCTTGCTGATTTAGATGTTTATCCTCCACATCAATTTTTCCTTCCATGTAAGATTTAATTTTCTCTAACTCCTTTGCAATGTCATCATTCAAGTCTTTCACTGTTGCATTTATCTCAGATTTTACAGTCATTGTAAAAGCTGTTTGGATATTTTCTCCATGTCATTCTTCATATCTTCCTCAACACTTTTTACTTCCATCTGCATCTTCTCCATTGTGGGATTCCAGCAGTTATTTCACTTCCCATCTTATCCGTTCTGGATTTTTACACTGTTCATTTCACTCTCCATTTTTTCAATTTCATTCTTCATTTCAGTTCCTATCTCCACCATTCCAGACTTCATTTCCATCTCTGTGTCTTGCATTTTGGTCACTAATTTTTTAAGCATTTCCTCCATCATAGCACTAAATCCTACTCCTGACACCTGTGTGGCGTTGTCCAGTTTCAACTGTCACTTGAGTAATGTGATCACACTGTCATTTAATAACTTGGTCTAGTTCAACTTTTCACTGTCACTTCACTTAGTTTTTACAATCACTTCTTTTTCTTCGTGATGTAGTGTTGTAATGAAATATGCACAATGTAAGCCTCTTCTTCAATCCAGTTCAATCACTGGTGGGTTTGAATACAAGACTTCAACAATCTCTGCTGAAGCAGCAGGACTCACTGCACATCATGGCAGTCATTCACAAACTCGCTTGGAGAACAGCATTTTCCATTGCACCAGAAATACACTCACTAGCTCACTCACTTCCTGTCTGAATTTGCGAGAACACTCATTTATGTAGCTGCTGGAAGTTTCCACAGAACAATCTAGAATGTTCTGGAAGGGTGAGATGGGAAACTTCCAAAAGATTCTGGTTATTTGCCAATAATCCTTATGGTGTTTGCGCCTTTACATCATATATATATGAGAAAACTACCCTATTACTTATATCTGTTTATGCCTTCAGCTGACTGGCACCAATCTCCTGATAAGCTTGGGCCATGCCACAAAGTTTCAATGCCCTGATCCGGGGTCTCGGGGAATATGACCTTGACCCCGGGGAAACCTATAAACATCCCCGACTTCTACTTGGACAAAATTAGAACATATTCCCTTTCCCGACTGTGACAAAAAAAAACCCATCCCAATCCTATAAACACAACTCATTCCTAACACATTTACCACCGCCTTAACACCGTCCCATATCCATATCTCATTCTTGAGCCAGTAAAGGACTTGTCCTGGAATGGAATTTGTCTTGAGGCTCCACTACTGTGGAATCCCTCATGTGACACCTACCTCACAAAAGCTTGGGCCATAGCTGTTGTGTCACATCCAAATCAGTCACATAACTAGGCCACAGCAGCCTTTGAAATGTGTGGCATATGTATAACCGTGGTTTCCACAACTCTCAGAAATATATATATATATAAATGGATGTGTGTATATGTAAGTAACATCTAGTCTCTGAAACTGCTTGACCTATCACCTCAAAATTCGGCAGGTATGTATAAGGTGCGTTCAAACAGAAACAAGCCGGAGACATAATTACAGAAACCAGTACCTGTAGGTTAGAAGTATTGGCCCTGGCTGTTGAGACACTTGTCCCACTGTGACACAAGGTGGTGAATGGCTGTCTCATTAAAGTCCCGGGGTTGCGATGTGAGCCAGTTCTGCAACTACAGCTGGACGTCGTCATCCGAGGTGAATCGTTTGCCCCTCAAAGCCTTTTTAAGGGGACCAAAAATGGCGTAATCACAGGGAGAGAGGTCTGGACTGTATGGAGGGTGGCCAACAACCTCCCATTTGAATTTCTGCAGGAGTGCCGCAACTGTGTTGGGTGTATGAAGCTTTGCATTGTCATGGAGTAGAATGACCCCACGGGTGAGATTGCCTGGTCATTTTGATTTGATCACTTGGCAAAGGTTGGTCAAGGATTGCGAGTAACGCTGGGCATTCACTGTTGTCCATGCTGCAGGAAGTGTATCAGAAGGGGGTCATCTTGGTCAAAGAGGAACATCAGCACAACCTTTCCTGCACTTGTGTGGATGGCCTTGGCTTTTTTTGGTGGTGGTGACCCTGGATGCTTCCACTGGAGACTTTGTCGTTTTGATTCTGGTTCGAAGTGATGACACCATAACTCACCTCCAGCCACCACTCGTGCTAGGAACTCATTCCCTTCCCTAGCATAGCGCTGCAGATGACCAAGACAGTGGGCCATTCCACATGCTTCCTGGTGTGGTTGAAGACTCTTGGGGTACCCATTGGACACACACTCTGCGCAAGAGCAGCCATTCCTTCATGAGGTGTGAACACTTCCGACGCTCAATCTGACCTCGGCGGCTATGGCTTTCACTGTCACTCGGCAGTCCTGGGTAATGAGTGCATCAACCAGCTGGGCGATGTCATTGGTAATGCAGTGTGGTGCCCCTGAAGCGCTTGTGCCATGCCTTGCCCCTTGCAAGGGACATGCAATGTTCGCCGTACACTTGTGACATTCGTCAATGAATGTCCATTCCCCTTACTCCTTCCGCTGTCAGAAAACGAACAACACCTCTTTGCTCTTCTTTTGATGCCTCCATTTCACTGTTCGCAATGCGACTGGCAACCTTGGATGATTGATGCATGCTGCTGCTAGCTTTGTATAGTCACGTGACATGCACGCGTGCCTTCTAGCGGCGGGCTGTGAACTTCCACGCTTTGGTCAGAACAACACTTTATTACACACACCACGATATTACCATCCTGTCACTGGTTTGCGCATACCAGACTCCGGCTCATTTCTTTTTGAACACCCCTTATATATTTTTTCATGGGGAAGGTTTGTGTGCTATCCATTTTACTATTCAATGTGTTGCATTCACACGGTTTTGTCTATTCCCTTTTCTTTTATGCAGCACATATACATGTCCTTCTCTAAGTACCCTTCAGCTCACAATTCATCCAATTTTCTATAATTGGAATAGAAATGCAATGTATTACATTGACACAATTTTCTCTACTCGTTTTTCTTTTACAAAACAATCACATTTCTTTCCCTATAGCTTTTACCACAAATAATACATACAATTTTTTGTATTATGTTTCAAAAAGAAATGCTACATATTACATTCACTGTTTTATTTACTCACTTTTATAAAATATTCACATGTCCTTCTCTATTCGCTCTTCAACATACAATTCATACAATCTATGTGCATAAAAATTTGGCACGTATATGTATTTTTTCATGGAGAAGGTTTTTATGTTATAGGTTTTCCTAGGAAAAATGTAAATTTATTAGCACAGAAAAGCATGAAACAAATGCTACAGGAATAAACAGTGAATCTGTCAGCTATCTTATACACAAAAACTATAAAATGGAAGGCTTAAACCTACTAACAATGTGCATAACAAAGCTTGAATGCAATTTCTTTATGTTAATGAGCAAACAAAATTGAAGAAATTAAGTCAGTTTGATGCAACATACTGAGACAACTTGAAGAGCCAATGTTTTGCCAATGTCACATAAGCATTACATTGTCAGGTTACTTGTGCTAGGTAAACATCAAAAGTGCTTATAAAAACATTACATTAATTGGTTTTTGAGCCTCAGAATGTAGTTGTAAAATAAATTATAGCATACCGTTCTAATTTCCTACTTTCAATCATTTTAATACTTAACACTAACGCTTAAGATCAATGCCTTGTCAATCCTTGATGAAAATCTGCTTAATCCAAACAGGGTTCAGTCCCAATTAGTTCGGATTACTGGGACTCTACTGTATGCATGTGTGTATGTGTGTGTATATATACATGGGCTGGTTTTTTAGTTTTAGCAACAATGTTATAACTGGATAAATAGTTCTCCCAGATGGTTCCAAGTTTTACAGGCCCTCGATGTAATCCCCACCATTGCATACATGTTCCCAGCGATTATGAAGTCGCTGGATCCCATTGGCACTGCCCAATCTATTGATGGTGCAAAGAGAATGCTCGGCAGCCTACTTAACGTCTTCAATGGTACGGTAGCAGTTCCCGCGCATTGGCATCTTCATCTTCGGGATAAGATCATAGTCGCAGGGACTCATGTCGGGAGAATAGGGAGGTGATAGAGCACCTCACAGCCCCAGCGATTCAACAATGCCAACACAATGCCTGCTGTGTGTGCCCTAGAATTGTCATGCAGAACGATGGACAGTGCAACCATGTGGTGGTGCCGTTTCCTTCTCAGAGCTGCTCGGAGATGGTCTTGCAGAAATGAACAATAGTAAGCCGCATTAACGGTTTAATTTTGGGGAACGGTATGGTTGATGATCACACCATCCTAATCAACACTACCTTCACACTGGTGGGAGTTGGTCAAACTGTTTGTTTCTGTGGTGATTCGTGGTGCCGCCACTGGTTTGATTGGCATTTTAACTGTGGCTCATAAGATTTGGTCCACGTCTCGTCAATGGCTATGATTCACCATAAGAAGACTTCTCCTTCGCCCTCATAACGCTGCCAGTGCATGCGAGAAGTGTTATATCGCAGCCACTTGTGCATGTCGGTTAAATTGTGTGGAACCCATTTGGACGCAATCTTCCTCATTTGCAGTACATCCTTCAGGATGTGGAGGGCACTCTAATGCACCAATCCAGTTTCTTGTTCTAATTGACGAATAGTTATGTTCCAATCTACCTCCACTAACGCAAACACCATCTGCACAGTTTCATCACTTACTCGTGGGTGACCAGATCGAGGCATGTCCTCCACACGTTTGCACCCATCTCGAAATGCTGCAACCCATCTTGCTACTGTTCTGTAAGGTAACACAGCTGCACCGCATGCCTTGTTCAATCCTCGGTGGCACTGTTGAACCGTTCGACCCTTAACACTGAATGTTTATCCACGTTTGCTGTTCCTGCTTGGAAAACATTACGACTGTCGTTCCTGAGTGCTGGCTTCCCACTACTCATCTAACGGGTGCAACTGCGTTCAAGTGGTCGGCGGTACGGGCAAGCTCATGTGGTCTGAGGTAGGGGATGCAGGTCAGCAACTTTCGGTAAAAGTGGTAGCACCCAACACCATTGCAACTTGGCGCTGCAGCATAGTTGCCAAAACTAAAAAACCAGTGAATATTCGAAATGTTTAATTCTTCCGGGCTTGTAGGCCGTGGTCTAGAAGGTATAGTAGATACCAACGTTTTGCCAAGTACTGCGCTTGGCATCATCAATCATAAAGCTATATATACTACGTGTACATAAAGCATGGATACCGGTTTTAGATAAACTTTCAGACGCACACAACAGTTATAATAAAACCCCACCTACAACTGGCCAATCACTACCATAGCCAGCACAACAATGCACCACCCACCCCCACCCATATAAATAACGTAACGGATGTTAACGGTCAAAATTTCCACTACTTCTCTGCTTCCACATTCAAACTCTGACCAGAGCAGACGGAGGATCGTGTTACCCTGATGATGCCAAGCGCAGTACTTGGCGAAACGTTGGTTATCTACCATATCTTCTAGACCACGGCCTACAAGCCCAGAAGAACTAAACATTTCGAATATTCAAGACAGCGGCCGTGAAAGCCTAAATACATATATTAAAAAACCAGTCTTTGTAATTTTTTTTTTTTTAAATCTCTCTGAGGTATGTTATAATTGCTCTTGCAGTTTTCCAGAGTATACTATTGTTAAAGAGAGTTTGACTTCTAGCTGAGGTAGTAGTTTTCAGGCAGAAAAAAAAAATGTTTGTTGCAGCTCAATGGTCATTCGGGATTTGACTCTCCGTAGTGCAGCAAGTTTTGGCTCATTTCACTTGATCCGTCTGCTATATGATGAATATATGTTCTTCTTAATTGAGCACCAAGTAGCCCAAGAAACAGGAGAGACACCCATTGCCGTAATGGGGGAGGTGAGTATTAGCAAATTATTTAGCTTTATAATAATTTAGCTGATACCATATAAGTTAGTTAACTTTGGCATGCAGCTTTTCTTTCTAATTTTGCATGGCATGTTTCAATAATGCGTTCAAATTGACTTTTTCATTTAATGTTAAACTGTTTCAACATACCTCAAATCAGAAACCCTTAGGTCAACATTTTAGGTTGTGATTAAAGTAAGAAATATTAGTGACTGATTGTGGAGCTGCTATACAGGGTGGAAGTGAAATGATCCATCAGACTTTAACAGCAAATTTCTCATGTTGTTGTTTTCTAGTGCCTTGTATCTGGCAATGAAGCCATTAGCATTCGTGCTTTCCAATACTTTTGAACTGTAGTTTCTTCTGATCTTAATGCTTCACAGGTCTTCAAGTGGTCTTCGTTCATTTCTGCTGGATCATTACACAGGACACATATTGGTGAAGCATTTCTCATGTTGTGAATAACAAGAAAGTCTAATACCAAAATGTTGAAAAGTTTATAGTTTTCTAGAAAACATAACAAGAAAGTCTAATACCAAAATGAATCTTTCAGCTATGCACATAGGCACTCATGCACCACCTGCTTCACCTCCATGTTGGCCACAAACTTGTTGCCACCTAAGGGGTCCTTCAGTGGTCCAAAGATATTGAAATCAGAGGGTGAGAGGTCAGGGGAGTGAGGAGGATGGGAGAGGCACTCCAGATGCAAGTCCTTGATAGTAGCCAAGGTCACACGAGCTGTATGAGGTCATGTGTTGTCATGCAGAATTAGAATAGCTGTTGGGAGGAGTCTGCGGCGTTTGATGCATATGGCAGTTTTCAGAATGTCACACATCGATTCACTATAGGTGACAACACTGGTCACCGTCTTGCCCTTTTCCATGTAATGTTCCATTATGGGACCCTTGTGGTCCCAGAACAAGGTCAGCATCATATTTTGTGCTGATGGCTGACCATGGAACTTTTTCAGCTTTAGCAATGATGGGTGCCACCATTCCATATTGGAGCACTTGGTCTCTGGTTGGTAGTAATGGACTCAGGACTCATCTGCAGTCACAATCCACTTTTAAAATGTGTCACATTCAAGTTTGTAGTGGCACAGCAGCTGCTGTTAGCCATCGACTCGCCTCTTCATTTAGGAAGTCAGCCGATTATAAACCCATCTTGTGGCTACATTACGGCAATTCAACTTAACATGGACAATATGATGAGCAGAACCATGACTGACTGTAATTACACTGCACTGTCGTCGACAGTGACCCATCTGTCCTGCAGAATCATCCTCACCGCTGCAAACACCTCAGCCTTCACAACACGATGTGCGTGACCTGTCCTTGGCACATCCACCATACTTGTACCGCTGCTGAATTTCATACACCATTCGTACACCTGAGTGTGCAATAAACATGCAGCCCCATACTGTGCAAACCTGCTTTAATGGATTTCTATTGGTTTTGTGCCTTCATTCTGTAGGAAATGGATGACTCTGCATTGCTTTTCTTTGGTGCAGTCCAACAGAGAGGCTGCCATATTGGAAACTTGGAAACTCCGTATCATACTACTGGGTCATATGGGGTCGCAGGATCAATGCCAATTGATGGCAGGAGAGTCCACATACCTGTGTACTGGGTCTGATCATACACGATGCCTGCATCCAGTATCCACACTTATTTCTTAGAATTTTTGTCAGGCTACACTGACCTGTGTTTGATCTACACAGATGGATCTAAGAGCACCAGCAGTGTTGGCTAGGGCTATGTTTATGGAACCAAAACACATACATTTGGTTTTCATAATAGCACTTACATTTATAGTGCAAAACTGTATGCAATATACTGAGCCGTTTTATGTGTGCTGTCACAAATTGGCCAGTTTCATCAAGGGGTGTTAAAAATGCTCTAACAGAGTTTACTAACTCTTGAGTTAAAAGTTAACTGAGCGTGAAGCCTCTTGCATTTCATCAGTTAACTAACTCAGTGTTAAAGTCAAAGAGAACAATGAGTAACCACGAGCGAGAGGGTAGTGAATGAACTTGACTGCTTCTGAAAGCACTCCAATTCACTTTTTTCTTATCTTACCTTTGCAGTGCTATGTTCTGATAGATTCCTGAAAAGCATGCAACATTTTTTAGGTTAGTGTGAGGTTAGTTTTGTTGTTTCCTGATCACAACACAAAGAGAATTGAGAAATGAATGAAAAAGTTTAAAACAGGGGCACAGATTTTTCATCTTTGGAAAAAGAATTAGTAGTTCAGCTGGTAACCAAATACAGATCAATTACTGAGTGCAAAGAATGGACAGTCTGTAATAATTTGTGCATTAACTGAAAGCAACCCTTGCGGTCATGATAGATTTTTTTGCTGTTTGGCCACCAGAAGATTGAGTTCTCATGTACATGAAGTCTGTTGCTCCCAGAACACCTGCAAATTGGTACATTTCAAGGAAATTGTTTATGATGGCTGGACGTCCTTCAGAAGGAAAGTTTATATATTCTGCACAGAAGGCAATAGGGACTGACTGACGGAATCCCATCTGAATTTCTGCAAGAATGGTGTAGATGATACATTACTAGGCGATAATACAGCCAATTTTTAAATGTAAGGGAAACGCAGCAGACCCATTATCTAATCCGGGAAAAATTTTTACAGGAGCCCAGGAAGAGAGAATTCAAAAATGGGCAGAAGATAACCAGAAATTATCGCAATTTCAGATAATCTTCAGAAAAGGAAGGACAGTAAATAATGTAACAATAAATTAAAACTTTAGTAGATGAATATTTACAGGAGAAAAGAGGTAAATTATATACAATATTTGTAGACTTTGAAAAAGCTTATGATAGCATAATAAATATGCTATATACGGTATAAATTAAGAGTAAAAGGCTTGAGTAAAAGAATGGTAGAAATATTGCAGGAATTATATCGGCAAAATACCTTTTGTATAAAATTTGGGGAAAAGGAAGTTACTGAGCAAATAGGACAGGAACAAGGCCTGTGATTGTCAATGTGATTAGTCAAAAACTGTATATTGTACTCATGACGAAGGTGAAGTGGTTTGAAAGACTATATGCAGCATTAGTAGGATCAAGATGGAAGTATGGTACAGAAATATGGGCAGTTGAAGGATGGAAGAAAATGGATATTATATTATGGGCATTTTGTAAGTTAATGTTGAGGGTGGCCCAGAATACAGCCAATTCATTACTAGAAATGGGATATGTGGGATATAATGGGATATTATTTAGTGTAAGAGGAATGGTGATGGAAACAGTATTGAAATACTGGTATAGGTTAAGCCAGTTCTCAGATGGTAACATTTTGAAAAGTTATTATATCAAGAAAAGCATTTGCACTATGACTGTTGGTTGAGCAAAATTAAAGAACTCTTAATAAGAGCTGGGCTAGGGGATATATGGGAACAAAAACATGCAGTGATGCAAGGATTTTAAAAAACTGCTAAAGAAAGTCTAATCTATTGTATGTTACTATAAAATTTATCTATGTATATATAAAATTGTATGATGTTTTTGTAAATGTTTTCTTCACGATGCTTCGAATATGTATGTATTCATTATTTATTTATACCAACAAGCTTACTGCTGGTGTTTTTAAACACACAAGCCGTGTGGGGGCAATATCTAAGAGGTGGAATCAGGAACTGAAAAATTCAATGCCATAGCCAGGATTTGAACCACAGAATTGAATTTTTCAGTTCCTGATTCCACCTCTTAAACATTGCCCACACATGGCTTGTGTGTTTAAAAACACCAGCAGTAAGCTTGTTGGCATAAATAAATAATAATTACCATCTAAAGGTGACTTAAGCCTGGGACATAAAGTATTTACAATTCTAAGTCGCCCTTGGGGTATTTATCTCTGATGTGAGATTTCCTTGTGGTCTAACCGGGGAAAAAAGTACAAATCAGCTGGGGAATTTAATGTTGTACTGGCAAGTTGGCCATGGTAGCGTAGTGGTTAGAGCAGCCGCTCAATAAGCGGAAGATCCGTGGTTCAAATCCTGGCTATGGCATTGAATTTTTCAGTTCCTGATTCCACCTCTTAAATGTATGTATTCCTTTAAGCAAATAAATAAAGATATGAGGTATCTTCCTTTCATAGAAGTTTGAAAACAGTGTTGTTGTAATTAATTTAATTTAAAAGGTGAGTTAATTAATAACACTGAACAACACTTACAACATATTTTTACGTGACGCGTTTCGAAGGTTAACTTTCCTCCATTATCAACCTGACAATAACTGGGTTTCCATGGTGTTTCATGGTGCAGATGGTGATGCTTCTTCTGGTGTTTCTTCTGGTGGCGGTTCAATGAACTTCCTGAAAATGTCTCTCTGAGGAATGTCGAAATTAAATACTCGGTTTCTATTTTTTAAAATAAAGATTTCGAAGTTTTCATTGAATACGCTTACCTCGTTCGCCATTTTCTAACCTGTTCTTGTTCCACCACGTGTAAGTTTTATTTAACTTCCTGAAGACTTGTCAGCCATTCCTCAGAGAGACATTTTCAGTAAGTTCATTGAACCGCCACCAGAAGAAGCATCACCATCTGCACCATGAAACACCATGAAAACCCAGTTATTGTCCGGTTGATAATGGAGGAAAGTTAACCTTCGAAATGCATCCCGGAAAAATATGTTGTAAGTGTTGTTCAGTGTTAATTGACTCACCTTTTAAATTAAAAGATATGAGGATATGGATAAACAAGGGTTGAAGATAAGCATTAATGGAATGAGATATTGGCTTTGTATGAAATGGCTTCTTGGCTTTCTATAAAATTGTAAAGACGGGATTAGGACAAGAAAACTACATAGAAGTTTGTAATAAAAGGGAAAAAGAAGCAATAGCCTGGTTTTGATTGGAGTATGGAAACTTTGGGGATTCAGAGGTAATGTTATACAAGAAATATGTCCCATATGTGGAGAAATTGAAGATAGAATACAATTTTGTTGGTATACATATTATGTTGGATCAAATGAATGGAAGAGAATATTTATTTGAGACAAATGACTCAAAAATAGTAGTATTATAAGAATAAATAAAATGTTTTTAGATGAATCATAAGCAAGGTGTAGGGAAATTTTTGTGGAATGTAAAAAGGAAATGGAATTGGGAAGTTGAAAAAAGATGAAAATACCATGTGAAAAGGGAAAAATTTAGAATTTAAGAAGCTGAAAACTGTAATTGAATATTTTTATCGGCGGTCTAGGAAACAAGTGGCCAGGGTCACTCCCATAACACTCTGAAGTGTAAATAACTTAGCACAAATAAATATTAATATTGATATACTGCACAGCTTGAAGCGATTACTTTGGAAGTCTTTCAGATAATTCTACACACAGCAGCTTTTGAAATGCCCACTGTATCCCCACCATCAAATGAAATGTGCCACCAGCATAAAATCACAGGTTTATTCATACCTGCAACATCTGTTTGTAGCATATTCTAACCTCTCTCATATTCCTTCTACAGGGTCCTTATTTTCGAATTTTGCGAGAAGACAGCAAAAGCACAGGGGTGATTGTGGAGCCGATTGCCAGGAGCAGGTAGATCTTACAATGGGTGGTTAGCGTGCACTCTTACACTTAATAAAATATGTGTACTTATAATTCTCACTTTTGATGCTGAAAATTTCCTCCATCTGCTGCTATACGCAGTTGACATCTTCTTATGAAAGAATGGACAACATTTTAAAGTTCCACTGTAGTGATGACTCTGATTTCCTCTCTTATATGCTGCTTAAGTTCATCAATAGAATGTGGATTTTTCATGGACATTTCTAATATTTTGTTTTAGTACATTAATATTGCTTTAAGATCATGATATTGCCTCATTTAACTACTTTGCGACTTTTATCTGTAGGTAACACCAATTAATCCAAATGATCCACCCACTTACCTTCATTATAATGGTTCGGGTACAAATCCTGATCTTCTGATGGTGTCATCTGACATAATTGACAATACAAAAAGAGAATTAATAGAAGACCCAGGTTCAGGCCACAGAATCACCATAAACTCCATAAGAGGTCTAATAAATAAAAGTAACAAACCAAAAATTAAAACTTCTTGGAATTTTAAAAAAGCAGATTGGTCCAGTTTCCAAAATGAGATAGAAGGGAAGTGTAATATACTGTTAGAATCAGAGTTCAAGTCAACAGATGAAATGAATAAAAAAATTTGTGAAATATTATTGACAGCAGCCAAAACACATATCCCCAAAGGAAAGTTAAAGAAATATAGCTACTTTTGGTCTCCATCTTTATCTAAGTTAAAACACGAAAGAAATATAGCAAGAGTCAAAGCCGAAAGAACCAAGTGTCCAGAAGATGTACAAAACTGGAGAAGAAAAGCAGCCATTTTTAAGAAAGAATTAATTACAGCAAAGAGGGCCAGTTTCACAAATTTTGTAGAACATACGGACTATAGGAAAGATGGAAATAAAATATACAAATTCCTTAATAAAACAAAATTATCAAAAAATACAACTGAACCATTAAAACATAATAACAAAAGCTTAACTACAGATAGGGAAATAGCAGAATCCCTTAACAAGTTTTATGCTCAGTCACAAAGAATACCCCAAGCGTATAAAAAACAAGATAAAACTATCCAAAAAACTATCAGAGAAACTAATAAGCCAAAAGATATACGAAATGATATTTTTATTCAGGATTTTAACGAAACAGAACTAGATTTAGCAATAGAACAATTACAGAACTAAAAATCTCCAGGACCTGACAAGATCCACCCAGAGTTTATTAAACACCTTGGCAGGAAAGGAAAAGAAATCCTACTTAAACTGTATAACACGTGTTGGAGAATGACTGTGCCTTCCGACTGGAAAAAAGCCATTATCATCCCGATTTTAAAGAAAAACAAACCCTCAAACAATATTAATAGTTTCAGGCCAATATCTTTGACCAGTGTTATTGCAAAAGTGATGGAAAGAATGGTGACATCTAGACTTAACTGGTTCCTAGAATATTACAACTTAATTAATAGTTCACAGACTGGCTTCAGACAGAATCATAGTACAAGTGAAAATGTACTCCTACTAAGCCAAGACGTCAAGGAAGCTTTCAATAGAAAGGAGGATACCTTGGCAGCATTCATTGATTTTAAATCAGCATATGACTCATTCTGGAGAAACAAATTAATTGAGAAGTTGCAATCAATAGGTGTGAAAAGTAATATGCTTAAATGGATAACTCAGTTTATTTCACAAAGATTTTGTGCCACAAAATATAATACATACATTTCCAAATATAAACAAACACACTGAGGACTTCCACAAGGTGCTGTTCTGAGCACAACACTCTTTAACATATATATAAATGACCTTCCATCAATAATAAAAATAAATAATAATAATAATAAATTGCCCAATGGAAACATCTTGTCTTTGATGATGTGGTGAATAAGCAATGTACTAAAGTAAGAACAAATTAGAAACTAAGGTAAGTGAAGTTTTTAGTTTCTAATTTGTTCTTACTTTAGAATCTTGTTGCTTTACTGTTAATAGCTTCAATTTCTTTAATTAAGCAATGTACTGTTACTGCGAACTACTATTGTGAGGTACTGAAGGAGCCATTAAGGAGGAAAATTGCAACAAAACAACCAAACGGGATGGATCCTTTATCACGATAGTGGCCCTGCTCATCGCACCATCAAGACTCAGGAAACAATCACTGAATTAGGCATTGGGGTAATGTCACATCCACCTTATTCACCGGACCTAGCCCCATGGGACTTCCACCTATTTCCTGCAGTAAAAAAAGAGCTTCGGGGTCATCAATTTCAGAGTGATCGAGAGCTAAACAATAACATTTCGGGTGTACTCAACCGATTATCAAAAAGGTGCTTCAGGGAGTGTTGAACATTGGACTGAAAGCTGAAATCGTATTGTGTCCGAGGGAGAATACTTTGAAGGTGTGTAATGGAATTTGAATAAAGGTTGGTGCTGTTTTTATAATAACGAAGATGATGGTGATGAGCTTTTGACTCTTTCGTTATCTTGGGTCGTGGTACTGGATGGAATGAACATACACTCGGGGTTAACTTTAGTGAAATATTTTATTCGCACCTTCTTGTTCACAGTATTTATATTGTAATACAGTAGTAAGTCTTATATTTCAGTGGATCGACTTCCCTAGCATCGCCGAGATTTAATGTCTGAAAATTTAGCGATATTTCGCTAAATGTGTTTTCTATCACTTTACACTTCGTCTATTTTACGTCCTTTTATTTAATCGCACACTTCGTATTAACTAACTTATTAAAGTTAGCTAATGTTTCACTTATTTTACACAAATTAACGGTCTTTAAACACTTAGTAAATTTACTTTCACTATTTTATGACGCGCACACATAAAAATGCGTCCATCTACACCAAGGACACAGACGCTAATAACTAGACAATTGGCGCTGCTTTACACTTCTTTTTGTGTACATCCGTGTATGCGTTCATCAAATAGTTCCCGCATTGTTAGGGAAGCGATCCTTAGCCATTCTCCCTTCGCTTTCAATATTGAACACATAATTCTTTTATTTATACATATTTATTAAAATTAAATATGGAAATATTTATGACATCTTTAAATAAACTTAATTGTTTGTAACAATGAACATTAGTAACATGTTTTCGTCATTTAACCAACTCATACCAACATAAAAATACAAATTACACTCTTAACAAATATTCACATAAACAATTTTCTTTTGGAGTCTTCTAATATTCTGTCTCAAGGTGAACAGCATTTTCCAGTAAAAAAACAACTCCGGTTATTTTTTGACACCCCCTCGTATGTATACAAATGCGAGTGGTGATTCAAGACAGCCTATTTGAGTGCCTGATAGATGATAACATATGGATCAGAGGCAATAAATAAACCCAGCAGCGTGTTGGAGTATAGACTTGTGTAATCCACATTGCCACACGACTTGGAACTTTAAAATATTCTACTCTCCTAATGCGCTCAATCATTCTTCCAATTCTGTAAAGAAATGAGTAGAGAAAGTAATATGAGTGCAACATATCAGGTGTTTTGTAATAGCATTTGTTAGCATATCTCTTCATTTTTACCAATATGTTACATTCATACGAGAGATGGTTCACTGTTTGTTCTCCTTTGTTGCATGGGCATTCTGGATATTCCTGAATTTGGAATCTATGAAAATCTTTTCTGACTTTGCCATGACTGATGATGAAGAATTTACATTTGGAGTTACTGCAATATTAGCTTCAGTCAGACATTCACGGTGAGGAAGAATGATTTTGTTATGTCTGCTTTTGTAGTCTGTTGGCATTCTCTTTCTCACTTCATTTTATTGACTTCATGTCATTTTTTCAACATCTCATTTTTTGGTATTTTCTTGTAATTAATTCTAAACTTTCATTTTCTGGTAGCTGCTTGTTGCTAGATGGCCAGTTATTTCATTTCCATAATGTATAATATGTGCTTTGACCCAGCATATTGTACTGTCCAGTTGTCTTCTTGGAGTGATCTGATTCCTTACATGAACCATTATTTCTTGGTGGTTACTGTACTTCGGAGTTGTCCCAGAGTAATACGCTGCCAGTGAATACTGCTGCTGTTCGTTGTCTATTTTCAGTGGTTTCTGAAGTTCATATTTTCTCCAGAGGTTTGATAATGTTGATTGCTTGGAGTGATTGAGTATTTGTTATCGAATCTAAATTTCAGCTGATGTTTTAGCTCTTGCTGTATGAAATCAGTAATTTGCAAAGTACTCTGCTTTTTCTTTAGTTTCCATTAGTGATTGCTTTAATTGTGTAGCTGATGTTCAGCTTTAGTAGTAGGTTGGGGTCACTGTTGGATTTGTACAGAGCTCTCAGTAGACAAATTTGAAGTGCCTTTCCTAGGTGTTTCGTATATGGCTGCAGTCTCTTCTGTTTTAATGATTATAGGTGTTAATCCTTTTTGGTCAGAATACTAGCTTAGCCACTAGTGTCTGGAAGTGCTAGTTACTAGTAAAAACAAATGAATGTGTAATTAAATTGGATTATGTTTTGAACTGTATGTCTTACTGGTTTAAAACCAACAAAATACAGCTTGTCTAAAATGTCCTGACATTCCTCCACTCCCAAATCAAAGATGTGTAATAGGGCTGAGCAGTCCTCTTACATAAAAGAGAAGTGGGGGGTCAGTCTTCCTGCTGCCGTGAGAGTGATAAGTTGTTGTTTATGTGACTGCCTCCAACTTCTGATAATCTTATAGCTACTTGCTCCCCCACCACTCTCGCCACTTCTCTGCATTTCTCTTCAGTTGCACATATGTCACCACATTTTACACAAGCTGTATCTGTAAACTTAGATAAAACAAAAGTTGTTAAATGTTGTTGTTAGCTAATGCTGGATTTCTGACAATGAAGTCATTAATCCTCTTGCTCTCCAATATTTTCACAATGATATTGAAGAGAGCAATAGCAGTAAATGTAACCGCTTTTTAGAGAGCACCATATTTTTATGTTTTGGCAGCCACATCGCTCTCTCACAACCCCCAGAATGTCTGGAGGACCACACCTGTCGTTGATTTACGGGTCTCACCGACCTGACCAGGAGAATTATCAAAATAAATTCACCGACCATATCCTCTGATCACCAATCAGAGGACGTATTACATGCCATGACAGGTCAGCATGTTGGGGTTAAGATTTTATAGAGAAATAAGAGAAATGGAGAGGTTGGAAAAATAAAGACTCCCTAGCCCTCAGGAACCCTAATAGCATATCTTATATATATATATATATATATATATATATATAGATAGATAGTATTCTAACCAAAACTGTTAAGAGGCATGTTTGAGAATTGACTTGTTAAATGTATAATCAAACATCACACAGTTCGATTGAAATCGGGATTAACGACATGTTATTAGAACAAATAGACATCACATTTCTAGGTCTTCAAGTAGACAAATATTTAGACTGGAAAACTCACCCAAACTCAGCTCTGCTTATCCGAGCACTGGCAAATGTGAGTTCTATAGACACACTTAAATAAGTATACTATGCATATTTTAACTTGGAATATGGAATTTTATAATGTGGCAATTCACTAGAGAGTAAACAAATATTCCTATACAAAACAAGGTTGTAAAAATTATTTCTAACATCCATAGCAAATGCTCATGCAGAGATGTTTTTAAAAAACTAAATATATTCACCTTACCCTGCCTATATATATTCTCAATCATAAAATTCTTTATATGCACTCAATCCACATTTATAACAAACAATGAAATTCATGAGACACTAGACAAAAAGGCAACATCATCCCCTCACCTCCATCCGGTCTAGCCATGTTTTTCCTTCACCCCTAGTTGTAGTCTCTTCCCCTTCTAGGTTTTATTGTTATACATAGGTTAAATTTTTAGAGTTATAACTCCTGTCTCACCAACAGGGATCTATCCTATATCCTTGGTTCCTGTCCCATGGTTTCGGCACAGCTTCCAACTTGTGTGCTCATTGGAATCTCAGATGAAATTACTATTTATTTATTTAAATCAAATTAATACCTATTTGAATATGACAGACATTCAGCCCAGGCTCTTAGCCTGTCATATCCACCCAACAAAATTTCTTTTCATACATTTTGCTTCTCTATTGCTATTTAACACTTTATAAATAACACAAAATTTTTAATTCTGTTCTCTTTGCACAGACCAATTCCATTTTTTCTTAACTCTACTTAAAAATTGACCTAAGTTCCTGACCTCCTTTCTAAAAATCCTCTTAAATGCTGATGTGAAGGTTGAGTGGACCCTCCTCACTACCCCTTTAGTGCGGAGCCATTCCATTGTCATGTACACCCACATAGCTCCTTAGTGGCCGGGTCCCCATGGGTATCTCGGTGGCCGTGCATCACTGGGGTGTACAGAGGGATCCTACGTGTTACCACTGTCTGGGGCCCAATGTAATTAACCACAAGTCCCCTGAATCCATGCTGGCTCCGTTGGGGCAGCGTGGCCTAAAATGGGGAGCCACCGTCAGTTATTCCCGTGGTAGGGGCATAAAGTCGGGCCTGCCCTTGGTGGACATGTCACATACGGGTAAGTAGTGATAGGCGGAGGGTAAGTTCTCCGAAGTACTCCCTAAGATCGGGTCTGAAGCGGGTGCTCTGGGCCGGCACAGACCGGAAGATTTGGCTATCTTTTTTGTTTATCCCCCGAATGGCAGGCTGGCGCCGACGATCCAGAAGGGGGACCCTCCCATAGTGACTCCTCTGCACTCCGCACCTTCAACTCCACGTTTTTTGGTAATGCGGCTTATGAGTGAACAGAAGACCATGGCAACTATTAGTCCATTTTATATTAAGAAGGAGCTGGACAGGATTTGTGGTTCAGTAAAAAACGCAACCCAGTGTAGAAACAATAGCTTACTAATCGAGGTTTCTCAAGACACCCAGACTGCGAAATTGCTAAAAGCCAGTCTGCTCGGTTCATACCCTGTCAAGGTCGAGAAGCATAAGACCCTGAACACCTATTGCTGCGAGGTTTCCACCCGAAGTTTGGACGGCCTCTGTAATGAGGAGATCGCTAAATGCCTGGGGGGACTAAGGTGTAACTGCTGCGTTTCGTTTAATAGGGAAGAGAGATTACCAACCATTCGAATTACGTATGGTTTTCCTACCATTCGAGCGTACCACCCTACTGCAATACATCTTTTGCGGGTACAAGCAGGCCACTGTACGTCCTTATGTGGCCAATCCTATGTGATATTTTCGATGCCAGAGGTTCGGGCATATGCAGCAGCATTGTACCGGTTCGCCAAATTGCCCTCACTGTGGACGTGCTGCTCATGACGGTTCCCTGTGTGACCAGGACCCTACCTGTGTCAAGTGTGGAGGTGCCCACCCGTCGAACTCATGCGATTACCCCCACTTCATAGAGGAGAAGCCAATCCAGGAGCTTCGGGTCAAAAAACACCTGACATTTATAGATGCGAGAAAGCGATACCAGGAACTTCATCCCACCACCAATATGAAGTTTTCTGCAGCTGGATCAAGACTTCAAGGGTGAAGATGGCCATGGAGTCTACAATGGCCGAAAGCTCGAACTTTATAAACCTAACACGGCTGATCACCCGTGAAGCCTTGATCCATAACGTTCGCCGTGAAAGCTTCAAATCTTACATTTTCCTGTCCGTCAGGGTGTTCTGAAGCAGGATGCCATCGTGCAGGTGAGCCCAGGTTTGCTCTCTCGTGTTTCAGTCTGAGTGCAGACCGACTCGTCTGTCGCACATGTCTGTCCACCGCTAGTAGTTCGACCCATCCTCTGCCATACAGACACCAGCTCCGTAGCCGTCCCAGAGCACTATCGCTTCTGTGATGTCTAAAGAACGACACTGATCAAGGCGCAAACCTCAAGCAGGTAGCTGTACGTCCTCTGTGAAGTCCCGATCTCGCTCCGCGAGTCGCAGGGGATCTTCATACTCCCAAACATCGGAGGAGTCGCCAGAGGACCGAGAACCTTGTATTATCGGTCCAAAATGCGCAGAGGTCAAAAAGAAAATCAAAACTAACCATTAATTCTATTTTAGCATATAAATAATCCATTGAATATTAATGGGTACCGGGCTAGGGCTCCAGACATACAGTTTTTCAACGATCGCCTTCCATAGCCTGTCTACAAGAAACCCATTTGCATCATAATCACGGTTTACATCTAAGTGATTTTTCGGCATTTAGACATGTGCAGCTAACAGGCAAGCGCTACTCTGGTGGTGCACAATATCTCTGTCGCCAGCATATCGCTTAACACACCGTTACAAGCTGTAGCAGGGCACGATCTTCAGGCTCTTTTGGCTCAGATTCCACCATCACTCCTCTTTCTCGGGGATCTGAATGCCAAAAACACTTTATGGAGCTGCAACACTGATGATGCTCATGGGTGCCTTATAGCAGACGTTTGTGATATACTTCTTCTAAACACTGGTGTCCCTACATTCTTATCCTCCACTTACAGCACACTTTCAGCCCTAGACGTTGCTTTCTGTAGCCCAGCATTAGCTCCGCTGCTTGATTGGTCAGTGCTTTCCGACCTATTTGGCGGTGACCATTACCCCATTAATATTCACCTCTACCATACCCATACTGTGCCAACACGACATTCTCACTTGATTATTTCCAAGGCTGATTGGGAGAAATTTCGCTCCCTCATTCGCCTTACCGACGATGGTTTTACCACTATTGACGAAATGGTGGAATATTTTACATGTTCTATCTTGCTCGCAGTGGATTTTAGCATTCCTCGAAGTTCATCATCACGACACGCTCCTGTACCTTGGTGGTCCGAGGAATGCCATTTGACTATCAGAGCACGCAAAAGTGTCCTGCGGCTTTTTAATTTACATCCTACCGAAGAGAACTTCATTGCTTTTGATCGTTCTCATGCTAAGGAACGTTTCGTGCTTCGCAGAGCAAAATGCAAATCCTGGGAAACCCATACTCTTCCCTTTCACATCGCACTTCGGTACAAAGGGTTTGGATTGCTGTTCGACATATGTACGGCAAGTATCACCAATCATTGCCGGTCTTGCCGTACCTCTGAGCAGGACATCGTTGACGCTCTTGCCGACTCATTCGCTTCTAATAGCCAAACCCAAAGTTCTACCCATAAAGGAATCTGCGGAGCCGATAGTCCTCGATTTTAACAGTGACTGTAGTGAGCCACAAAACGTCCCTTTTAAAGAAGCAAAGCTGGGGCATGCTTTTTCTCTCGCCAAGGACTTCTCTCCTGGTCCTGATGATATCCATCGCCAAATGCTGCATCTTCCACCTACGGCTCTCTCCTTCCTGCTGGGCATTTACAACCACAACTGTTTTGAACAGGTTTTTCCTTCTTCCTGGCGCAAGGGTATTGTCATCCCTATCCCTCGGCCCGGACACTTCCCTCTAGCTACCACCCTATTTCCCCAACGAGTGTTGTTTGTAAGACCTTCGAACACATGATTAACACTCACTTAGTGTGGTGGCTAGAGAAGAATAACCTGCTGAACAATGTTCAGTGCGGTTTTCGCCACCGTTCCAGTGTAGGCAATTTGGCATGCATGGAAGCTTACATTCAAAATGCCTTTCTTCTGAAGCAGCATGTCGTGGGTGTATTCTTCGATCTACAAAAGGCCTACGACACCACCTGGCGCTATGGTATCTTGCGCACTCTGCACGGGTACAGTTTATGAAGTCATTTAGTGATCTTTTTAAATGTTTTAAAACTACGGCGCTTTCATGTCTGCATTGGCAATACACTATCTCATGAAAAGATCCAGGAGAATGGTGTACCCCAGAGGTCGATTCTCAGTGTCACGCTGTTCGCTGTTGCCATTAATGGCATCGCTAGTGTTGTTCATGGCAGAATACTGATGTCACTGTATGTTGACGACTTTGCCATCTACTACCGCTCGTATAATCTGGAGCACATCGAGCGTCAACTGCAACTGACCATAACGTCCATCGCCGAGTGGTCATTTCGCACTGGCTTTCAGTTCTCCCCCACGAAAACACACTGTATGCACTTCATCGATTTCGTGGTGTGCACCCTCCACCTGATCTTCATCTGCGTGGCACACATCTACCATTTGTTCCGCACCTTCAATTCCTGGGCCTTCACTTCAACAGCACACTCAAATGGGAGTGCCATATATGCTAACTTCATGCTTTCTACAATCGTTCACTTCGGGTACTCAGGGTTTTATCTGGGGCATCTTGGGGTGGCGATCGCACAGTCATATTGCGGTTGTATCGCTCACTGGTCCGGTCCAAACTAGATTACGACTGTTTTATCTATGGCACGGTGTCCGCCACTAAACTTTGCCTTTTAAACACTGTACATCATGCTGGTATCCGTCTTGCTACTAGAGCTTTCCGCACTAGTGGAGTCATGTCTGTACGCTGATTCTAGTGAACCTCCACTTTCGGTATACCGTTCATTAATACTGTTCTTATGTCGCAAAGTTGGCGGGTCACCCAGGTCACACTTGTTTTAAACCTCCTGCGCCCGGAACTTGTTCACTGTTATATGCAAAATAGCACAATCTCTCGCCCATGCGGTATTCAGTTTCACGAATTGCTCGCTGTGCATGATTTCCAAATACCTGCTGTGGGTCATTTTTCTCTTGGCCGCTATCTTCCTCGGGAACTCCAGCGTGCTCGATTCAATGTAGAGCTTTCTTACTGTGCCAAGGTAGGCACCCCTCAGTTGGTGTTTCGTCAACTGTTCACCAAAACCCTGGAACGTTACCAGAATTATGCTCCAGTATTTACTGATGGATCCCAGGTGGGGTGTGCTACAGGATGTAGTTTAGTGTATAACGGTGAGGTTCACCAGTACCGTCATCCGGACAATAGCAACATTTTTACTGCCAAGCTTTATGCCATTATGCATTTCCTATTTTATATCTCCGGTTCAGTCCCTAGCAGTTTTATAATCTGTTGCGATTCTCTTAGCGCACTTCAGGCGCTGCAACGGTTTGTCAGCAGCTCGGCATTGCTCATTAAAATTCAGACACTCGTTTCTCGGTTGCTCTATCATGGATATCAGCTCATTTTTACCTGGACCCCAGGCCATGTGGGAATTTCCAGCAACAAAGAGGTGGATGCGGCTGCAAAGTCTGCATGTCGCCTGCTGGAATCCTCAAGCTGCACTGTACCTTATACAGATGCATGACGGTACTTCTGTCAGCATATCTTAGTTGTATGGCAACAATCCTGGGAGAAGTTGGCTGGCACTCACTTGCTGACAATTAAGGACAGCATTCAACCCTGGGTGACGTCCTGCAGGGATTCCAGGCAGGCAGAAGTTATTCTCACCCGCCTGAGGATAGGTCACACGCAAGCCACTCGTGGACATCTTCTGCATGGGAACCTAGCGCATGTGTGTCTGAGATGCGACATCCAAGTTTCTGTAGCTCATGTCCTCGTCGATTGTCTGCAATATGATCGTGAGCGCCAGTCCATTGGCCTGGGATGTACGAGGTGCATCCAGAAAGTAAGTCCCAATCGCGTCCAGAGATGGCACCACCAGTCGGATAGGAATGCCTGTGCGCAGGAGAAGAGAGGAAGTATATGGTAACATTGCAGTAAAGTTTCAGTTTTGTGACAGCAGTAGTTACTGCTCTGTGCTAGGAGAAAATGGCTGCTCCGATATTATCTCCCGCCAAATCCGAGATTCGTGCAGCCATCCGATTTTTGCATGCTCAAAAGCAATCTCCAACAGAGATTCATCGCCAGTCGTATCACATGTATGGACAAGACATGCTTCACACTAAGGTAAGATGATGGTGCAGGCAATTCATGGAAGAAAGGATCAATATTCACGACAAAGACCGTAATGGCCGACTGTCCCTGGTGACGCCAGAAGTGTTGGAAAGTGTGCGGCAAGCAATTGTGCAGAACCGGCGCTTCACAATTTCAGAACTCTCTTGTCAGTTTCCCCAGATGTCTCACTCGCTTTTGCACGAAATTGTCTTCCGGTGGTTTGGTTTTCACAAAGTGTGTGCAAGATGAGTGCCTAGACAACTGACAGATGAGCACAAAACCAAACGTCTGGCCTCAGCGGACATTCCTACAGCGATACGCAGCGGAAGGTGACCAGTTTCTCGGCAATATTGTCATTGGGGATGAAACATTGGTGGCGAATGCCACACCAGAGACAAAACAAGAATCACTGCATTGGCAGCATAGTGGTTCACCTGCAAAGATCAAATTCAAGCCGACAATCTGTCAAAAAATCAAGTGCATTGTCTTTTGGGATAGACATGGGTGCAGAATGAAATGACTTCGTGGCTGCGGACATTGGCGGCAGAATCCTATGACTTGGGCATACAATTAATGGTGCACCGTTGCAATAAATGCCTCAACAATGGTGGTGACTATGTTGAAAAGTAGCCAGTGAGTATTCCAATAAATATTTCTTACTGAGTGATGTTTCTGTTCTCTGTATCGGTCATCGGGACTTACTTTCTGGATACACCTCGTACACTTGTGTCAATTTTGGGTGATGATCCAGTGGCTGTCTCTAAGACACTGTGTTTCGTTACCTGTATTGGCTTCGCTAAACAAGTCCGACTTGTCTTACTGTTTTAGGTAGTTTTTAAGATTTGTTTAACAGTATTTTAACCTACTTCATTTTTATGAGTCTGACTTGTTGGTTAATTTTAGAGTTTTAGCAGTGAGAGTTTTTTAGTTCTAGGGGCATTTTAGATTTTCTAACTCTCTTTGAGGTCCTTTAATGTAGCTTAGACATTATTGTTTTAATTTTCTAGTATTTTAGCCTTCTATTGTTGTTGTTGTTAGCTAATGCTGGATTTCTGACAATGAAGTCATTAATCCTCTTGCTCTCCAATATTTTTCACTGATGGATGGGGCACTAGAAGTGGCCGGGCATATTTGAAGGTGGTCTCGATCCATTTCCTCTTGCAGATCACATAGAGGACAGAGTGGTGAAGAATATATCCTTCTATTGTAATCGTCTGCATTTTTAAGCCTTTACTAGAACTTTCGATTTTGTTTTACTACGGGCCCAAATGACCTCATTGACAGGCCCTTAAACTTAACACTCCACTCCAATCCACGCTTCCAGACAGTATACTATGAAACCATAATAATTTTTAATGCTCTTCCCAATGATCTTAAGGAAAAAGTTGACAATTTCAATTCTTCTAAAATTGTTGCTAAAGAGTATCCATGCTCAAAATCATTTTATTCTGTACAAAATTGTCTGAATGACAAATTATCCTGTTAATGCCTGTGTAGTTTTGTAAGTAGTTTTTAGCTGTTTTATTGACAAATCATTGTTAATAACATTTTATGCCTGCTCGGAAGCTACTTAAACTGATATGTGTTGAACAACTGACAAAATATGCCATTCATTGCTAATTATATAACTAAATAATAGGACGTGGCTGGAAAAGCCCAGTGAAAGTTTAAAACAAAGTTCAATTTGAATTTGTAAATATACATTATGTCAGTCTTATAACTGCAGGGAAGATTTGCTTGTGTTTCTCAACTATACCTGCTTTGAGAGGTGGAACTGGAACTTAAAAATTCAGTGCCACAGCTGGGATTTGAACCACACACAGCTTGTGTTTAAAAACACCAAAAGTAAGTTTGTTGGCATGCATAAATAATATCCCTGCTTTGTTTTTTGTGCCTGTATATTTGTTCTTATGCTATACTGTACATTTCCATTGACATGTTAACTGTTCACTGGTCTCTATGGCTACATGTGAACTTGCTGAATGCTATCCAATCTAATCTAATCTGGATGTCAGCAAAATGCAAGGATTTATTCATAACAGTAAAAATATTATAATCAAATAAACACCAGTTGCTGCTAAAAACACTTTATCGTGTAGGCACTTAGTGCAGCCCAAACGTTATGCTTTAAACACAGTTGCTTGCACTCAAAACAAAACATAACTGATCCGTCAAATCGAAATTTCAAGTAAACTCTACTCAGCTCAGCTGTCACTGTCAACTGTATACTGAAGAACTGCCTGCTGGGCAGCTCCTTATATAGAACCTGAATACAAAACAGGCTTCTCAGTTGAGTGATTGATTTTGGATTATGGCAAAAGCCAGAGATAAATTTCAATATAAAATATAAGTACTAGTAAAAAGAAAAATAAATATGCATAAACCTACATGACAAAGAAGTAAAAGCCATAATTAAGACAAAATACAAGAAGGTCAAAAAAGCATACAATTTCAATATCTAAATTCTAAAAGAGTCTTCCGGGCTGATTTGCCATGGTCTGCTGGAGTAACTTGGTCCAGACGTTTCGTCCACTACTGCGGTGGACATCATCGGTGGCGTGGTCGAAGTCTTCTTGGTGAAGGTACAGTTGCGTCTGAGGCGTTGACTGTCTGGGATGCGGAATTTATACACGGAGGGGTCTTCTCTGATTGGCTCAGGGCTCGCTGAGGCAGTGCGGTTGCTAGCTCTAGCCCTAGCCCCCTCCCACCCCCCTCTACCCCCCTCCCACCAACTGCACTGCCTCAGCGAGCCCCGAGCCAATCAGAGAAGACCCCTCCGTGTATAAATTCCGCATCCCAGACAGTCAACTCCTCAGACGCAACTGTACCTTCACCAAGAAGACTTCGACCACGCCACCGATGATGTCCACCGCAGTAGTGGACGAAACGTCTGGACCAAGTTACTCCAGCAGACCACGGCAAATCAGCCCGGAAGACTCTTTTAGAATTTCGAACATCGGCCGTGAAAGCCTATGCCTACTCAATATCTAAAGTTTTAAATTCTCGGGCTCATGTTTATCTTTGCCAAAAACTTCAAAACTCTTTCGGTCACACTTATTTATTGTCTGCCAGGAGCTCTGCAAGACTGATGGGCAGTTACAGAGAGTCTTGAAGGTATGCTAGGGAAACACACTGTAGCAGCATGTGACGGACCAACAAAAGCTTGTTACGCAACGAACAAAGAGGAGCAGGGTCTCGTTTAAAAAGGTAACCATGAGTAGAATTGCAGTGGCCAATGCCTAACCAAGCCAAAAATATCTCTTTGCAATGAAATATGCAAGAGGAAGTTATCCAGTTTATCAGAAGTTCTTTCACTTCTCTAAGTTTATTACCACGGAGAGCTGACTACCCTTCGTGCCAACATGCAGCACCACTTTCTGCGCTTCAAAACCAAACTCACAAAAAAAAAAATGTTTAATAACGCTGTCAATTGCCAGAATCATATCATCACCAGTGTGCTGGAATTTCGACCTGCAGGAGTTCTTTTACATGTACTGGCATGGAGCTGTCATTTTAAGCACACTTAAAAACCATCAGTCTTGGCTGGATTTGAACCCGCAAACTTGGGATCAGTAGGCCAGCGTCTAACCAACTGAGCCATCCAAACCAAAAAGCTTAGTCTTCTGAAGTAATATGAAAGATAGTAATACTGGGTTCTGTAGATGTGGCCTTTGCTGCCAAATCCCCCATTTCATTCCCCGGCAAACTACGTGACCAGGAATCCATGCACACACCACATTAACGCAAGAAGCGTGTAAAACATGGAGGACATCCCGAATACGTTGTACAATAGGATGACAATTGTACAGCTCACAAAAACTCTGAAATGCACTAAAACAGGCAGCCTTAACTCGATGCACTGTGACGTCATATCTTTTAGCCCGATGCCCAAGCGTGTGGAAGCGGACAGAAATGAAGGTCAACAGAGATAGAAAAACAGTCAGTGGCGGAATAACTAAGATTTGCAATATCGGAAGCTTTGAACGTTTATTGAGTGTTGACTGAGTATACGAAGAGAAATAAACATACATTTACTAAATGCTTCATAGAGCAAATTTAACATACCATTTCATAGCTTGTCTGTCACTTATATTACATTTAATACTTCCAACTGAGTTCAATTTTGATTCAGACGTCGAGCTTTTTGTATCCTTTTCCCCCTAATTATCTTTTCAATATTTGGTGTAATTGTCTTTGTAGTACAAAGACAAAGACTGCATTTCAAGTTGCTGTCAGATAATTGGCTTCTGTGACCCGGTTTACAGTGTTTCATTAGCGAAAAGAATTGTTCACAGAGGTAAGTAGAGCCAAACATGCTTAATTTGTGAGCTGCTTGTCTGTGTAGTCATGGAAATCTGGACTGAGGAAAGTTTATATAAAAATTGATCGTTTCTTTTATGAACAAAGGAATCCTTCATTTCCCAATCATATTGTAGGTCAATAAGTTCTAATTGAAACTTTGTAGGTACGTTCTCGACGTCTACAGTGAAAGGAGTGACAAATAATGGAAAATATGTAGATTCCATCGTTTCTAGCTCTTGGAATCGCACTCCGAATTCTCTGTGTAGATCATTTAGTACACTTGCATATTGCTCAAGCGCTGCAAATTCCAAATGTTGAGAAGCTGATGAAAGTTTTGAAAAGTGAGATGTGTTCCTGTTGATTAATTGTAGTTCCCACAATGCAAGTTTGCATTTGAAGGCCAGTACAGAGTCAATCAGTTGAGTAATAATTTGTCCCTTGCCCTGGAGAGAACGATTAAGAACATTGAGGTGTCCTGTGAGATCAGCCAGGAATGCCAAATCACAAATCCACTTTGAATCACTAAGTTCGGGAACAGGCATACCTTTTTCTTCTAAGAACAGTGCTATTTCTTCCCTTAACTCATAGTACCTTTCCAGTAACGCACCCCGGCTTAACCACCTCACTTCACAATAGTAAGGCAAGTTGCCAAATTCACTATTGCATTCGTCGAGAAACACTTTAAACTGGCAATGACACAGTCCTTTTGACCTAATGAAATTAGTGGTTTTCACAACAACACTCATCACATTATTCAGTTTAATACGTTTTGCACATAAATTCTCCTGGTGAATTATGCAGTGAACAGATATGATGTTTTGATTAGTACCAAGGTCCTTTATTTTGTCTCTAACGCGGCCTATTAGACCAAGTTTACCACTGATCATAGCAGGAGCTCCATCTGTAGCTATGGATATCAGTTTATTCCATGGAAGTTGAAGTTTGATTTAAAGCTTCCTCAACACATCGGAAAATATCTGCACCGGTTGTAGTAACCGTCATTGGTACTAAATCCAACATTTCTTTTGTGATCTGGAGATTTATATCCACACCTCTCACAAAAAGTGCTCAGTGCGCTGTGTCACAAGTATCTTGGCTTTCATCTAAGGCCAGAGAGTAACAAATAAATGATTTACATCTCACCACCAACTGCTCTTCAACATTGTTGGCGAGATCTGCAATACGCTGCATAACAGTAGAGGAAGATAAACTAATGGATTCACATTCTGGTATATGTTCAGGGCAAACTTCATCAGCCATCATTCGTAGACAACTTTTAGCAAATTCGCCATCTTTAAATGGTCTAAGTTGCTTGGCGATTTCAAGTGAAATTTTATAGCTAAGACGTACAGCCGATTCACTTATTTTATGGTCCGTATCATTGTCAGTAGCCATAGTGTCTTTGAGTTTCTCTATCATCGTGTCATGTTCCACTCCATTATAGCCATCGTATTCACTGCTATGAGCAGCGTAATGTCGTTGTAGGTTATACTTTTTAATTGTTTGAACAATCACTAAACATTTCGCGGCACCCCCTAGGTCTATGAACAGATACTGTTGTTCCCAAACAGAGGAAAAAGTATATGGGGAAGATGGGCGAGGATTAGATGAGGTAGGCACACTTAGAGATGTTGCCATTTCTGTACTTCATGAACCACCACTGCACACTAGTTACGCACGTCCGTTGCTGGTGCACTCAGATAAACAACTGTAACACAATGCCCGCTTGCACACACAGATATGCTGACTTTGCCCGCTACCCGTATTTACGTGAGTTGAGGCTGCCTGCACTAAGAGAATCACTCAAAATCAGCTAGTCACCTAATTTATGACGTTTCACATATAAAACAGCTCAGTATGTTGCATACAGCTCTGCAGTATAGACGTGCTATTATGAAAACCAAATGTATGTGGTTCAGTTCCATGAACATAAGCATATTGAACACTGCTGGTGCTCTTTGATCCATCGGTATAAATCATGTGACAAAAATTCTAAAAAAACAAGAGTGGATATTAGAGATAGGCATCGCAGACCTTCAGTATATGGTCATCCCAAGATCTACATGGGACATGCCTCGCAAACACAGGGGTTAGAGCCATTCCCTTGTTCCCTTTGTTTAAAAAACCCACAACTTATTGCAATAAAAAGGCAACAGATTGTGGGTTCTTTTAAATTTAATTTACACAAAAATCGTTGAATCTATTGAAATATGCCAAAGGAAAAAGTTGTTTATTCAATTTTCTATGAATATAGCCATAAATCAAGAACCTCCAATCAATAATAATTCAGCCAGGTGATGATAAATGTTTTTGATAAAAATATTTTTTTCTGGAAAACTATAAACTTTTTAACATTTTGGTATTAGACTTTCTTGTTATTCACAACATGAGAAATTCACTGTCAAAGTCTGGCAGATCATTTCACTTTCACTCTGTATTTTGATATATTCCTTCCATATCTGGTAGCAATAAAGCATTGAGTTAGGAAATGACATAGCCATGTAAACATTGGACCTTGTATCCCTATTATTTTTTACTTTCTTTAGTGGTTTTTGTTCTGCATATAGAATCATATGCACTTTGGAAATAAATAAAAACTGATACATTATCTTCTTTTCTATTGAAGGAGCCTTTGATTTCTTGACTGAGAAGTAAGACTTGTTCATTTGTAGAGTGGAGCTCTCTGAATCCAGCTTGACATGGAGAAATTAAATTTTGTGATTCTAGAAACCAATTTAACCTATTTGACACCATTCTTTCCATCACTTTTGCTATTATACTAGTAAGAGCTATTGGTCTATAACATTTTATTTCTGATGCTGTTTTATCTTTCAAGAGTGGGACAATTATTGCTTTTTGCCATTTGGCAGGTACAGTGGTTTTTCCAGGATAGATCATAGAGTTTTAGTAGTTGTTTTGCTGGTTTTCCAAAGCTTTTTATGAACTCTGGATGTATGTGATCTGGTCCAGGAGACTTTTTGTTTTTTAGATTATTAATTGCAATGTTCAGTACCTGCATATTAAAGTTTTGAAAAAAGATATTGTGTTGAGTGTTAGGATCACATTCTCTTTTTTGTTTCAAATCTTTCTTAAATTGTTTACATTCCTTTTTATTTTTTTTGTTACTTTATGTGAATTAGGATAATATTTATTGAATGTTTCAGCTATGGCTGCATCATTTGTTAATATTTTATTGTTGTGTATGATAGGTGTGCTGTTGCTTTCTCTCCTGTCCTTGACATTTTTACTTTCTCTACTGGTAAGTAGGGGAAGTATTGTATTCCATCCAAAAATTCGATGTCGAGATTTCACCGGAAATATATGTTTTGAGGCCCCCTGAATCCAAAAAAAGCATTTTTAGAAAAAGGTCCATGTGTGTGTCTGTGTGTCAGTCTGTGGACAGTATAACTCAAAAACGAAAAGTCGGTTAAAAGCCAAAGTTGGTATTTAAGTTTAATGTCTTTCAAGGATGTGGCACAAACATTTTGAAGAAAATAGCCCCACCCTAAACTACCCTTTACATGGAACATTTTTCGAAAATTTTGATTTTCTTGAAAATGGCTCTAACGATTTTGATTAAAATGCCATATGTTTGAAATATTTTTATGACAAATGAAATGTATATCTTGAATTTTCTGGCTATAGCCCCTGAAGTCGTATTTACTCTGCACGACTTTTGCATAGCTGGTAAACCGTTAGAGATAGACCAAATCATACTATACAAAAAATGTAGATCTTGTTAAAATACACAGTTTATGTCTAAATAAATTTTCTTGTAGGGTGAACCATTTCTGAAATATTCCTTGTTATGTGTGTGAGTTTCGGAAAACTTAGAACTTTCGTGAAATGGATCATCGTTGTTCATTTTTTTTATATGTTACGTGTGCAAAGACAGCAGAATCCCAAAGCTTTAAAACATTTGACTATGGCACAAAGCCTACTGTATTCTAATATTCCCCTTGTACCTACAAGGAAATAAGCAATAAGATAAGTTTATCTTAACTAACACGAAGAAGATATAGGAATAAGAGTTTGTAAGAATGGTTAGAACAAGAGTAGAGGAAGTCATGTGAGTACAACACATCAGATTTTTTATGAATTTATGTACTTTATTACCATCTGTCCTATAATCCATTTTTTCTAAGAAATTATTAAAGTGATTCTTTTTCGCTGTATTAATTTCTTTTTTTAGTGAGGCACATTTCTTTCACCATATTTGTGTGTCCGATATGCTTTTTGTTTGTTCAGCTGTATTTCTAGCTATAGCCCATTGCTTTTTCAGTTCTTCTAAGTGGAGGTTCCAAAAGGGTTTGAAATTTTTTATTCTTCCACGCGGAATGTTTTCTTGCAGTTTCTAGGATGGCTTTACACAAATTTTTGTTCATATGATTGGTTGGTCATGTAGTAGTGAGTTTGTTCTTTAAATTTATTTTCCATTTCAGTTTTATATTTATTCCAATCTGCTTTTTTGAAGTTTCAATACAGATTCATGTGACGCTGACTTATATCAACAATTACTGCTCTGTGACCAGAACTTGGGTCATCTGTAACTTGTTTTTTAATTTTTGAAACAATATCTGTTGTAGCTAACAAGAGGTCTCAGTTACTGCCTGCTCCAGAGTAATGTATGAATGTTGTGGGTTCTTCTTTATTATAAATCAGTTCAAAGGTTGTGGTATTCAAAAATTCTTCTACTATCTTCCTTGTAGAATCCACGTTTTGATAACCCCATCTTTTGGAATGGGCATTGAAATCCCCAATTACGATTGTTTTATTTAAATGGTCAATAAGTCAATGGTCTGGTTCATTCCTGGGAGGATTGTAAATACTGTAGAAATGTAGATGCGTTCTGTTATCCCAAAAATTTAGCTTTATTAATTCAGATTTATCTGTGTTATCCATTTCTTTAACAATTTGAAAGGAGGATTTAATATCCTTTTTGACTTTAACTAATATTTCACTACTTATCTGTCTATTTTTGGGTAGTAGGTTTAGTAAAAATCCAGTAAAATTGATCATTTGTTAGATTTGCTTCTTGAGTGAAAAATATATCTTATGTGTTTTTTCAAATACAATTTTATTGAGCTCTATTCTTTTTGATCGCGTGAGGCCACCTTTGTTCCATTGAAGAATTCTGATGTTAGATCTTCCATTTATATAATGTTTTGGTTCTCGAGAAGTAGTCCCCGCCCGGAGATCCGAATGGGGGACTATTTTAATTCCGGAATATTTTACCCCTTGAGTCATATTTCATAAATTGTATTGGAGCTAATTAGCAGTAAAAGTAACAGCTTTTTAGAGAGCACCATTTTTTTATGTTTTGGCAGTCACATTGCTCTCTCACAACCCCCAGAATGTCTGGAGGACCGCACCTGTCATCGGTTTACAGGTCTCACAGACCTGACTGGGAGAATTATCAAAATAAATTCACCAAATATATGCTCAGATTACCAATCAGAGGATGCATTACATGCCATGATAGGTCAGCATGTTTAGGGGTTAAGAGGTTATAGAGAAATTAGAGAAGTGGAAAAGTTGAAAAAATAAAAGACTCCCTAGCTCTTGGGTACCCTAATAGCATCGGGGTCGGAAGAGAACAAGAGATGACCAAGTTAAAGTCAGATAGAAAAGCTACAGTGAGAAGCAAAACACAAGTAAGTGGAAGTAAAGTTCTGCTCAGCTTGGGTACCTTGTGGTCGCCAGCCACATATCCCCTAGACAGAGACCCCTGAGGGGGTATTTGAAAATATTGATTTTCACTTCTTTTTTATTTTACGTTGTAATTACTGATATATGTTCTTCTGATATTTATGACCTTCAGATTTTTCTGCA
The DNA here is from genome assembly GCA_030765045.1 of Tenodera sinensis. Taxonomy (NCBI): domain Eukaryota; kingdom Metazoa; phylum Arthropoda; class Insecta; order Mantodea; family Mantidae; genus Tenodera; species Tenodera sinensis. The sequence continues at coordinate 28,288,170 of CM060972.1, forward strand.
ATGCACATAATTTGTTTCTTGTGGAGAGTATTATCTCTTCACAGATTACTACGGCATATAACATTATATATTGGTATTTATTATAACTGTTTCACAAGAAGATCTTTATTTAACCCCAAATATTCATTTCATTGTGGGTATCGTTAATCATCAACAAATATCATAAGACCTTAGCCAAAAATTCTTAAATACAGTGCATTATGGGCATAAATTCTATCAATCTTCTTAAAAGCTTTAATATTTTTTATGTTACCTTAAATTCTTTATTTTATATTTGTATCAGGAATTATTGTTCCTGTGTTTTACTTTATCTACTGGTAAGTAGAGGAAGTATTGTATTCCACCCAAAAATTTGATGTCGACATTTCACCGGAAATATATGTTTTGAGGCCCCTGAATCCAAAAAAAGCATTTTTAGAAAAGGGTCTGTGTGCATTTTTGTGTGTGTGCTTACAGCATAACTCAAAAATGAAAAATTGGTTAAAAACCTAAGTTGCTATTTAAGTTTAATGTCTTTCAAGGATGCGACTCCAAGATTTTGAAGAAAATGGCTCTAATGATTTTGATTAAAATGTCATATGTTTGAAATATTTTTATGACAAATTAAATGTATATTTTGAATTTTCTGGCTATAGCCTATGTAGTCCTGTTTAGTCTTGGTGACTTTTGAATAACTAGTAAACCACAAGAGATAGACAAAATCTTACTGTACAAAAAATGTAGGTCTTGCCAAAACACAATTTTTGTCTAAATAAATTTTTTTGTAGAATGGACCATTTCGAAGATATTCCTTGTTATATGTGTCGGTTTTGGAAAACTTAAAACTTTTGTGAAATGGAATGTTGTTAATTTTTTATATGTTAAGCGTGCAAAGAGAACGGGATCTTAAACTTCAAAAGATTTGACTATCGCTCAAAGCCTACTGTATTCCCATACTCCCGTTGCACCTACAAGGAAATAATGAGATAATTTCTGTAAATGTTTATCTCAACTAATACAAAGAAGATATAGGAATAAGAGTTTCTAAGAATGGTTAGTACAAGAGTAGAGAAAGTCATTTGAGTGCGACACATAAGATTTTTTCACTCTCTAGTATACCTTGGATATTTATATGATAAAATTGTTAAAATCAAACTTATATATGAAAAATCTGATAGACGCACACACCCCACACCCATCCACCCCACACACACACACCCCACACGCACACACCCCACACGCACACACCCCACACGCACACACCCCACACCCATCCACCCCACACACACACACCCCCACACACCACACCCCATTTATTTTTCATCCCATTGATCATATACATGACTTGGGCAATGTCAAGAGTACATATATAATATTTACAATTTTTACAGTATTTACAATTTTGTTACAACTAGATCCAAATTTCATGTTTACATTAATACTTAAAGTTCACAAACAGGTTACACATGGGTTATCTAATCTCTTATAGTTAAAATGTTGCAGGAATTTACTAGTGAATACTTTAATACTAACCATTCATGTCTACACATTATTCTAACTAACCATTTATGCAGAATTTCTTCAATTCCTTTTTAAAGCTATTTCCGTGTATTTGTTTTTATTTCCTCTGGCAATTTATTGTATGGGTAACAAGCTGCAAAACTAGGTTTAGTCTTATATATTTCAATCCTGTGAGCTATTGTGTGAAAGTTACTATTTACTCTGGTATCATAATTATGTATCTGGTTATTAGTTTTTCGGTCAGTGAATTTGGTTCTTGCAAGCTTTATTATTGTGAATATGTACAGTGAATGTAGTGTTAGGATATTTAACTTTTTGAATGCTTCTCGACAAGAGTCTGTTTGCTTTAAACCTAACATAATCCTAATTGCTCTCTTCTGTAGGGTGCCCTGTTTATGTATTTAGCTGAACTCTGTCCCCATACCATTATGTCATATGCTAAATGTGGGTATATCAGTCTGTTTTTTCTACATGCTTATCCCAAATTAAATTTTTGCCAAGAATGATTCCTAGAAAGTTAGTACTGATAATTTAATTTATGGGCTTTTCATCTATATTTATAATTATATTAGTGACTTCTATTTTGCTGAGTCTGAATTACCATGTGTGTTGTTTTTTCAGCATTAATAAGCAGATTATTTGCTTAGGTACTGAACTGCTTGATTAATATTGTGTTTCGCCGTGTTTTCTAAGTTCAGTGGATTATTGCCTATATTTGCCACTGTTGTGTCGTCAGCATAGATAATGATTTTTCCATCTGTGATGTTTGGTCTATCATTTACATATAAGATAAAGAGTAGGGGACCTAGGACCAAACCTTGGGGAATGCCACACCTGACAGTTAAGGGGTTTGAGAGGTAGCTTCTGAAATGATGGTTCATTACCTGAGTAATTTTTACATGCTGTGTTCTATTTGTCAGGTATGATTTGATTAAGCTATAGGTGATTTCTCTTATACCATAACTGGACAGTTTACTTAACAGTATGTCATGATCTACGCTGTCGAAAGCTTTATAAATTTGTTATGATGTGGTCAATCATTGTGGCCGATGTTTCAGTTTCTCTAGTGGGTTGGTTGATTGGTAAGTGTAGTTTGTATGTAGATAAGTGTAGTTTCTATGTATGTACTCTGTTTTCATGTTACTGACTTCATTTTCTAAACTAACCGTGCATTCTGTCATCTTTACATCTATGTATTTCTTCCTCTTACATAATTTATTTTTATAAACTACTCATTTTGTTTCCTATGGCCTCTATTTCATTTTCTAGGGCACTTTTTGTCTCGTGTGTTTTCATAAGGACATCCTTCAAATTATTCTCCTTCCCCTCCACATTCCTCTTACATTCCTTTCTACTTTCGATATTCTGTTTTAAATCATTATTTGTTTTTTCTAGCTCTTCCCTACTCTGTTTAACTTCTTGTTCAATTTTCTATCCTAAACTCTTATTTCCTTTCTCCCATTTTCTTCAGATTCTACCATTCTCTCTTTTGGACTAGCCATTTCCTTTCTACCTTGTTTCATTTCTTGTCCTAAATTGGCTATCATTTCCAAGATTTTTCACATTTCTTTTATTGAGTCTTACCCTTTTTATTTCGCTATCTATTTATCTCTGATATGATTCTCTTCATGGTCTACCAGGAAAAATACGAATCAGTTGGAGAATTCAATGTCATACTGGCAAGTTGTCACAGTAGCTCAATGGTTAGAGCAGCCACATGTAGAGCAGAAAGTCTGTAGTTCAAATCCCTGCAGTGCCATTGAATTTTTCATTCCGATTCTACCCCATAAATATTGCCCACATACGGCTTGTGTGTTTAAAAACACCAGCAGTAAGTTTATTGGCATAAATAAACAATAATTATTCAAAAGTTGTCTTAGATATCAGAATAATATTGTTATGATTTGGGCCACTGTACTAAATCTGCTGCAGAAATTTGACCATGAGCTGCAGTTTCTTCTAAGAAGAAACTTACTGCAGGATTGGCCTGATGTGAACTTAAGTTTCAAGTGAAAATGGAGATAGAAAATTGTGATGGGTGTTTGCGGTTCGCATGTAATCAATGGAGCTGTTAAAATAGATTTAATGACTTAATATTGGAAGCTATTTTTGTGCTGCTATCTGAATAAACTTTTAAGAAGTCCAATGAAATGTGTGTGAAACAGTAAAATGACAATTTCTACTGATTGCACAGTTAATTGTTTTCTATACAGCAACCAACAAACTTGCATGAGTTAAACTTAATGTCAGTTTTAATGCAAAGAGGGCACTTAAATAAAGAAAGCTGTCAGAAAGGAAAATTCTTGGTTTTAAACTTGAATGTCAGAAAGTGTTAGTGACAGCTGTGAAGAAACTCTTGACTAAGAGTCCTTTAAATCAGGTATTTTAAACTGTAACTTATTGGGCTTATGAGTTATATATCAACAGCAAACCTTGGTCAGACATGAATGGAATATATGTTGTAAACATTGCAAGAAGGTAACAATAACTGAAAATGTGGCTGATAGGGCTAAATCACAATACATTTCTCTGTGCTATGAAGTAAAGGAAGGTTTTGAAACTGAATGTAAAGAATATATCTCAACATCTGGTGAGGTTTACACATTTTCTTTACTGGTATTTTGACAGAAGACTCAACGAAATATTGTGAACTGTGTCAAGTAATATACTGTCTCATGGAAATGCTGTTGTGGAGGGTGACTTTTAGCATGAATAAATTAGTTTTGAAAACATGCATGAAGAATCAATGAATGTATAAAGGCAAGTACATGACTCCATTTTGTACTCTGGATGTGGCGGATGTGTACCAACTAATCAGAAACTAAGAAATATTGGGATTACCTGGAGAAGAAATGCCGAATGGTCAGAGAAGAGACAGGAAAATGGATGAGAAACGAAGAATATGTGATGAATTAAGAAAGTTGGAAGAGGAAAAAAACAAAAAAGAATGCAATCACAAGTGTGTGAAGTTTGAATAAAAGAAAACATTCCCCTCCTTGATAGAACAACATTATATAATTTTTTATGCGTTATCTGTGCATTACTGATTTTAAAAGTACCAGTAGTACAAAAAATAAGCAAAGTTTTAGTCTCTAATATTTATTAATATTTGTTAATTTAAATTGCTTCACTGTCAATTACTTCAAGTGTTTTTTTGCGCCAGTAGTAGTTTCATTGGTAATTATTATTTATTTATGCCAACAAACTTACTGTTGGTGTTTTTAAACACACAAGCCGTGTGTGGGCAAAGTTTAAGAGGTAGAACTGGAACTTAAAAATTCAATGCCACAACTGGGATTTGAACCACAGACCTTCCGCTTGCTGGGCGGATGCTCTAACCACTGAGCTATTGTGACAAACTGCCAGAATGGCATAGTAGTTTCATTGTTTATATATGTGTAACGTTTATCAAACTCAGGCAAAGAATTGGTAATATCATTTATTTCTATTTTTGTTTCAAAAATATATTTTAGAACAATGTGTTTTGCACAACCCTGTCTATGGGTAACAGATTAAATATTATTTGGCGTATTCTTATTCTGTGCACTTTGCTGTCCAACATATTGTATTTTCCTTTAAAATATCAGCTTGGTCATAAATGCTGTTTAAAGGTTGCATTGGACAGCTAATAGAGCATGGAGGAGACAATTAAAAAGTGTGCAAATGGAAAATTGTGGTCAGGGAAATTAGGTTGACAGTTTTGCTGGAAACCCTGTGAAGTAAATGTCCTGGAAAAACAATTTACTCGAAATGGGTAAAACGATTTTTCTGGAGAAGGAAAGTGGCACACAATGGATATTTTTCTACATAGTCTATTTTTCTGCAGGAGACTGGCCATTAGCCACACCTCAGACCAAGTAACCAGGCAGATATGCCTCAATCCCCTGTAGCTTCTAGGTAGCTTCTTCACACTGTAGTGACACTGCTCCCACTTCCAGGCTAGTTTTCATGACTAGCACTGTCATAGAGGGCCGGACAATCCATCTGTACCCCCAGCAACTTTCCTTGAGATAGACTTTAGATGCAGTAAACTAGATCATTGATCCTCTTCACCACATGGTACAGTCCTTGCCATGGCTGTTGAAGGTTAGGTTAATTCTTCTTGATCAGGGCATGGCGAAACAGCCACATAAGATCACCCAGCCGCTTGCCACCTTGGTGTTTTGCGAGGCCATCTTGTGCACATCATGAAGGCAGTCCATGGGGTTCTCCACATAGTCAACTGCTGGATGTTGTGTCCCAGGGGTGCTCTCAAACATAAGGTTTGCAAAGAAGATACAACTCCCTTAAGCTGTGTGGTGTCATCCCAATGGTTTCTTGGGTTAACAAGAAAAGCAGTGGGTTTCCTTTGGGTTCTTTGGTTTCCCCCACCATCTCAATCCACCATCTTCATTCCATTCACCACCTGTAGCGCCACATGTAGTAAAAGTGGTCTTTAAACACCACCAAATAAAAATATTTTAAAAGAGAGGAAAAGTGGCATCCTGACAGTCCAGTTCATCTGGTGATTGGCAACGACCTTCCTCAGATGTTCTTTGAGAGTCGTGATGTACCACCTGACCATGCTGTGTATCTGCAAGTGGATACCTATTGTGCTCATCTTGTGCACTTGGAGTTGCTTCAGTGCTTGTCCTATCAGGTTCAACTCAAAGTTTGTGCCCTGATCGCTGTGTAGCTCAAGTGGTACTCTAAAGCAGCAGAGCAGATCTTCCATAAGGTGGTCCAGATCATCTGGACCTCCTGGTTAGGAATGGTGTGCATCTCCTACCACTTGGCAAAGAAATCCATGACCTCTAAAAGATACTTATTACTCCTCTCAAACACAGGGAACAATCCAGCTTTCTTGATGGCAAAACATTCGAAAGGTGCTCCAATGCTACTGTTGCATTCGGCCCTGGCTCCTAGTTTGTGGACTGTGACTTGCCACACACACTTAGCATTAGCTGCACCATCTCTCAGCTCTATCCGTAGCTTCTACCAGTAGTGTAATTGAGCTTGTCAATTGTTCAGTTGGGTCCAAGATATCCTCCTGAAGAACTAACAGTACTTTCTCCAGACTTCCACCATCTTATTCCGAGGATAGATAGCTGCTTTCTCTGGGTCATCCCATCAGGTGACTCCCAAACTCTGAATATTATACCTTCCTGGGTGTGATGTATCACAAGTCAGCATCAGCCAGCTGCTCCCTCCTCAGGCTTGTACTACCCTACAAGTCTACATACACCACCGAAATCACATGCACAGCTGCAACATGCTCATTCTCCTCCGCCTTAGTGTGCTCTCCTCAGGGTGGGGCCTTCTTGACATAGCATCTACATTGGAGTAGCTCCTTTCCCTCCAATGTTCCAATGTGAAGTTGTACTCCTAGAGTCTCTGGACCCAATGGGTTGTCTGGCCCTCTTAGATTCTTGAATCATAAAAGCCCAGGTGAGGGAAGAGTGATCAGTCCTCAGGTGCAATGGCAGATGGTACAGGTACTTCTGGAAGTATTCCAGAACTTCCAGAGCCGGGAGCTCCCGTGGTGTAATGTAGCAGTACTTTTCTGGAGAGCCTTTTATTGTACCTATTACTCAATTTTGTCCATCCTGTACCTCGGATAGTATGCCTCCAATACCACTGTCACTGGCGTCAGTGTCCACTATGAAATAACTGCTCAGTTGTGTAAGATCTAAAACATGCACAGCAGAGTGCTGACTTAAGTGCCTGTAACGCACCCCTGGCCTCTTCCTCCGCATGCAAGGCTAGTATCCTTCCATGAAATGAATGAGAGGTGCCACAATGTTGCAGAAGCCTTTGATGAACCAACTGTTTAGCTGCACAGGCATAGAAAACTGCAACTTTCGTTTACCTTTGAGCGAGGCTAATCTTTCTCAGCCTGAACTTTCTCCAGGTTTGTGGTCTAGAAAGTGCTGCCAATAAAGATGATGTCCAGGTATAGCAGGCAGGCATCGTAAGTCAGCCTCCTCATTACTGGCTCCATGAGATGCTGGAAGGTGGTTGGCACTTTGCAGAGGCATAGGACTTAGCTGTGAACTGCCAAGACCCCTGATCTGTCAAAAATGCAGATTCTACAACCATGTCTCTGGGATCTCCAGTCACTTGCCAATGTCCTAATTTCAGGTCCAAGGTTGAGAACCACTGAACACAAGCAAGAGTGTCCATGATATGACTAATCTGGGATAAGGGAAAACATTTCTTTCAGCTTTTATAGTTCATGTAGAAGTACCATTTGCCTTTATGTTTCACCAGATCTAAAGGCTGTCAGATTAATTCAATAATCCCCCCCCCCACCAAATCTCATGTGCCCCACCATGTCCTGCACCTGTACCTCTTCACCAAAGGAATAAATCTTGGTAGTTGTTGTATAGGTTGGTCATCTCCGTTGTGGATGTGATGGAGCACTCAGTTGAGCCCTAATCATCCTCTTGGTTGAAGACAGACTGGTATTGATTAAGTAGACCTGGAACCTCTCCAATTATGCTGCAGTCAGATGGTTGGCCACCCTCTTCAACAAGTCTTCCAGCCAGGGCCACAGATTTTGCAATGTTGCTGGCTCCTCGGATCAGTCACATAACAATACACTCACAGTCAGCTTGCATTTCCCCAGTTCCATTCAGGCATGTATGTCTTAATCAGTTCCAACGGATTCAGCAGTCTTACAGTCACTTCTTCCCAGCATGGCAACAATTCCTTGCCAATGTATAATCTGCCCAATGGCATCATCTGGTCCAGAACCAGGTTCCTAGACTAGTACCCTTCATATGTGCCTTCACAACCACCTTGCTCCTGGCAAGCGCTACCACATGTCATGTGAGACAATGAATGAAATGGTGTTCAAATGAGCCTGAGGTCTCCATACCTGTCTGGATCATTGAGCAGATCCCTAGATGTTCATGGGGGTTCTGGAGTGTCAGCTCATCTTGGCCGAGTTCCAAGATCCTTCTGCCAACATTAACCATCACATCGTGGCTCTTGAGAGCATCCAATTCCAGTATCACATCCTCAACCTCCCTTGTGATGAACATTCACAGATGTATGATGCTCCAACTCTATGTCAACTCCAGCATGATCCAGTAAGTTATCTCCCAAAGGATGGTAGGGCTGATTTGGTTTCCTTGATGCCAAGCCCTTAACCAATGTCTGGTGTGATGACAGTCACAGCTAGCCTATGTTTACTAGTACCTGACACAGTTTTCCCCATATCCAGCCATTTGCAACCAGGCTCTCATTCATCTTCTGCCCAAGACATGCAGTGCCACTTGAGCTGTTGACAACGGCCCTGACATACCCCTCACCTGGTCCGCTAGCGTGGACAGTCCTTCACTAGGTAATGAGTTAGCTACAGATCACGCGTTACTTCTTGACGAATGAAAATTTTATATGAAAGGTTGGATGCGAGTCACTACTCAGCTTTTGTGGGAATGCTGGCATCGAGAGAGAGAGGAGGCACAATCTGCATTGAGATGATGTGCATTTACGCTGAAGTAGTACAACTCTACAAATCAATTTATCACACTTCCAGTAACATCAGCCACACGTATTATACACTATACCTCTATAACTGTTTCCACTTAACTTTCTTGCATTTCTTTTATTCCCAACATTTCTCCCTCATCTGAATTGCTGTTATTTTCATTGCATGCATACATCTGTACCACACTAAACTTTTGCAGTCGACTGTATACACAAACGCGACAGAGGAAAACAGAGGTGTCTATTATCGTAGCATAAACATTTGCTGACCTGTTTATTAAGGGTAGGCCAGCTCACTGGATTTCTGCTGAAGGTCATTCATCAAGAACTAACGCGCAACCTATACATCCCCAACACACCCCATTTGAATATCTTCAATTTCCGTGGGTTGACCCTGTGTCTGTGTAGTATAGTGTACTCCTGGTTTTCGAGGTAGGGACAGTTGTTACCTTGGCTGCCTCCATTCTCAATGTGGCCATTAGTGTCTTGTGGATATCTTGTAATTACCAAGCACCAGTCGCTGTATATCTCGATGTCATGCACCTAACCTACAAGAGAGTAGGCAACTTACTGGGACACATAACTAGGCAGGAGGTTCACCAGAGCCTTGTTGTTCACCAGCTGTTTAGTTGCCATGGTAAGGTCCTGCAGAATCCCACCTGCCTGTTGCAGCCTGACTTGAGCTGGCTGACAGCCTGCAGCCAAGCAATGGTTCTTGAGAGCCTCCCAGTTGTCTTTAGGCACCACCAATCTCAGAATCACATTCAGAACTTCTGCTGCCTGTCCCTGGAGGCTGGCTATCATTTGTATGACTTCCTCTTCTGCTGACCAGTTGTGAGTGGCGATGACAGCAAATTACCAGCAGAACACTTAAAAAGTTGATATTCCATAAAATTTGGGTGGCTTGAAACACATGGATGTTGTTGCATCCTGGCACCTCGACCTTCAAGTCTTTGAATCCTTGACTAAGCATTTCTTCCATCATAGTGCTCAGTTCCTTGCTTCATTTCCTTCTCCATTTTTCCATCCCAGATTCTATTTTGTTTCCAACTTCTCCAATAATTTTTTAAGCATCTCCTAACATCTCAGCTTTTATATCCCTCTTTGACACCAATGTAACTAATGAAAACACCAGTTGCTGCTAAGCACATTTTATCGTTTAGGCACTTAGCATAATGCAAAGGTTACACTTAATACACACATGCATGCACTCAGAACAAAAAGAACTGATCCATTGAATCAAAATCACAACTGGACTGAACTCTGCTGTCACTGTCAGCTGTGTACTGTCCGCCAGGTACAAGCCAGCTCCTTACTTAAAGTTGTTTTAACGTGGCTCAAAAGAAGAAGAAAGTGAAAAAGAAATTGCTCCCCAGCAAGCTGGGTACACAGCTCAAGTGGTAAAAGTGAGGAATTCCTGGATTCACAGGTGTTACATGCTGCTACCAATACCGGTACTTCAGTTAAAAAGCTCATCTAGATCATTGTTTCAAACTTGTTCAGAAAAACATAATTCTCTTTGTAAGTTTTAAAGCTTTCATGGTGAGCATTATTAATTAAGGCTTCACGGGTGATCAGCCGTGTGAGGTTTAAAAACATCGAGTGGAAAAGTGTATGTAGGCCAAACAGGAGGCACAATAGAAGAAAGATGTAAAGAATACCAACACAATATCAGGCTCCTACAACCAGATAAGTCGGCAGTGGCCGAGCACTGTATAGTGTATGCCCATAACATAAGCTTTGAAGACATCAAAGTTCTGGATCATACTTATAAATACTGGGACAGGGTCATTAAGGAAGCCATCCAAACCAAACTACATACAAACAACTACAACAGGGACCACAGACTTCAACGAAGCCCTGCTTGGGCAATAGCCATCAAACACATCCAGAACAGCAACTACAGTGATTCCGGACCCAGTACTGACCCTCGAAAAAACACTGCGGCCAGTGATAAACGTAGTCTGAAACAGCAGGCCCAATCACAAATCATCACCCGCTCATTGGCCAGGGCAACGCAACTCCCTCTCACCTAACATTGTATATATATGGGGAGTGGAAAGCTAACCGTCAGTTTTCATTCTGATGAAGGCCAAGGAGTCTACAATGGCCGAAAGCTCAATGTTTTTAAACCTCACAGGGCTAATCACCCGTGAAGCCTTAATTAATAATTCTCTTTGTCTTGTTTTCTTCTAGATATCATCACTTTGGGTTTTTCTTTATTGAAGGTCATTCATTTTTAAGTTGTTCCACTTGTACCCCACCTTAAACTTCAGGGGCTCACCAGTGGGTTTTGACTCTTTGGATCTTTTGTACATTGGATCACATACACTTTCACACTCTCATTCAGACTAGCCCAAGACTACCCCAAGTTTGTCTTTTTTTAATTCGACAACAGCATAACTTTCCATTTGCACGTGCTCACATGCATGTGTATTTATGCACGTGCATGTGTGCACCTGTATTATTATTACATGTATTATTACGTTCATTGCTGCAATATTTAACAAAATACTAAGCATAGTTTGGTTTTAACTTAATTTCTCTTCTGTAAATCATTCCTTTGATATTAGTGTTGTCTAATATAATACATTTTGAGTCACCATGTCCTACATTTTAAGTAGAAGGAATCTGATAATCCTGCTAATGAAAATACATTACCGTCTGTTTCTTTGCAGAAATTCAATAATAATCCGTCCAGTGTAAGTGGGTATCTTCAGCCAGGTCCCTGCAATGGAGGTGTGCCCCTTATGGGAGTTCCTGTCCAAGTTGAAACTAAAATTAATCCTGCTCTTCTTGTGGGAGCAAATGAAGTTAGTCACCATCCATCAGTCACCAAACGCCTCAAAATCAGCTAACAACAACATTTCTAGTCATGAGGAGATAAAACTGTATTTTTACTGTTCCTCAACCTTTATCTTGCCAACTGCCATATATAAAAATCAACCATTGGTTGTTATGTTGAAAGAAGAGAAAAACCATGGGGATGCTGGGAGTATAAGGTAGGGGACCATATGTGCTTTTGGCTTCTCAATTACATTAAAATATAATCTTTTACCAAAACAAAAATAATGTTAAAACACAAAAATGAAAAGCAGAAATAACATTTAAATCTGAATATACATAAAAGTAAATATATTTGTCTAAATACTGCATTGGGTTTAAGCAGATGACACAAGAATGGAAAATATTTTACTTAAAACACAGTAATTAAACTATGCTATTTATGTTTTAGTTAGTAATAGTTAATGGCACTTATAAAGTTATTTTGTTACAAAATCATAGTGAGGTAGTTTTGGTTCCATGGTGCTGTAGAAAATTACTAATGTATACCTCAGCATTGTTTAAAATACTTTTATCATGTAGTAATATAAATATAAATATCTGCATATATATGACCAACTTTTGGTGCATTTTTTGGAAGAGTTAAGTGCTTGTTTAAATAAGATGTTAGTCTTATTAATCTTGCAGGTGCAAAATACATGTTGTACTTATGTGGTTCTTAAGCATTGAAGGATTGTGTTCTCAAATCAGTCCTAAAAATTGCCCGGTGTTCTATTAGAAATGCCGCTATCAGATAAGCAGTCAGCTTGCACTCTAGAGATATTTGAAAGTGCCAGTAATTAGGTTCAAATTGTGCTGTGCTTTATGAAAAGAATATTTAATTTGTAATACAGATTTAATTTTTAAACATTAATCAGGGATTTTACAGAAGAGCTAGGAATTTACAAGTTTTGGAAACATATAACTGCAGGGCATTTTGGTTGGGAGTTGTGGCATTAAATAGCAACACTGCTTACCTTAAATGTGTGATTTAAATTTAAAATGTGTGGTTTGAACTGAACACTTTGTTCTCTGTCTGTAAGCATCATTGTCACTCATTTTTGTGTGTGTGCGTGTGTGTAAAATCAAAGCAAAACAGCACCATGTTGCCAAATAACTAAACATTTAAATACAGAGGGTATTCAGCTGTATTTTCAATTTACAGAAAAAATATACATATGTAAAAAGTGAGAAAAAAAATGATGGCACATTGACGAGCTTATTGAAAACATTATCGAGTTAGGCACTTTCACACCAAAATCATGATCGAGCAAGAATTTGTAAGATTGACAGATAAAAAATATATATTCTTCCTGCTGCATTTTTGCTCAAGATTCCATCCATCCATCCATAAAGTAAATTATTCTTTTTAATTGTTAATTGTATTGGAGAAAAAGGAGGATCTGAATATGTAGGGTTTGGATACATTCCTTAAGATACAAGTACAATATTAGTTCTTGTTAATGATATTGAAAAAGCATGTTTGTTAAATGATTAAGCATGATGATTCACATGAATTTTTTGTGTAAACTTTCAGAAATATTCACATTCAAAACTTGAATTGTAAACTTTGCATTTTAACTGTTAGTTGTATCATATATGTAAAATGTTTTCTAATTCTGTAAATTGCTTCAGAAACTTTGAAATGGCTGCTGTTAATGATTGTAAAAGTATCATTTATAAAAGTTTACATATTAAAAGTTTCTGAATGATTTCACTTCTAAAAGGGTGTGTGCAATATATGTGTAAAACTCAATATTGTTTGCCTTTTCAATCACAAAGTGCATGACTGTCTTTAAAAAATTCATTGTAGTCATCATGCTATGATCTCTTTGTGATGTTTTACCAATATTCATTGTTTCTTTTTGTTCTTTCGTTTGTTTTCTTCTCCTCCTTTTATATAAGGTCATGCTCAAATTGAGATTTATTTCTTTGAAAAGCCATGTTGCATTTTACCTTCAATCATCAGATATTCTGTTTCCATTTTCTGAAGTAGTTGTAACTGTTAAGGTGGTTTACGTATAATATATAAAAACAATTACTGTGTCCTTCAGTATTGAAACTTAAATCTTGAGCAGTACAGTATAACTTCATAACTTATGTTGGGATTTTGCTATTAATATTCTCATCATTAAGGTAATGCCCAATATTCTTTCTCGCGTAAAAATAGGTAAGAAATCAAGATTACAGCAATCTTTGATATCTTGGAAAATAAAGGGCATTGGTGACTTTCTACACTGCCTTACCAAATTTTGAAGTAGCTCATCTCTACCAGCATGGGAATAAGCTGGTAATGCTAATAAGATGTTCTTAACCAGATTATGGTAGTATTTTTAACATAAATTGGGAGAGCACATAATCTGTGATATGGAACTGAAATGTGTTCTATGCTGATATTGCATGAGCAACTACATAAATTAACATACCTTTACACAAAAGTAGAGCTACAGTCTGGTGAGAAAAAATAAATTCCTTCCAATGAGCATTCATTTCATACTGCTAAGTATATTTTATTTCTTATTTGTACAGTTGGATCATGACCTTAAAACCTAAATATGAAAAACAATGAATATTGGTATTTAGTTTTATGAATGCTTTGGGCACCAGTATTCAGATATAGTTCAATTAAGCTAAGAAAGTCAGGTTGTGCCTAGTAAGTTCAGTTTTCAAAACACAATTATTTCTTTTGTGTGTATTTATCAAGATTTTAGAAACTGTGGTAGGAATGTAAAATAAAAGAAAATATTAGATTTCTAAGGAATAAAATATACTACACAAAACATTTTTGGGGGATATTTAAAGTGTGCTATATATTTACTATATGGATAATGCCTATATATCTACCAGATCATTGTGTGTTCTCTGTTTCATTTGTTCAAGGTGGTTTAATGGTAAGTTGTGATACAGTTGCTTATGAAGGAAAACTAATATATCAATGGAAGAAATTTCTCACAGCAAACTACAAAAGAATAAAAAAATTAAGAAGAAAATCAGTGTTTCAGTGTATTGCATATAAAATACAGAACGCAGTTAAATGTTTAATTGTTTATGTCCATGTCTCTAAGTTTTCCGAAGGCATCATGAAAAACATTCTGTTTGTATGGCTTTATTATGTTCAGGAGTCGTAAAAATAAATAACAGTTTTTAATAGCTTCATAAATTTATGTCAATACACGTTGCTGTATGTCAGGATGGTTCAATATTTGGCAACTAATTGATCAGTTCTAGTTTATAATGGAAGAAGCAAAGAATATTTCAGTTACCTGTTAGAAAGGTACTGCTAACTGTTTGCCATTTAATGTTTCTATAATGTGATACATGTAAAATCATCCTGTTATTGGAAGTTTTCTTTTTATCCAAATTAATGCTTTTCCTCCTGCACAATATTGCTTGATGACAGATATGGAATGTATAATTCTATACATGCTTGGTAATTACTCAGTGAGATATATCCTTTGAATGTATTTATTTTTCTCTCATGACAAATTTGGAACTATTTATTTTTGTATTAAACTATAAACTGTATATTATGTGAATTTTTGTTTTGCTTGGAAGTAAAGCAGCATAGGTTTATCCTTTCAGTCATAATTATGTGTTCCATTGAAAGCCATTGTATTAATGTTAATTCTTATAACTGTAAAGAAAGCAAAAGAACTAGTCATTCATTTTTGTTGGAGTGTAATATATTAAGCTGTACATATATTATATTCACTTGTATATGTGTGAGTGTGAATGTATATAAATATGTGTGATCTAAAATATTTTTTGTTGTGGATGTGAAGAGAATGTTGAAGTTCAAATGTTCTGTTCCATGGAAATAAGTTCTAAATAATAAATATTTAGACATTTAACTTAATAGAATCTACAAATGCTTTGCTTCTTCCACTTGTTAATTGGTTATTTATGGTGGCATGCTTTCCCATTTTCATGTCCATAGTTGATTGTATGTGCCTCATCATTTTCACATATCATTAACAGAAAAGAAACACTGAATGCAGTGTATCACTGAGGAATGGATGGAATTCCCATTCTTTTTTGTTTGGCACATATTGTTTGCTTTTGTAAACTGCCTTGAAAAAGAGAAAAGAAACAAAAATGTTATCCCTTCCTGTTGTGATTTAATGTATGTTTGACGTAGTTAGATCAGTTTTTGTACACTTGTTTGGTACGGTGGAATGTAAGCAAATGTCCACAAAGAAAGACAAGCCTCAATTATTTACCTCTATTCATTATCCTTTCCGGGCTTCCTATTCTGAAGCTTTCTGTCTCGTTCATGTATAGAAACGCATTATTTCATAAATGACAATGGCAACTAAAAACACTAAGTGGGAGGAAGAAGGGATGCGTCAGGAGCCTGGTACTTAAGGGGTAGCAAGGAAGGAATAAAATATCAATAGTGGATTTGTCACTTTACATAGTATACAGCATGTTTGGGGTATGAATGATTTTACATGATTGTATACATGGAATGAATAAACAAACTGTAAAATTCAGCCAGCATAAATGATAAAATAACTGAATCAGGTAAATTATGCATAGCATTGTAACAGATTAAGGCTAATGGTGCGAATGTTCTGTTGACTAATGGTGATATGCTGTAATACGTATGTTCATAGCTGTGATAGGTTTACAAGCAAGTCTTTAAAGGTGTCTGGGAGGGTTGGGGTCCAATTCAACTATTCAAGGAACAAACAAAATCAAATGTAAAGGTTATTCAAATACAAATTTTAAGAGAGTGTGGATATTTTAAACACATTATTATTATTATTATTATTATTATTATTATTATTATTATTATTATTATTATTATTATTATTATTATTATTATTATTATTATTATTATTATTATTATTATTATTATTATTATTATTATTATTATTAATAATAATAATAATTAATAACGCGCACTGTGAAAGCTTTAAATCTTACATTACTAAATGAATATTAAAAATAGAAGAACTATTGACAGTGAAGTATTCTTCAAGTTTTAGTTTTTTATTTTGAGTCACTTATTTACACACACCTTCACTAATAACTGCTTTTTTAAGCGGAAACGTTTTCAGGACCATTCGATCCCATCTTCAGCCGTTGGATCCAACGGCTGAAGATGGGATCGAATGGTCCTGAAAACGTTTCCGCTTAAAAAAGCAGTTATTAGTGAAGGTGTGTGTAAATAAGTGACTCAAAATAAAAAACTAAAACTTACATTACTATTCTTACTGTTCAGTGAATTAGGCAGTAAATTTCATCTTCAAGGCAACATGAATGCTCTAATGCTGGGGTCGGCAAATCTGTACAGGCTGATGATGTGACATATCACCATCAGGGTCAAGCATTATGACCCTTCCTCTGTCACTCAACAGGAGTTCAAATGAAAACAAACTGTGGTGGACACAGCATCAATAGATATGGCTCTTTCGAAACCACAAAAATGCAGAGGAACCTTCCTATTCCAAGAGGAGTGGAAAGAACAGTATTTTTGCTGCACTGTGGGTAAATAGTGAAATGTCTGTTATATTTGAAAGTTTTTATTGGTGCTTCCAAGTCAAACATTAAATGACACTATGAACATTGTCTACAACCAAATCACAAATATGAAATCTTAAGATATTTTAAAATAATATTTCAAAACCAATCTTTGTCAGTAAATGTAAGAATAAGTTGAAGTATTCAATGAAATTTCTTAGTCTAGTGAAGAAGCAGATAAAGCGTACCTACACTAAGTTTACAAAGCCTGAAAGGTCGTTGTGTAAAGCCACAGGTACAAATTAAGATTGCAAATTTACAAACACAATTTTTAAATCACAATTACAAAACAATGCTGGTTTACTTTTATGGAGAGAACTTGAATGACAACATTTCCATCTCTTTGTTCGTTTGCTGCGCAGTTCTATGTATGAGGAATTTCGTTCTAAACTGAAGGTTGTAAAATCTAAAAGCAGGTCGTGATTGATAGATGAAAACCTATGTCAGTCATATGAATTAATGTTAGATCTGTGCGAAACCATAGCGCTCCTGATGAAGTAAAGAAAACATTAATAAAAATAAATGTTAAAGCACTCTCAGTCTATGTATATTTATTAAGCATGTATAAAATGAAATGTGTGTTAGAGAAATACCTTTTCATGCCACTGCAGCTTTCAAACCTCCTGCTTCAAACCGTGCATCATTTTTATGCTGGGTTGTGTTCCCTGACGTTACAATTTGTGCAATCGCAATGACCAATTTGCCAACTTCTGCTCTAATGTCTCCATTCAAAGAAAGGTTTAAAAACATTAGAATATTGCATCCAGGCATCACATATCCTAACCAATTTTTTCTGCCTTTTAGGGCTGCTTCCATCTCAAATTTGCAACATTATTTTATAGTGGTTTCTTGATTCACTTGGATCTTAAAATGTTCTCAGAAAAAAGGAAAAAAAAAAAAAAAAAGAACAAAGAAGATCTCACAGCCCACTTGTTGATTTTGTTAAATGTATTACTGATCACTAAATTTGTGAAACGTTTATAAAGGCCTTGTCATGCAAAAGCAACATATTTTAATTTGTATGAAAAGGAACATCCTCTTAAAGGAAAGACAGGATGTTTCTAAGAAAATGCTTAAAAATAGTTTCTATCATGAGGTAGTATGAAGGAACCTTATCTTTGCTTACTTCGTTCCACACATGTGAAAACTGGTACTGGAAATGCTCTTGTTGTGCCGAGTGGGAATTTTTGATCACATTGAAAATTCTAAACATCATTGGTAAAATAAGCTTTATCTTTCACTATACCTGTGACAAAGAATGAGGCTTGTGTATCCTTTTTTTACTTTATCTACTGTGTAGTAACTAGGGGAAGTATTTTATAACCCAAAAATTACATGTTAAGATTTACTGGAAATATATGTTTTGAAGCCCCATGAATCAAAAAAAAAAAAGAAAAAAAAACATTCTTAGAAAAAGGTCTGTATGTATGTATGTCTGTCTGTTTGTGAATAGTATAACTAAAAAACTAAAACTCGGTTATCAACCAAAGTTGGTATTTAAGTTTAATATCTTTCAAGGATGCGACACAAAAGATTTTGAAGAAAATTCCTCCACTCTAAACTACCCTTTACATGGAAAACTTTATTAAAATTTTGATTTTCTCAAACGTTTTGATTAAAATGGTGTATGTTAAAGATATTTTTATGGCAAACAAAATGTGTATTTTGAATTTTCTGGCTCTACCCAACATAGTTCTGATTACTCTTGATGACTTTCGCATAACTGGGAAACCATAAGAGATAGACCAAATCTCACTAAACAAAGACATATTAAATCACACACTTTGTGTAAAAATATATTTTTTTGTGGAGTGAACCATTTTGGAGATATTCCTAGTTATTTGTGTGAGTTTTGCAATACTTATACTTTTCTCAAAAGGAAGGTTATTCACCTTTTTATGTTTTGGCCGTGCAAAAAGAAAGGAATTTCAAATCCTTCATATAGCAACCACTCTTAAAACATTTGACTCACTCAAAGCCTACTGTATTTCCCTTGTACCTATAAGGAAATAAGCAGTAAGGTAATTTCTGCCTATGTTTATCTCAAATGACATAAAGATGGAGGACTAAGAGCTTTAAGAATAGTTAGTACAAGAGTAGAAAAGCCATGTGAGTGCAACACATCAGATTTTTTCTCTAAAGTACTGGTAGGATACTGCTCTAGGCAGGTAAGAGGTGCTACATTACTACTTCTTCCTGTAGTATCACATTGGAATTCTGAAATCCGTGGTTTTTAGGTTGTGAAATCACACTTTATGATTATCGTACTTGCTGAGCTTCTGCTGTAAATGTTATCTCTACTAATAGGAAACATATCCTTACAAATTTTGGGCTTCATGCAAGTTGCAATCAGCTTTGCTATGCATTATAAACCGATAGAGATGTACCTGATTTGAAAACAAAGCCTATCTTTATCGTGTAGGCACTTGACACATCGTCATATCTACTTAAATTAAAATTTGTGACTAAACTTTTCATCTTTTGAAGCTCTTTATAAATTTAAATGTGTAATCAATTTATGGTTACTACCCACATATATACACCAGAGGGTAAAATGATAGTTAATATCTGCACATCTTTAGTTAGTGATTGACATTTCAACCAGTGTAGACAACAGCATTGTCACTTTTAGCTTTTTGTGACTAAATTTATGATTATTACTTGCCTATGTACACCCACGAGAGTGAAATGGTAGTTAATGTCTGCACATCTTTATGAGGGGTGTCTCAAAAGTAAGTTACACTATTTTTTTAAATCTGCGCAGTAGGTGGGAAAAGTCTGGGTGTAGTGGCAATCCTGTAAAATTCCGAGGCAGTTAACCTTTACTGCTTGAACATTAAAATGCCAGTAACAATGTAGACTCCCCTCGCCCCTACCACCAATTATGAAGTTCGTGCTGTAATTCTTTTTTGGCAGCAAAAAATAGATGTGCGACTGAAATTCATCACGAGTAGTGCATTGTGTACAGTAAAGACATGTCAAGACCGGGAGTTTCTTGTTGGCATCACTCGTTCATTGAAGGTGTGAGAACAAAAGGATGGGCCAACACCAAAATAAACAAAAGTTGTTACATCGGCTGGCAAGGTCATGGCAACAATATTCTGGGATTCTAAGGGAGTATCTTCCTTTCATAGAAGTTTGAAAACAGTGTTGTTGTAATTAATTTAATTTAAAAGGTGAGTTAATTAATAACACTGAACAACATTCACAACATATTCTTCCGGGAGAATATGTTGTGAGTGTTGTTCAGTGTTATTAATTAACTCACCTTTTAAATTAAATTTCTAAGGGAGTGCTTTTGATCGACTACCTCCCCCAAGATGACAGCTGCTCACTATTGTGAGATGCTAAGAAAATGCAGAAGGGCAATTCAAACCAAAAGAAGGGGAAAGTTGAGCAAAACAGTTTTTCTGTTTAACAATAATGCTCACCTGCACACTGCTCATGAAACTCGAGCCTTGTTTGAGCAGTTTCGATGATATATTTTCGGTCATCCACCTTACTCACCTGACTCACTCACCGAGTGATTACCATGTTTTTCCACAGCTGCAGCAACATCTTGGGGAAAGGCGCTTCATAAATGATGAGTTAAAACAAGTAGAAAGATCGCTAGCCAGTTTGGCGGGAGAGTGGTTTGACACTGGGTTAGAAAACTGTTATCAGGGTCCCAAAAGTGTATTGAGATTCAAGGAGATTACTAGAAAAATAGTTACTGAATGTGGCTTTCAAAATATATGCTTTTTGAAATATTTAAATACCTTGTTATTTTTTAAAAAAATAGTGTAGCTTACTTTTGTGACACCCCTCGTGGTTTATTATGGACATTTAAACTGGTGGAGACAAGAGTATTGTCACTTTTAGCACTGTCCTCCATGTGGCCGTTGGCATGGCAGAAACACGAATAATAACTACCACACAACTTCATGGGAATTGACAGATTAAGGCAACAAATACAAAAAGAGAATGAAGACTTAATTTGAAGTGTTTAAACACAGTGGCCATCAAATTTGATTCAATATTTATGCCTGCATTTATTGTAAGATAACCAATAATTGTATAGTGCAGTATTTCAAGAAAATCCACAAGTAAACTTAACTTCTTGTTTGCTTGACTAATAAAATACAAAAGCTAGACAGAATGATGTGAAGCTATTTTAATTACAGCATATTAAATAAAAGAGCTATATGTGCAATTTTATGTTTTATTCAAATGGGAAGAGTGTTGCTCATTTGTGAATTGCTATTACAATGTTATGATTTGATATGGTAGAATGTTCTTTTCTCCTGTAGTATCCATAAATATGATGGCAAATCGCATCCTGCTGAAAAGGATCCAGGTTTGTAACTGACTTACCTCTCTTTTTTCCTGGAGTTTCAAGTATGGATGATGATGGTTGGTTCACTTCAAGTTCATATTTTTATTTGCCTATTTAATTATTGTGTTCTTACTTACTTCCATTGCACATGCTGTTCTATCTAGGACTTAAGCAATAGAAATTAGAAGCCCCCATTCTCTCTTTTGTTCAAAGTACTTCCTTAATAAATATACTGCGTGGAAGGGAACTTATTACATTCCTTCTAATATGTGCTTCAAACAAAAAGCCAAATGGCATTTTGTTCTTGGTTTTTGTTCCAAATGGGATGCGTAATCCCACAAGAATGTATGAAAATAATAGTTTGTCAGTTGTAAGATGTGTAGAGTAACATATTTCTGACATAGCTTCGGTAATAATTATGGGACATCACACAGGGTTTTGAAATAATCACTTAAAAGAAGGGAATATTCCGAGCAGCCTTTTCAGATGTGAAGTAACTAGGCAACATTACGTTGAGGTTGGTCAGGGATCTGAACCAGTTTCTGGATGTAAACATCTCGGCCGCTTGCAAATACAATGCGGGGTGGTTTTTGGAGATAGCAAGTGCAACTGGCATTCTGATTGGCCTACACTCACACAGTAAAAAATGGAAGGACATGGTATGGTATTTGTTTTTCCTCACATGACATATCACTGCAGTGTTTGTTTATGTACAGACCTGGTGAAAGTGACACCAACACAACCTACAGCATTGCCAGCTTATCTGTCTCTTGTTTTTAACAAAACTAAAATATCTCCATAGGAAATGTTCAGAGACAAAAATGTAAGATACAAAATGTCTTTCAAATACAGAGATCTATCACTGGTTTAAATTAATGTAATGACTTCCCTTCTACCAAGTATAATTTCATGTGCTTATCTGCTTATTGGAATACCTCTTCCAAAAAATTTTGGTTCATGTTTCCAGAAGGTTTTGGTTTGTATTTCTGACTTAATTATTTTTAGCTGACAAAAATATATAAGCCTGATATATACACCTAATGTAGAAATAATCACTGTATTTTATGTTAGCAATTGCCATTGTAATACCAACACTCCACAACATAAACAGTGCATTCAAAACAAGTAAATTGTTGTATATAGGTATGTGATATCAACATCTTTCTGATTTATGTGTAACACAGTAGCATACTAGCATTAGATATTCTCCTGGAAAGGAATTCAGTCACCATGCTAAATGAAAAAACACATGGTATTCAATGTTACTGCTTAAGTTTGCACCTTTTGTTGCCAAGAAAACTGCTTGGAAACAGCTTGCCTCTAATTGGTGCCTTCGTCAGTTATTAGACCAGGGTAACGTATTAACTCCCTCCATCTCCATGCTACAGTTTTCAGAACAGAATAGCATGGGGCCAACGTCAATCACTAACTAAAAGTGTGTGAACCTATAGTTCAGGAGTGTACGACCTAATTTAGGCCAAGGGCCATTCTATTCTAAAACAGTTGACAGAGGGCCACAGTGATCCACCACCCATGTAAGCCTAATTATATCTTACTTTTCAATTAGGACTTCTCTTTGTTTAATTTAATAGGTAGTCTAATATTCAATACATTAGTTGTTTTCTAGTGCCTTGCATCTGGCAATGAAGCCTATTATTACATTAATAGTAATAATAGGCCTTTTATTGTCATGCCTATTAGTTTAATTACTGATCATAACAGAACAAATCACAAATGTTATTCACTTTATTAAGAAATTTGACACTGTGTAAGTTTTGTTAAATGTTCAATATCTGATTCTTCTGCTTCTTTCCCAGATTACCCTCTCCTTATGTAGGACTTACACCCCCTAGGACTTACAAGCCAGTGCCTAGAGTCAGACGCCTGTCGGGGAGCAGAGGGACCTCTGGACCAGACAGAATGAAGACCTGGAAGCAGGTAGTCAGCCAAGCACCAGGTATGATAGTAAGGAAGAGGATGATATGAAATGCAGGTGAAATGGATGATCTGAAGGGTGATAATGGAGTAATTGGTGGAACGAATGATGGGGGAAACCGGAGAACCCGGAGAAAAACCCACCCAGACGCCACTTCGTCCACCACGAATACCACATGCGGGTCCCACCTAGTTGGTAGGTGAGCAGCTAACCACTCAGCCACAGTGCCGCCATTATACTTCCAGACTCAGAGAAGGATGAGGAATAATCCTCACTGGAGAAAAATTCCTACCCCCCTGCCGGGAATCAAACCCGGTACCCCTTGCACAGCACAATATCTGATTCAATGTTTAATATTACAAAGCACGTGCTTGCTTCCAAATTTTCATCTGCAAGCCTGGATCAAGTTTTGGATTTCAATGCATGGTCATGGAGATAGCACAGTTCTTTAGGCAAGTACAGCTTGCAGAAATCAAGGAATGATATATCATCAAATTTTGCTTTCAATTCTGTATTGTTCTGCAGGCACTGTCTCAATATCAACATACAAGTGTTGGGAAAATAATTAAAATTATGTTTCAAACTTTCAAACATCTTGAAAATGGGTGTTCAACTCTTCAGTGAGATTTTTCAAGAGGTCAATTTATTTCCCCAAATTAGATCTGTCCATAGATTCCATCAGTTTGCTCATCAGGAAAATTGAAAGTACTCCACCATTTATTTCTGTGTGCCGGACTAGAAGTTTTCTTTCAAAAGATTTAATTAGGCTGAACAGATCATGAATCATGTGGTTTTTGCCTTGCATTTTGGTATTTAGTTCATTGAGATGTTGCACCATATCAACCAGAAATGTCAAGTCAGATTACCATTCACTGCAGTCCTGTTACCCCTTGTGAAGTTTTGATTTGTCAAAAACAACCTAATTTCTTCCCGAAGTTCATACATGTTACCTGCACTGAGCCATCAAACTTGGGTAAAATATATGTTATCATAATCTGCATCTGGTTCTGTAAATAGATATTTTGAAAGCAAAGCATATTAAATATTCATTAATTTTAAATTTATCTTCAAAGAGCCACAATTTATCTTCTGGCAGACTGCAGGTTGTGCACCATTGCTATAGTTAGTGTCTTGCCATACCCATTGCATATAGGGACTAGTGATATTTGTAATCAGGTGAATTTATAGTCATGGATTTCGCCATTGGATGCACAATATGGTGGCTGGTGATTAATATCACCCACAGGAGAGAAGCAGGATGCTGCAGGCGTGCAATGACCAGCAATTTTGTTCAAGGTAGAAGTTTCTTGTATATGCAAATAAACATTAAGTAGGACCAATGGTTTCCTTCCAAAGAAGCCATGCTAAATATTTTTGTGCCCTCTGCTCGGTTTGAACCTGAGAACCAAAGGCTTGTATGGAACCATTAGGTCATGGAACAGACCAATTTATAGAGGAACTATATTGCAGCTTAACATCAAGAAGTTACCATTAATTTTGTTATTCTCCTTTATTCTTATGTCACTAGTTTTCCAAATGTGGTGCTT
Source organism: Tenodera sinensis (assembly GCA_030765045.1). Classification (NCBI taxonomy): domain Eukaryota; kingdom Metazoa; phylum Arthropoda; class Insecta; order Mantodea; family Mantidae; genus Tenodera; species Tenodera sinensis. The sequence continues at coordinate 28,313,290 of CM060972.1, forward strand.
TGTGAAAAAAGGAGGTGGGTGCCTGCCCTGGGGAAAAAATGTTACATTCAGAACCTTTGCTTCTCAAACAAATAAAAATAGCTCCAAAATTTATTTGAACAGCCCTAGCCAAAAATATTACATGCAAGACCTTTGATTCACAAGCAAATAAAGTATAATGCTAATAACTGGTCTCTTAATAACACTGGTGCATGTTTCCTATTGCTTTTTCTTCACTTTTGTCTTAAATATAATTTATTGAGTCATGAATTTTTTATAAATAGAAGTTAAACTTTTATTTTCATACCCAAACAATAGTTATCATTTCATTGAGCTATGTGCACCTATTTCTGATATATTTGTCCCTTGGTCATCATGTGTTTAAACACTGAAGCCACAGTAGCACATCACTCAACACTGATTTAAGTTATAGTTGATTAAAACAAAAACCGTATACAGCTGAACCTGATTTATGCATATATCAAAGGGGAATAGGGAAGATTACTTGTAGCTCAGAATTGCTTACAAATGAGTGTTTGATAATGCATCATATATTTTTCTTTAAAAAAGCAATACAGTGGGCTCACATGTGTAAAATTTTACAAATAACAAGGATATGTTCGAAGAAAAAATAATTTGGAACTTGGTCATGCTTTAAAGAAATCAGTTAATTTGGCTTGGTTCTCTTTTCTTGCATTAAGCGCATACACCTCATTTTGTTACTGATGACTATATGTAGCATGGTACAACCAATTCCTAAGTCTCAAGCAATGATTTCATGTGGATTTGATTTTTCATAAGAATTTTAATTCCTGATTAACTGTATTACATTTCCTTTTTCTACTCTCCATGGCTGATTAAAAGCAATTGAGAACTGAAAGGCAAAACCGCTGTTAATCAGTAAACACGAGGTGCTGAACATTTTAACCTTTACTTCTCATTTGTTGCTACAACATTGTCGTGCCGAAAGCTGCCTGCTCAGCTTGCGTCTTTGTCAACAGAGATAAGAAAAATTTGCCTCTAGCTTCTTTTAACAGTGTATGCCATATCCTCATAATTAACATTATGTATAAATAATGTTCTATTAACATGTTTCTAAATTACATTTTGCTGGAACCTACAAAAATATACGTATAAATACGAATTAATTGTACTGGGTTACGTATAAAGCAGGTTCAACTGTATTAACTGATATACAACCTCTGAAAAAGTTGGGTGAAAGTGTAACATTCACGTAGATGAACTATGAACAGCAGTTACCTTACTGTCCTTCAAAGCAGTCCCCTCCCATTGCTATGCACCGCTGAGACCTGCGATACATGTCCTGGAAACATTGCAAAAAGGCTTCCTTTGAGATGGTGTTCGAAAGCCTCATCACATTGCGTTGGATGTCAGGAATACCGTCAAATCTCGTTCCTTTCAAAGCGCTCTTGAGTCGAGGGAATAGGAAGAAGTCAGGAGGATTGAGATGTGGCGAGTATGGTGGATGTTCCATTTGCACCACCCCGTGTTTGGTCAGAAACTGTTTGACGATATTGGCTGTGTGTGGGCGAGCATTGTTGTGAACAAAAAACCAGGAACCTTGTGCGTACTGGCGCTGGAATATCCACTATCAGTATTCACCGAACTTTATTGTCAGAGGTTGTATATTAGGAAGTTTATATACTACTAGGTAACTTGCATTTTTAATTCTAGATTTACTTCCGCTTAATTTTTCACAGAATATTATCACTAAGCACAAACAAACAAACATACATAAGGAAGCCAATTGGCTAGAAAAAGATAATTACGAATAATTTTCTTCCACAATAGCTGTCTAGGATAAGGTTGGAAAGTGTAGAATAGGGGTATGTTATCTCATCCATGGTTCATATCCCAGCTATGGCATTGAATTTTTCAGTCTAATAGAGTATTTCTCTACTTCAGGAGACTGAATAGAAATAGAAATTTTGCTCTTCATGTCTCATGACAGTAATATTGCAATGAATGCTTACATATGGTTTCATTCATCCTTGCTTCAGACTTAGATATGCTCCCTGTCACTGGCATTTATGTGTGCTGTGCTCTTCCATGAACCCAGTAGAAATTTTAATCGCATGTTCCAAGCCTTACACATACACTGCAGCTGATGCCAAGGTGCAGAACTTATCATGAGCCATAATATTCATATTTAACTGATTTGGAGGCAAAATAAAAAAAAACAGGAAGACTAGTTCTGCAGTAAATCATTATGGATCAATATTATAAGCACATGGCAAAATGTTTTATCCATGAAATAAACCATAAAAATGACAAAATCTGAAGCTGGCAATGAAATTGTTGCCTTATTGCAGTAAAATTGGAACAAGCTTTTGTTGTAGCACAGTGGTAGCACACCTGCATCTGGCACTGGGGGGGAGGAGGGGGGGACCCTGGTTTGATCCCCAGTACCGCCATGGGGTTTTTCTCTGCTGGAAAGTGTGGTCCAGGGTGCACTCAGCCTCATTAGGCCTCTGAGGAGTCACTTGAGTAGCTGCCACTGGTAGAGAAGACCACATAACAGGGACTAGGGCACTGAACACAACCCACCTCCAGTACTGCACCCCACTCACAACGCCTGTAGTGGGCTGAGGTGGGGGACGCAGTGGTTGGCCAGTAGGCTTTTGCTCAGATGGACTTGTGCCACAGGGTTACATTGTTTTTTACAAGTTTTTGTAGTGTACAATGGCTTCAAAGAATGTCTCTGTCCTAATTGCAAACTGGTGATATTTCTGTTCTTAATTTTATTACTTTTAAATACTAATTAAGTTTGACTTTCGTAGTATTGTATTTTGTCCTTGTAGGGTATTGTAAACATCATGTACAAGTTTCTTAAAATTATAAAGATCTATACAAGGGAAAAGATTCAGGCACTTTTAATTTAGCTTCTTCCATTTGACAAACACCAATTTGATAAAATAACTAACAAAGAAGTAAAACAATAGTATTTTTAAAAACATGCTGCTTGCAAGATCTTAATACATCTTTCCTGAAACTTTACTTTATTGGTCAAAATCAGTGTAATTAAAATATATTTAGTGCTAAGTAAACTGTCAAACAGCGTCCACAGATTGTGGCCCAGGTCACTTGGTGTTTCAGTTAAGTGTTTAGCTTCGTAGATGCCTTCATTCTCATCATCTCCACTAAGGCTCTATGTTATGTAGAGGCAAACCCCAAACCACTTCATGCACAACCCATGAAGTTCAATCGCCAATAGGATATAATATAATAGAACATCGCAGAGGAGATGGGCATGTTGAATGGCTCCATATTTATTCTGATGGATCATTGATATCAAACCAAGATGGAGCAGGTGCTGGAGTCACATGTCACCTCTTTTCCTATTACAAATCTTTAAGTTATGGAACTACTAACTTTGATGGAGAAATTGAAGCAATTCGAATGGCCCTACAAAATCTTTTGTACAGAATTTCACATTTTCAGCAAGCAGTTATTCTCTCAGATTCCAGGGCAGCAATCATAGCAATTACTTCCAAGTTGTCACCAAAAAACCAAACAATTATAGAATGTTGGAAAATCCTTACCCATCTAACAGCACTTCAAAAACACCTAATCTTCCAATGGATACCAGCTCACTGTGGACTGAGTGGTAATGAGAAAGCTGATTTTCTTGCAAAAAAGGGTACCAGCGGTGTACAAAAATCTATAGTTAATCTACCATTTTATGCAGCTAAAAGATTAGTCAACTCTGAATTCAAAAAAATTATTGCAAAATATTACTACAAAAAATCAAAGAATAAAAGATAGGAACTACCAAACATTCAAACAGTAATTTCCTGAGTATCCTCGAAAAACAGCAGCTGCAACCTTCAGGTTGATTACAGGACATGATTGTCTGGCAAAACATTTACACAGAATTGGGATATATTCTTCACCAATCTGTCCTCTATGTGATCTGCAAGAGGAAATGGATTGAGACCACCTTCAAATATGCCCGGCCACTTCTAGTGCCCCATCCATCAGTGGAAAATATTGGAGAGCAAGAGGATTAATGACTTCATTGTCAGAAATCCAGCATTAGCTAACAACAAGATTTTTTGTACCTATGCCCCTTTCAGGGCAAACCACGGAGGAAGGATGAGGCAAAAGGAGATAGAGGGTAGCCCAGGCAAGGAGTTACAACAGCAGAGTGCAGGGTCCCTACCATTCATGGATTGAAACATCCTGCGGTATCTTGTACAAACAGCGTCCTGCCCACCCATGGTCTTAAACATCCCACAAGTGAGTTCAGAGACTGGAGACCACCCCACCAAAGGATGATGGTTTACAAAGAGTATATTCCCTGCCATGCAAGCCCACGACCCTCACCAACACTTACTAGCCTGTAAGAGACCAGCCAGATGAAGGATGAGAGGAAATGAAAAGAGAAGTAAATTGGATAGGAAATATGGGGGATGTGACGAACCTATGCAACATTCCCTTGGCAACCCAAGGAAACCCCCGAAAAAACCCACGGGTGAGATAAGCCAGCTGCTGGGATCAAGCCCATGACCTTCCACTGGCCATAGATGAAATTATGTGAGCTATTCCGCTTGGTACAGTTTGAAATGAACCAATATATAGAGAAACAGACGCTGAGTGTAGTGCCAGTTGCTGATTCTTACATAAATAGTACTGATTTTGGTTTAAGTATATATATATAATGTTTGTTATACAAACAACATTGTTTTAAATACATTCTTTCACATTTGCAATGAAGGAGCATTTTTCACAAACCTTGATAGATGCACAAAAAGCATTTCTGAGAAAAAAAAGTTATTAGCAATAGATTGGTCAGAACTGCAAATTACTATTAATGCTTCATTCCCCTTCCTAAAACTGTCTTAGCATGTAGGAAAATAAACAATATAGTTTGATTTATTTATGCCAACAAACTTACTGTTGGCGTTTTTAAACACACAAGCCGTGTGTGGGCAAAGTTTAAAGTTCCAGTTCTACCTCTTAAATATAGTTTGAGCTGCATTTGTTGCTACTGTTGTTGACACGATTTGTTGCACCTTGAGAATTTCACTCAGAATCTGCCCGTGCATAAATTTTTAGTCCACATTTTGATGGTTTTGATGGAATGTAATGGCACACTTTACATCTTCCTTGGAAAGCATGTGGCATTTCATCAGGTGTTGTGTTTTCTCCTAATTCACAATTATTCATGTATCTGATGACCAATTCTTGAAATATTCTTCTAATGGGGCCAGATTATTGATTTTCTATCAGCTCTATCATCATGAAATCGTAGAGCTCAAGAATAATATAGAACCTGCACCTTCACATCACAACACGAAAACCTTCAGGAGATGTGCAGTCATCAGCCCAAAGCTCTTGAATATTGATATGAGAAGCCTTTTTCAAACCTGCTGTGAATAGAAGGCCAATTAGAGCAGTTATTTCGTGTAGAATTGCATCAGGACAGTCCCTCGATTGAGCCTATTTATGATGCACTTTTGGAGATATGTTGTTGTTAGCTAATGCTGGATTTCTGACAATGAAGTCATTAATCCTCTTGCTCTCCAATATTTTTCACTGACGGATGGGGTGCTAGAAGTGGCCGGGCATATTTGAAGGTGGTCTCGGTCCATTTCCTCTTGCAGATCACATAGAGGACAGAGTGGTGAAGAATATATCCCAATTCTGTTTAAATGTTTTGCCAGACAATCATTGCAGTCTCTTTTGGAGATATATATTAGTACAATTTGTAATATGTAAAAATTATCTCTTTGGGAAAAAATAAATTCCATGCATTGCCACTGAAGTTGCATTTTTTGCCTCTCCCTTACAGCCTGGGTGTGTTCTATGTCTAGGTCTTGAACTTTAGACCACGGTGGATGCATGGACCATACTATTATTTTATCTTTTTCAATATGAGGGACCTGTCGGCTGAAAATCACTTTCGGTTTCTGAGTCATCTCCTGCAGATTGCTCTGAATCAGTTACTACACAATCACCATGTTCAGAGGGTGCATCACACACACATTAATCTTTATTCCTGGTTCAAATCACCACTGTCTAGGCCAGCAGAAGTACTAGTTTCACTCAACCATGCAGGGAACATACAAAAAAAAAACCAATAACAATAATAAATTAAGAAGTTGTTACGAATCATACTAGAAAATGCTTCACTATTGATTACGACGTCTAATGTTGGCCTAAATTGAATTCTCAACAGCCGTGTTAGAACCCATGTTGAAAGGAACCTTAAAAATATGGTAATTATGTACACATTTACTATAACAAAATGTGAAAATAAATATAACTTGAAAATCTTTTCTATCCTGTTATAAGACTATCAGAAGGATGTTTTTTGTTCAACTCATAAAAACCTAACTGAATATCAATGAAAACAACTCAAATGAATGAATATGTTTAACTAACACAAAATAGGGCTTCTACATTTCAGCTTAAAGCCAGGATGATTGTGGACTGCATAACAGCTGAATAGTACAGTTTATGCCTTGATGAGGAAACTGGTCACAGCTGTGCCGTAACATTGACAAAGACTGCATAAAGTATTGTCATTGTTAAATCTAACTTAAAAAGCTGCCTTAGGAAAGCTTAAAAGTTAGGTAGATTGCACGGGAAGATTTTATTAACAGTCATTACCATAGAAAAAAAAAGACAAATTCAAAATTGTGAGCAAAGTGCTCTAATAGCGACAAATGAAGCGTTAACTAGTGATATTTTGAGGCTTAAAAACTAGAGCTTTTTCAAACACCATTAGACAGTGATAAAACTTTATTGCATGCATGTGAAATTAGCATGTTGATAATAGATTTCGTTGTTTATTGTCAAGGATAAATTATTTTTACCTACTTGTCAGCTTCATTATAAAATGCATTTTCATGGACATAGAATGTTAAATATGTACTTAGCAGACAAGTTTATCCATATTAATATTCTGGAAGTTGATGACAGTGTTGTTGGATCACATTAAAGTGGAAAAATGGATTGATTAATGACACTAAACAACAATTTTTAAATTTACCGGAACTTGCACAATGGGTCATTCTGTGGAATATCAAAATTGAAAACTGTCATTCTTCCAAGATCTGTTCCCATGTTGATGATTCTTGGTTTCCTGATACTTGTTTTAATGGTTTTGGATCTAGATTAATATTTTCTTTCCAAAACTGGACAACAATTGCTGATTTTTGTAGGCGTTTGTGTTTTATACATCTGAAATATTCCATGACTCTTGTTTCCAAATTCCTCTTAGTTTTTCCTACATAAGCCTAATTACAATTATTGTATTCTATTTGATAGATTCCAGATCTTTTATTTCCTGAAATGCTGTCTTTCATGTTTGAGCTGAGTAAGTTTTTTTTTTTTTTTTTTTTTTTTTCCAATTGGAGCCAACTGAATGTTCTGTTCTTTAAAAATCATTTTGAATTTGTCATGTCTGGGTAATAAGTCAATTTTTTTAATAACATCTCTTTTTTTGGTTTGCTGAGTGTAGTTGTTTCAAAAATTTTTTCTTTTTTGCAATGCTTAGTTTTTTATTTTGGTGCGGTTTTTATTATTAAGTAAGCTTCGTTGTGCCTTTGAGCCTTTGAAATCTTTGTGATCTCGGGTCGTGGTAACGGATGGAATGAAAAATCACACGTTTCTTCACCACAATGTATTATTTTTTAACACTTTTTCTATATTTTACGTTAAAATAAAATCTCCTAGCACCGTTTTAAATGATTTAAAACCTTTCCACTTTTTCATTTAGTGGAACTAATGCTCGATGAAAGTCTGGTAAACGTTCTACAATGTTCACACGTTACATCAACACATCCTTACACCTTGAATATATACGCGCTAGTGGGAAGAGTCTGACGTCACCTCACATGATACTGCCTTTTTCGTATACATCCGCGTATGCGTCCATCAAATAGTTCCTTCTTGTTAGGGAAGCGATCCCTAACCATCCTTCCTTCGCTTTTATTATGGAACACATATAATTCTAATATTCATACATATATATTAAAATTAAATATGGAAATATTTATGACGTCTTTAAACAAACTTAGTTGTTCGTAACAATGAACATTATTAACACGTTTTCGTCATTTAACCATCTCATACCAACATCACAAAACAAACTATACATTATTATACATTTGACATTGACACAAATATAATTTAAGTGTATCATGGTTTATTGTGTGGCTTTTGACTTATGTTCCTTGTTATGAGGAGAGAAAAACAGGATACAAATCTTGAGCAAATGATTATGATCATATTTATGGCAATATTTTATTCAGTTCTTTGCCTTCTTTGTCTTGTAAGCTTATTATGTATAGGCAGGTCGTTGAGTCAATTCTTAAACTCTGATGTTACTAATGGTACCATTTTTTTTTTAATTGGGTTCATATTCATCATTGTTTAGTTCAACATTTCTTCAAGCTTAGCATTGGCTATATCCATCTTAATTCATGGGCATTGCTTTTCTGACTATGGTTTTTCTTACTTCACTAATTGTCATCTCTTATCTCTATAAGAGAAAACTTCTATACTTATAATTATTCTGCAATTGTATTATTTTTCTTCTCAATTCACCCTCGACACCTTTGTGTCTAAAATATTTTATCTTTGTCATCACAATTGATTCCTTTTTCTTTTGTCCCTGACATTCTTATGTCAAAAACACATTATTTTCCGTCACTATTCACTTCTTTAATGACAATCAGTGTCCTCATCTGTCTTTGTTGACAATGCTCTTTGTGGTCAATATAGCCAATGACTATGTTGATTATCTTTCTTGTTGTATTTTCTAATCTGAACATAATCTTCTATAAGTAACCCATTAAAAATTATTATTTTCCATCATCTCTACTATTCCTGCCTTACATGTTTGTTGGCAAAGACTATTTGGTCCTTTCTTTGTATGATTTTAATTTATTTTTATGATTTCTTCCTACCAACTTGCCATTTGTATTCTGTAGCTCATACATATGGTCACCCAGCTGTTATGTTATGACCAGTGGTCCAGTGCACAGTAGTTCCATTTTCTCTTTGTGTAGCCATCATGGTGTCAATGTCAATTGTTAGTTGCTTAGGGTTTGTGTTGTTGGTCATCCACTTGGTTGGGACGAACTTAGTTGTAGTATTTATTATTTATTTATGCCAACAAACTTACTGTTGGTGTTTTTAAACACACAAGCCCACACACGGCTTGTGTGTTTAAAAACACCAACAGTAAGTTTGTTGGCATAAATAAATAATAATTACCATGTGAAGGTTATTTAATCCTGGGATATAAAGTACTTGCAATAGTAAGTCACCATTGGGGTAATTGTCTCTGATGTGAGACTGCCTTTGTGGTTTACCAGGAGAAATACGAACTGGCTTGAGAATTTAATGCCATTCTGGCAGTTTGTCACAATAGCTCAGTGGTTAGAGCATCCGCCCGGCAAGCGGAAGGTCTGTGGTTCAAATCCCAGTTGTGGCATTGAATTTTTAAGTTCCAGTTCTACCTCTTAGTTGTAGTAATTTCCCTGAGTGTTGGTGGTGGTTGTTGTTTCTGTATTCTGTGCAATATCTGCCCTATTTGTCACATTTTCATTCTGTTCCTGTTGTCTTACGTTGTCGGTGTTCCATTGGTTTCTGCCCCTTTGGTGTGGACCCCTGTTGTATGATGGTCTTTGGTTGTTTGAAGCATTCCCTACAGAATCGTATGTGGTTCACTTGATGGATACGGTCTCCTGGTCTTCCACGATCATATGTATATGTTTAGTGTCTATCGTGTCGTGGTACCGCTGTCCTGTGTTCTCCATCCTTTCGCCATGATTGTGTGGTTGTGGGAAATGGTGTGCCCCTCTCCCTCTGTCATGGGTGCTCCTAGTATTTCTATCTTCTCCCTCATTCTGGTTGTTCGTAGCCATGCTCCGGTTTAAGATAGGTGAGTTTGGGTGACCGTTCCTATGTCTATGCTCATTAGGCCGACCATTTTGTGTTTCGAAGGCTGTCAGTAATTCTATCATGTCTGCAAAATCTACTGGCCTCGCAACAATTAACCCTGTTCTCACTGTGTCTGGGAAATGTCTTATTATGCTGGTAATTAACTCTGCTTCCGACAGATTAGGGTCTAATAGCTTCCCTTTGTTGGCTACTTTCATAAAATAATCGACTAGCGATAACCCTTTAGTTGGATCATATCTACCTGTCGCTAGCTCTACCCTAGTTTGGTTTTGCTTAGCTGGGCCCCAATACCTCGATAGGAATAGATTTCTGAATGAGCTATACGATTGATGACCAGCTAGTGTTAACCTAAGCCATTCTAATGCCTTGTTTTTTAAGCTTTTCTTGACTATCATCATCCTAAGCTCATTTGGTATCCTTTTCACTTTAAAATACTCTTCCATCTCTTTAACAAAGAGTTTTGGATCGTCTCCCTTCTCCTGATCAAATGTAGGTGGTGTGATTTCATGTAGTATGCTGTTGGTGTAGCATGTGTTGTGTGTTGTGTCATTGTTTGATTGTGAACCTCTTTCTCTGTATGGTGAGCCAACATTTTGTACATTATTCAAATAACTCTCATCTTGTACATTACTTACATCTAAATCATCTTGCCTTTGTAGTGCATTCACAACATCATTTACATTAGCCAAACTTTCTTTTCCTTTTTTCATTTCTTCACAAATTGATTTTAAATCATTCTTTATTTCTAAGTGACTTTGTTTCATATCATTTATAGCATCCTGTTGCGAATGTACCATATCAGCCATAGTCTTAATTTTAGGAATGACAATTTGTTCTACAGTTTCATTAATAATGCCTTTCTTTACTACCTCAATTTCTTTCCTTAATTCCTCAGTTATTTCTGCTTTTACATTTGTAATCTTACAGTCTACACTTGCATTACATTCTGTTATTTCGTCTCTACATCTACCAATTTCTCCTTCTAATACAATCTTATTTTCTCTCATTTCCGATTCAATTTTTCCCATCCTATCTCCTATGATTTCTATCCTAGCTTCTAAGGCTTCCTTTGTCTCATTTAAGTTTTTATGTACTAATTTTAAATTAGTCTCCATTACTTTCATATTTTCTTTACACTCCTGTCTTCCTAATTCTATTTTCTGTTCTAAGTTCTGTCTTCCTAATTCTATTTTCTGTTCTAAGTTCTGTCTTCCTAATTCCATTTTCTGTTCTAAGTCCTGTCTTCCTAATTCCATTTTCTGTTCTAAGTCCTTTCTCACTTCCTCCATTTTCTGACCTATCTCTTCCTTATTCTGTTCTAGTTTCTGGCCTATACTCTGACCTAAACTTTGTTCTATGTTCTGTCTCAATTCTACGTTATTTTGTTCCATTTTCTGACCTAATTCTACCTTGTTTTGTTCCAATTTTTGTTCTAGTCTTTCAAACATTATCATTAGTAACCTTTGGTTTTTTTCCTATTGCTAGCTCTTCCTCACTTTCTGTTCCTATCTGATAACTAGGCCTATCTGCCCCTTCCCCTACTCCTGTTACTAGATCTCTCTCTTTTTGCGACATTTTAGTTTCTTTATTCAGTTCACTTTGGCTTAAAAGTCCTACTATTTTGCCGCTTCGCAGTAACATAAAAAATAAACTGGATTTAAAAATAAAAATTTTTGGTCCTACTTTTTTCTCGTTTTATCCAGTTACGTGCGTCTCCTGGGCAGTTGGCTTCGCTAGATGATCTCTGGTGTTTTCCCACGTTGATTATCCGTTCATCGGTGTTCTGATGTATTAGGTTTCAAACGATGGTCTAATGGCGTCTTCTTTCTTTTTGGCGCGAAGATATGGCATCACTTGGTATTTTGCGTAAGTTCATTTCCCATAATTTCCATTCCATCCAAAATTCGTGTTCCACGTTGGGCAAGCCATTTGGTGCGGTTTTTATTATTAAGCTTCGTTGTGTCTTTGAGCCTTTGAAATCTTTGTGATCTCGGGTTGTGGTAACGGATGGAATGAAAAATCACATGGTTTCTTCACCACAATGTATCATTTTATTAACACTTTTTCTATATTTTACATTAAAATAAATTTTCCTAGCACCGTTTTAAATGATTTAAAACCTTTCCACTTTTTCATTTAGTGGAACTAATGCTCGATGAAAGTCTGGTAAACGTTCTACAATGTTCACACGTTACATCAACACGTCCTTACACCTTGAATATATACACGCTAGTGGGAAGAGTCTGACGTCACCTCACATGATACTATCTTTTTCATATACATCCGCGAATGCGTCCATCAAATAGTTCCTTCTTGTTAGGGAAGCGATCCCTAACCATCCTCCCTTCGCTTTTATTATGGAACACATATAATTCTAATATTTATACATATATATTAAAATTAAATATGGAAATATTTATGACGTCTTTAAACAAACTTAGTTGTTCGTAACAATGAACATTATTAACACGTTTTCGTCATTTAACCATCTCATACCAACATCAAAAAACAAGTTACACTTTTAACAAATATTCACATAAACGATTTTCTTTCAGGGTCTTCCAATATTCTGTCTCAATTTATCAGTGATTTTGAGAAGAAAACATTTATTTGCAGAAATAAATGGCAAGGCAATTTTATACTCTTCCCCAAGAGAGCAATGTATGAAGATTGTTACACTATTCTTGTTCTGACTAGAAGAGAGTCTGAAAATAAACAAATGCTAGAAGTGTTGCCGTAGATCATTTCTTCCAGTTCCAATAAGTAGTGGTACAGAGCAGAGGCAACCTGGTCGCAGCCTTTAGCTGATTCAGTTTCCAAACCATATATATCAGAAAATATTGTCTTTTTTTGGGTTCTAGAAGAAATAATGCGTAGATTGCAGCCACACCTACCTTGAACAGGATACCTCGCTAACTGAAGGTTTAAGCAGTGGTTGATTCTGCTGCATATCAAAGCAAAAGGTGATTGTCCCGGAGTTTACCTCTTTCAATAGCTGATAAAAGCTTCTCAAATGGAGCTTGTGCAGTCTGTAGATGGTTCATAATTCATTTTTCTTTATCACATCTGACTCTTAATCTTCATCAGCCCCTTCATCAGCCCATGTATCGTGTGGTGTATCAAATGAAAGATTAAGCTATTGAAAATATGTATTTATAGTTTGATAATAATTGTTCTTTCTTTTTTTGTTGCAAAAGTTTGTCCACATTTTCTGGTAGTAAGTTCAGGATTATTGATTTTGCTCTTCCATAGTGGCCCTCCCTACATCTGTACTTCTTAATGTCTTCCTTTACAGGAGCAGTAATGCCCTTCTGTATTATTCCTGTTCTGTCACCCCCTCTGGTGCCCTTTGGCACATTCTCAGTTAAGTGAAATTTTCAAACCAAGAGAGATTATCTCTCACTATTTCCCAGGCTCATCAAAGAAGAATTCCTTCCCTGCCAGTGAAGCATTTTTTCTTTTTACTTTCTCTACTGGTAAGTAGGGGAAGTATTGTATTCCACCCAAAAATTTGATGTTGAGATTTCACCGGAAATAAATGTTTTGAGGATCCCTGATTCCAAAAAAAAAAGCATTTCTAGAAAAAGGTCTGTGTGTGTGTGTGTGTGGTCAGCATAACTCAAAAACGAAAAGTGTGTTAAAACCAAAGTTGGTATTTAAGTTTAATGTCTCTCAAGGATGCGACACGAAGATTTTGAAGAAAATAGCCCCACCCTAAACTATTCTATACATGGAACATTTTTCGAAAATTTTGATTTTCTTGAAAACTGCTCTAACGATTTTAATTAAAATGCCATCTGTTTGAGATATTTTTATGACAAATGAAATGTATATCTTTAATTTTCTGGCTATAGCCCCTGTAGTCATATTTTCTCTGGGCGACTTTTGCATAACTGGTAAACTGTTAGAGATAGACCAAATCATAATATACAAAAAATGTAGATCTTGCTAAAATACACAATTTATGTCTCAATAAATTGTCTTGTAGGTTGAACCATTTCGGAGATATTCCTTGTTATGTGTGTGAGTTTTGGAAAACTTAAAGCTTTCGTGAAATGGAACATCGTTCATTTTTTTATATGTTAAGTGTGCAAGGAGAACGGAATCTCAAAGCTTTAAAAGATTTGACTATCGCACAAAGCCTACTGTATTCTAATATTGCCCTTTTACCTACAAGGAAATCAGCAATAAGATAATTTGTACAAATGTTTATTTTAACTAACACGAAGAAGATATAGGAATAAGAGTTTGTAAGAATGGTTAGTACAAGAGTAGAGAAAGTCATTGAGTGCAACACATCAGATTTTTACTGAAAGTATTTACTATTATTACTCTTTGAAAATACAAGAAGATACAGAACACTTAATGCAGACTGTACACAGTACGAGTGCGATCTGTCAGTAAGCAGAAGTATCATATCGCTAGTAAGCTGAACAATAAACAATTCTCTGGTTCATTAGTTGTCATTCAGGGTCACAATTACAGCAATTCTGCATCAGCAATGATAATTGCAGCTTGCAGTATTGAGTTCAGTTTCTTGGAACTCACTGTTTATTATGTTTATCAGCATGAATAAATTTGTGACAAGAAAGTGAAAAGTTACAGAAAGTAATGTCAGTAATGTATTCCAGTTCAAATCTCACGCTTAAACTACAAGTAATATTAACATTACAGCTTCTCAGGTAAAATCTGCAGCATTGAAAGTGACATGTGTTAGCAAAAATAGAGTAAGTGCATTACACTAATCAGCTGATGTGTAGACAAAACTAGATTTGAAAAATGGAAAACAATTTGCCCCTGACTTTCATCAGTTTTGGGAGAGTTATATGCCTGTACTGCTCAGAAATACAAAATCACGAGTCTCTTAAAGACAGTAAAATGCATATTGCCGTTGCTGCTACGTATTATGTATATAACATGTCAGTGCTACTACCACTGGTATTACTGTCATTATTGCCATAAATATAATGCAAATTTAAGTTTCCCCATTGTCAGAAAGTCTGATTCAAACACACTGATAGTAAATCAGAGCTTTGTATTTAGATCTCACATCCTCCAGGTTTAGAATCTGTTGATGCTTTAGGGCTTTTGAGTTTATTGTACTAATGGTGTTCACAGCCATTCCACTACATGTCATATTTCCCACCTTAGTAGCCAATGCTTCTTAGTGAATAAAGCAAGAATGTTAAGCATCTGGTGTGTATAGTCCAAGGATATCAAATGCAGGGATGGCTGGTGATCATGTGCTAATATGCTCAGCACACTAAAAAACTTTCAGTAAAATTATCCAGTACACACAAAACAGACAAAAATACATTTTGTAGTCCACACCAATAGCAGCTATGGAAATACTAACCAACCAATACCCCATTGAATATGAAATACAAAAAGCGGCTCTTATTCAACACGAAAAGTTGATCAGACTCCCATTCAATACATGGCACAAGAGAAATTTTACACATACACTAAAGACTCAGGAGAGCTTTCTTTCCAAAATTCAGGACATCAAGAAGGATGTACACCTTCCTAATTCAAAGGAAAACTTCATATCTAAAGTCAATCCAATACATACATTAGACATCACATATTATTTACACCTGACAGAAAAAGTTAAAAAAAGTGATACTCCAACTAGTGTTCTAAAATTATTGGCATTAGAGAGAATCCATACTAGATTTCCAGAACATGAGTGGCTCCATATTTATACTGATGGATCATTGATATCAAACCAAGATGGAGCAGGTGCTGGAGTCACATGTCACCTCTTTTCCTATTACAAATCTTTAAGTTATGGAACTACTAACTTTGATGGAGAAATTGAAGCAATTCGAATGGCCCTACAAAATCTTTTGTACAGAATTTCACATTTCCAGCAAGCAGTTGTTCTCTCAGATTCCAGGGCAGCAATTATAGCAATTACTTCCAAGTTGTCACCAAAAAACCAAACTATTATAGAATGTTGGAAGATGCTTAGCCATCTAACAGCACTTCAAAAACACCTAGTCTTCCAATGGATAC
This sequence comes from Tenodera sinensis, assembly GCA_030765045.1. NCBI lineage: Eukaryota > Metazoa > Arthropoda > Insecta > Mantodea > Mantidae > Tenodera > Tenodera sinensis. The sequence continues at coordinate 28,329,226 of CM060972.1, forward strand.
CGGCTCACTGTGGACTGAGTGGTAATGAGAAAGCTGATTTTCTTGCAAAAAAGGGTACCAGCGGTATACAAAAATCTATAGTTAATCTACCATTTTATGCAGCTAAAAGATTAGTCAACTCTGAATTCAAAAAAATTGTTGCAAAATATTACTATGAAAAATCAAAGAATAAAAGATGGGAACTACCAAACATCCAAACAGTGATTCCTGAGTATCCTCGAAAAACAGCAGTTGCAACCTTCAGGTTGATTACAGGACATGATTGTCTGGCAAAACATTTAAACAGAATTGGGATATATTCTTCACCACTCTGTCCTCTATGTGATCTGCCAGAGGAAATGGATCGAGACCACCTTCAAATATGCCCGGCCACTTCTAATGCCCCATCCATCAGTGAAAAATATTGGAGAGCAAGAGGATTAATGACTTCATTGTCAGAAATCCTGCATTAGCTAACAACAACAACATTTTGTAGTCCTCTCTCCAGTATAACTAGAAACTAACAAGCAAAGTACCCCAGCTCGAACGACTAAAACCAATTGGAATCGCATTTAAAATATAGTGCTGTACGTGTTTGAATAGCTATCAAAGTCATTAATTTGTAAAACTATGTGTGCGGCTGCTAACGCCCCCTGAAGGTCTGTGTACTAGCCTCACTGCACCATAGCTGTACAGAACAGATGAGTGTGATCGTTGCAGTGTTCAGTAGCAAAGCACACGTACTGGCATCAAACATGAGTAGGCTGAAGCCAGTTAATCCTGTGAACATTGTTAATCTGCTGCACAGAAAGGTACATCAAACTTACGCACTGGATAATGAGTATGCAACCGGAGTGGAGGATGAATGTTTTCATGCATGTTATGAGACACCAGAATACTAAATACTATAGAGACTTAATAGAAATACATACTGACACATTCAATATGCATAGTGATTGTAAGTCTGATGGCGGAGAAGAAACTGCACATAGATATGAGAGTTCCGAAATGTCCTGTCCAGCAGATGAAGGAACTGCAAGTCAAGGTGAATAGGCACTTTCACCCCCAGAAATATCACAACCTAGTGTACTACAGTGTATTGATGACCAAACATTGAACAATATTTATGGGGATTATTCATAACTTATGAACCGTTCTAACTGCTTTGTTCGAAATCCAACTGCAAGATAATTATAGATTATGTGACACACAAAAGGCAACACTCAGGCCCCTTTAAGGGAAATAAAACATCAAAATTGGAGGCTGTGAGATAACCTGTAATAACCCACGCTTGAACTTACCAATAGTGGAGTACTAATCCATATTCTCTGATTTTGTCAAACTGTGCACCTTTCTGCACAGCAGGTTAACAATGTTCACAGGATTAATTGGCTTCAGCCTACACATGTTTGATGCCAGTACATGCACTTTGCTACAGAACACTGCAACAGTCACGCTCACTGTCTGTACAGCTATGGCGCAATGAGGCTAGTACATTGATATTCAGATAGTGCTAGTGGCTGCACACGTAGTTTTACAGATGAATGACGTTGATAGCTATTCATACAGGTGGAACATTATATTTTCAATGCATTTCCAATCGGTTTTAGCCATTCAAATTGGAGTACTTCCCTTGTAAGTGTCAAGTGCTGAAAAGATTTCAGCCACACTACTACGATCCGATCAGAGAAGGCATGCAACAGTTTATTTTCGACTGTGCATGCTCTGATGTGACTTCATTCCTGCAAGATGCTGAATCATCACAGCATTCTTCAGTAATGTGTTACGGTGATGTAATATCTCATGATGTATTATTTTCTTTGAAAGTACACGTAAAGTATTGTATAAGCAACATGGCTAAGTCTGAGATGATCTGCAAAAGAGGCCCCATTTCCAGTTGTTCATTGGAGGAGACAGTTAAGTTAAAAAATTACGTAGACCACTCATAAGTTTAAATCTAAACCAAAAGGCTATAGACAGGGCAAAAAAAGGTGAGCATACAAAGATGTTTAGTATGAAGGTGTATGTAAGCAGTTGGATCTGCAGGAAAGATGTTTACAATGCACTCTTTTTCTTTGCATGTTTGTTATTAGGGAACAGTGGTATACGGAGAACAGGGGAAGTAATAAGTTTAGGACATATTAATGTATTAATAAAGGAACAAATAAAAAGCATAAAAAACACACTTGATTTAGTGCATTGAGGTTTTAAACTACAAAGTTATAGACAAATCCTGCAGCAGGAAACAGTGAATGAACTTCACTTTTCGTCACTGAGTAAGTACTACTTATTTTAATATATGTTTTATGAATTTGTTTCCCCTTATTATTGTAGCTTATTGGTAAAATTTTGCGCCAAGTGCCATTGATCAAATGTCAGTCTTCCAACCAATCCTTTTTCCTCTATCATTGCCCAAGCACTATCAGCTGCAACAGAAATCCACCTTTGGCAACCAAGTTTCTAACACTGAACACGTCATCAATCTCCTTTAAAAATGTGTAATAAAGTCATGAAAATAGGGCAGATTAATGTACAAAGGAGTAGATTGATAATGTGATTCATCTTGTATCAAAACTGGCCAAGTCACAATGTTTTTTTTTTCAGTATTCATTAAAAACTTCTGCAGACAAACCAATGAAAGTTAGTCATATTTTTATTTCACTTTTATTAGGCTCTATATTATGGGTTGATGTATTAATATGGAAAATCATATTAATGATTTACTATATTTTTTCATAATTTTAAGTTGGTTGGTTGGTTTTTTGCAGACAGGCATTTCTTTTAATTCTAAATCTTTCAAATTGAAGCTGTAAAATCGTTGTGATGTCCTGGTTATTAGATCGCCATTTGAAGCTGAAGTCGTTGGTGATGTGACGTTGCCCTTCGATGTAGCTCGCCTCAGCTAGTTCTGCATAAGATCTCTTTATCTCGGGTTTGCGCAAGTGTAATGGACAACCCAAGAACAACTTTTCATATCCTTTATTTTCCTATTTAAATATTTTCAGGAGTTATGCCGAAAATATTTGTATCTGTAGAGGCATCGCCCTCACATCCGCTCAGCGCGATCTCCCGTACTGGTCTCTCTTTGAGTACTGACTCGACGCTTCTCTCTTACCCACGCTAAGAAAACCGTTCGCTCCATTTGAATGTCATGACGTCATCCAAGAAAGCCTCGTATCCAAAATGCTATTTCCTTTTCCCGCAATTTAGAAATGTCCCTTTCTATTATAACATGTTCTTTTATGAATTTCAAATATATAATTACTTTTTTAGGATTAAACGATGTTTACTTTATATTTTATTAGATATCTCACGCGACTTTTAAGGTTTGTAGAACTAACTTTCGAACGTGGATTTAAACTATGTGGTATGACGTCATGACTCGTTAATTTCAAACCAATAATGCGTTTATTCTACAAATTTAACGACTATCATTTACTCATATCTTGCTCACCTTACAACACTTGCTACTCTATTATCTATGTATATTATTACTTAACACTTATCGCAAATCTCACATCCGGCAATTAAATTAAAACGTGTCTTTTTCAAAAGCCCATTCGATCGGAAATCTAAATTTCGGTATCAAATGCCCCCATTTATATTATTTTATTATTTCATAATAAAATAATGTAAATGTCTTGCCCGAAAGAAAAATTAAAAAATTACTCCTGTATTTTGAATAATCGGCAACACTCCCATTATATACAATTTTCAATTACACTGTTTTGAAATTGGTGATTAACATATTTTCTCATTAATCTTTTTAACATGACAAACAATTATACATTTGACTTAACATTAATCCTTAAATACTAATTACAATATGTTATGGTTTCTTCTGTGAAGCTTTTATATAAAGGTTAAATTTCAAGAGTCTTTCTTTATACTTCCTTCTTTCAGTTCATGTTTGCTCACTTCGCTCTCACTATCACTTGCACTGTGATTTTTTTTACTTTTGTTATTGTAACACACATATCTGTACTATATCCTTTTAAGCACTAAAAGGTACATATATTTATATAAATCCATTACACTCTTCAGACAAGTTCTTTCTTTGTCTTGCTGTGATAACTATCTATACATCTAAATATTTTACCAAATGTTTACAAGGTAAATATTCTGTTTTCTCTCTATGCGGAGATGAACAATTTAACAATCTTTCTGAAGCTGTTATTGTGAGCTCTATACAATATATTTTTAAGCTCTTTGTAGTAGATAGCAATTCACATTCTGCATTTTTCATGAATATGTAAGTACCTGACCAATATATGATTTTCAAGTAAGCTAACATTTACATTTTATCTCAAAGCTGATTGGGCGTCAATATACAAATGACACTTCCAATTTTTCTTTTACATTAAATCAAGGTTCCAAGGCACCACACGGTTTCTTGTATGGTCGAAGGAGTTGTTTATGCTATCTTCCCAGACATTTTTCATTTTTAACATCTCTTAATTCATAGGTATGATAACCAAATTTTGATATAATTTCTGCAGGACCTTTATATAACAATTCCATCCTTTTGTTCCTACCTCTCAAGGCACTTGATAACTTATGGTCTTTAACTAGTACCCAATCGCCTATCTTAGGTTCCCATTTATGTTTTCTACTCTTTTTCTTTAATTTTCGCTTCTCTGCCTTTTTCTTGATTCGTTCAAAAGCAATTTTCGCTCTTTCTTCTTCACTTAACTGAATGTCATTAATTTTCAGTGTTTTTGGTACCCCGATCAATATTGGTTCTGGTTCAATTCCTAACATTAATTTTATTGGTGCAAACCCAGTAGTTACATTAATGGTGTGATTGATAATCTTTTCTATCAATGGACAATATTTCACCCAATCCTTGTGATTATGATGTGTAAGTACACGTAAATAAATTCCTATATCTCGGAGGACACGTTCTGTTGGATTCCCTGATGGAAAGTATGATGAACAATACTTTAGTTTTCTCGCATCTAATGTCACCCTAATCTTCCATTGGCCTTATTTACAATACATAGGGGATTCACAAATTCTGAATTCAAAATCTCAATAACCTCATCTTCTAACATTGACTTTATAACTGCATCTACCTCTTCTCTTATTGTACTAGGGATAGCTCTCGCTTTATGTGTAAAAGGTTTGATAGGTATCATCTCAAACGAATGAGTATAAATATTACATTTACCAGGTTTCTCAGAGAATACTTCTTTATTTCGGATTAATATTTCAAACAGTTTATCCCTCTGTTGTTCATTTAGTTGATCAGCCTGAGTTACTTTTTTTTTTTTCAACAATTCTTCTAAGTCTTCACTACTCTCCCTATCATAGTACCTAGTTGCATCAGAAACCCTCAAATTGTCTATGAAATCATTTTTATCCCATTCTACATTTTCTTTATTATCGACACTGTACTCTTTGACATTTACTTCAGTTAATTCCATAGCTCCTACTTTAACATATTCTACAAAGAATGTATCCCCTTGGATTTCTTCTTCCTCTTTTTCTCTTACAATAGTTTCTGAACTACTATCTTCCACAAAAGGCACTATAATGGTCTCATCTTCAACTTTCATTTCTAGAATCATGTTTTTAAAATTCACCACAGCTTCCCAGGCATAAAGACAATCACAACCTATTATAATATCTGTCACAAGTCTTCCTACAATCAGAAATAAAATTCCTAGTATTCTCCCATTTATTTCAATATTTATCATTGCTTGAAATTTTACTCTCTCTTTTCGTTTTCCCACAGCTAGCGAGCAATATATCCCATTAACTGGTAAAGACATTACTTTAAAGCCACTACTTTGTAAATTATCATAAAAATTTTGTGAGCATACTGTGCTATTTGATCCCGTATCTATAATTGCATTGTATTGTTTTCCATTTACTCCAATTTTGATTTTAGGTGGATCTCCTACTTTTTCGTTTTCGTCGATTCTATTTTTCCATTCTCTTTTCTTTTGTATCATCATTTGCCTTCCAGGACTATTTATTTCCGAGTACTTATCACAATCATTACTAGGATACCCAGTTCTCACTGAAGGCGCGTTTGACCGGGTCTGGCGTTTCCCTGATTTTTATGTATGGCTCCTGTACTATTTCCCGAATTGTTACTTCTGTTTTCCTGCATTAAATCGGGGTTACTTCCTACCATGTTTTTGACCGTGTTAATGGCCTCGACCATTTCCGCATTTTCGGGGGAATTTCGTCCATTTGAATACCTTTCTTCCTGTCTTGGTGACCTCGGTCTAAACTCATTATCTCCGTTTGTCCAATACCCATCATTTGAATTTCTACTATGTCCAAAATAACGTCCCCGTCTACCTCGATCAAATCTATTTGTATTCATATAATTCACCCTTATATTTCTTCCCCTTTGATTACCATTTCTATTTTGGTGATGCCCTTCCTGGTTATATCTACCTCGATTTTCCCACCGGAATGATTCCATCCTTGGTACTGGTCCTTTATATCTTTCCCTAATCTCACTTCTATTCTGATAATACTGTGCCCCTTGCCCGAAAGAATTTACAGTTTCTTTTTCTTCATATTTATTTCCAAATGCGTGTTTCGACTTATTGACTTCTAAGGCTGATAATAATTCGATCATAGCTGCAATGCTATCGGGTCGGGCTATGATTAGGTAGTGTTGAAGCGTTTCCGGAAAATGTGGAGTAACTATATTTATTAGATCTTTTTCATCCAAGGGAGGATCCAACATCTTCGATTTTCGCGCTATTCTCATAAAATAGTTGACCATCGATTCCTCCGATCTAGGATTAAATTTTCCATTGCTTAATTCAACTCTAATATTAGCCTGCCTACTAGCTCCCCAATATCTGGTTAAAAAGATGTTTCTAAAGGTCCTGTAGTCATTATTGTTACCCATAGAAAGGCCTAGCCAATTAGCAGCATTACCCTTTAGGCATTTTCTTACTATCACCATCTTGTACTCCTCTGGTATACGTTTCACCGTGAAGTACTCTTGTAACCCTTCTAAAAAGGCTTTAGGATCATCTGAATCTTCATTTTCAAAAACTGGAGGTGTCATTTCATTTAAGACATGGTTAGGCCAATGTAAATTTGAATTGTCACCTATCCCTGAGCTATTTCCGAGATCAGAATGGGAATTACTGTTACCCCTATTTTGCATCGAAATGTCAGCTGATACACCTGGTATTGCCTCGTTTCTTGCAACTTCATTACTAAGATTGTTGTGATTACATGCATTTTCATTTAATTTCAAATTTTCTAAGGCCTCTTTTACCTGAGTAATTTCTGTTACTACTCCTTTTATTTGGTCTGTAACATCCTCCAAATTTCTAGCCTGCCTTTCACTTTCTACATCAGATCTTTCTATTCTAACTTTACACCCCTGTAACTCTTCTCTAATTTCTTCCCTTTGTTTGTCTAATCTATATGTTACTTTTTCCCTTTCTTTATCTAATTTTTCACTCACTTGTTGACCTAATTTCTTTTCAGAATTCTTTACTTCTTGCCTTATTGTCTCTAATTCTCCCCTAACCTGTTCTACCTGTTCTCTATTTTCTTTCACTTCACTACTAACTTTATTAATTTCCTCCCTAACTTCTTCCCTAAAGGTTTCTAAAGCTCTCTTCTGATTCTCCAATTGCATTCCCAATTCCTGTTGTCCCTTCTCTAATTTCTGTCCTAACTCTATACTAGTTTCATCTATCTTTTGACTTAACTCTGTACTCATCTTTTGACTTAACTCTGTACTCATCTTTTTCACTGTTCTTAATTCTTTACTATTTTCATCTATCTTTTTACTTAACTCTGTACTCATCTTTTCCACTGTTCTTAATTCTTTACTATTTTCATCTATCTTTTGACTTAACTCTGTACTCATCTTTTTCATTATCGTTTGAAACATATTCTCTATTTCTGACATAAATGCTGGCCTTTCTGAATTACTACTAAACATTTCTGAACTACCTCTAGGTGTTTCTCTAACGTTCTGATCTTCTAATTCTTGGCATATTCTGCTACCAATTACATTCTGATTAAATTCTTCCATCCTACTTACACTTTTCTCAATTTCCGGACTATCGAAACCTAAAAAGTCTGTATCGCTGTCTTCCATTTCTAAGCTATTTACATGTGTTTTTCTACTCACCAAAATTTTCAATATTTTCACTATTTCACTTTAACTGCACTTAAACTTGTTCACTACACGTTTCACAGATGTTCACACGCTGGGCACCTTCTTGTCTGCTGGTTCGATGCTGATCTGGTCGTCTTGGGGTTTTGGTCCATTCTTTCGGCGCCCCACGTTGGGCGCCAATTTGAAGCTGTAAAATCGTTGTGATGTCCTGGTTATTAGATCGCCATTTGAAGCTGAAGTCGTTGGTGATGTGACGTTGCCCTTCGATGTAGCTCGCCTCAGCTAGTTCTGCATAAGATCTCTTTATCTCGGGTTTGCGCAAGTGTAATGGACAACCCAAGAACAACTTTTCATATCCTTTATTTTCCTATTTAAATATTTTCAGGAGTTATGCCGAAAATATTTGTATCTGTAGAGGCATCGCCCTCACATCCGCTCAGCGCGATCTCCCGTACTGGTCTCTCTTTGAGTACTGACTCGACGCTTCTCTCTTACCCACGCTAAGAAAACCGTTCGCTCCATTTGAATGTCATGACGTCATCCAAGAAAGCCTCGTATCCAAAATGCTATTTCCTTTTCCCGCAATTTAGAAATGTCCCTTTCTATTATAACATGTTCTTTTATGAATTTCAAATATATAATTACTTTTTTAGGATTAAACGATGTTTACTTTATATTTTATTAGATATCTCACGCGACTTTTAAGGTTTGTAGAACTAACTTTCGAACGTGGATTTAAACTATGTGGTATGACGTCATGACTCGTTAATTTCAAACCAATAATGCGTTTATTCTACAAATTTAACGACTATCATTTACTCATATCTTGCTCACCTTACAACACTTGCTACTCTATTATCTATGTATATTATTACTTAACACTTATCGCAAATCTCACATCCGGCAATTAAATTAAAACGTGTCTTTTTCAAAAGCCCATTCGATCGGAAATCTAAATTTCGGTATCAAAATAAGAAAGACTTTATTTCAGGTGGTACCCAACACCAATAAAAAACAGTTTATTCATTAATTAAAAAATATGCAGTATAATATTAAAGTAGAACAAACATTAGTAAGAACATAAGAAAATTAAAAAGAAAAACACAGTACAGTGATATTTTTTAGAGGTGGCGCGTGACCTTGTCACTTGCGCATATCCGAGCATCACGCAAAGCGATGGTGGGGGTAAGTTTCCACCAGCAGCCAGCTGGCTAGTAGGCTGGAAGTCGAAGAGATACTAACCAGACACCCCTTTTATCTTGCAATAGACAAGTAGACTCGACCATGAACTACTGTGCAACATTACGACACACGCCACCTCTAAAAAATACCTCTGTATTTCTTTCCTTTCACTTTAAGCTTTAGGGGAGATTTAGCATGAAAAATAATAGGAGTTCTCTATTAAAACAACAGCACTTTGATAGATATAACTCTACATACCTCAATCCTACTTTACATTAGATTACAATTTCTGGCATACTTTGGGTATATGTGAATAAAATGGCATTAAGGAAAATGCTTTCGCACCAATTAAGAGTCCTTTGTACCAACGTAACATCTGCAGCTAAAGCAATAAATTATTTTTCACTTCTGCATATCCATTTAGAGCTGATGGTTTGTTGAGCCAGTGATGATAAGGGTTCAAAGCAAAAACACTGAAGTGGGATGTTATTGTAACAATAACTTTCCTCATGACTTGGCCGATTTTGAATGCACTTTCCTGCATGACTTGGCCCATTCTGTTGCTGAACTCCAAATTCAATGACGTGTAAGATGTCTAGGCCAGATTTGAGGCATATTTATCAACAAAAAGAGTTTGTTCTTTCAGTTTATAATAAAAACTCACTTTTTAAAATGTTGTGACTTCGATGGTTTTGATACTAGATGACTCATGTCTGAATTGCAAATTTTAGAAGATTTTAATGTGGATGTATTATGTTTTCATGAACCATATTCAATGAAAGGAAAAATATCTTGTGTACTATTAATAGCCAGGGTGTTTAGTAAAGGGGAGCCATGTGAAGATGAAACGTGCATTGCTTGCATTTTCCAGGTGTCGTAGAGAAAGGATTTCTGTACAGCCATGATCAGAAAACAAAATTCTGTCAAATTATAACATTGGCATCTATTACTTAAAATATTTATCCAAGTGTAATTGGTAGGGTTGGAACCTTTATACAGCTATTGCAAAATGAGGTGATCACAAGTTACCTTTACATGGGCAGAGCATGAGCATGACATCATTGTGCGGGTACAGTGTCAGCACAAAGCGCCGCATACAGCGCATAGTCTCTCAAGTTCACTAGTTCCACATAGTAAAATTTCGATCTGGGTGGCTCAATTGGTTAGACGATATCCTACTGACCCTAATATCATGGGTTCAGATTCAGCTCAGACCAATGATTTTTAAGTGTGCTTATAAATGAGAGCTCCATATCAGTAGATTTACTGTATGTAAAAGAACTCCTGCAGGACAAAATTCCGGCACACTGGAGATGCTGATGTGATCCTGGCAATTGTCAGCTTTGTTAAACAACAAAATAATTTAGTTTTTAAACTTCCACAGAGTAAAATGTCTGCAGCAAGAAAATCAGAATATTCACATATTACTGAACTTGTACAAGAATTTGGTAATGAATATTTTACTGCAAATGATACAGCATTGAATATAAGTTAATCAACGTTATCCACAACGTTCCTATGTCGACTGTATGTTGCCTTCACTGCGTTGTGATCATGTGACAGACTGACCTCCCACTTTAGTCCAAACTTTGTTTCCTACATGAAGGTTCGATCCCTAGTAAAATAGTTATATTCTCAGTTCCAGCTCATTAGATGCGTGCGATATAAAAACAGTGCCAATAAGAAAAAGGATTGATGTGGAGAGAGAAACAAAGGCAATGTTGTCACTTATCACAACCATGTGGAGAGTGTGTTAGGTTTATGTGTACGAAGACATTTGGATTGTGCATAGAATATAGAGTGAGTATTATTTTGAAGCAATGGAAACACTTCACTTTGGTGCGACTGATGCTGAATTTATGTGTGGTAACCACACATTGCTGCGACTATTTTGAAGCAATAATGTGCTCTAAGCTGCTGCTTCCTGGCTGAAGCACATTTCAGCCACCCAGGCAGCTAAAATACTGAAAGCCAATACGTTAGCAAGTTATCCAATTCATGTTGAGATGCATAGGATGTTGAACATCTTAACAAGACGTTACTAACGTTTACCGGGTTCAGCGCAAAAAACATGGTGAATTAAAGCTAACTCGTATCCTGTTCCTGATCTCCCGCAAAGGATTAAGGCAGGGTATGAATTCATCGAAGTTAGGCCTTTCATCCCAAACCCACTTAGCTGTTTCAAGTGTCAGCGCTTTGGACATAAAGGCGAGTTTTGTAGCTCTATGCGCTATCTGCAGAGATGAATTCCACGATGGTACATGTAATGCAGCTCCGTCATGCGTGAACTGCAAAGGTAAGCAGCCATTCAGTTCCCAAGATTACCCCTGTTTTGTAGAGGAAAAAGCGATCCAAGAGATATGGGTTAGTGAGAAGGGGCCCTTCTCAGAAGCCCGGAAACACTTGAGCATACGCCAACCCTCTGTCCCAAGGTTCGGTATCTATAACTCAGTTGGAGCTAAACCGGTACCGAGGCGAGAGATCTCAACGCAGACCAGCGATTTAAATGGGCAACAATTTCAGAAAAGACACGTAGCGCGTAGCTCTATTCCAAAGTCTTCTACATCAACACGCACATCTGTGGTAACGTCTACGAGGTCCGTAAATGAAAAGAACACCAGCGTTGCATCACCTACCAAAACATCAAGCTCAGCACCAAAGACTAGCAAGCCCATAGGATATGATGTCTCGCCGATAAAGTTTCAAAAGAGATATACAGAAAACGACTTCCTCAAGGAAAGTAGTGAGTTTGATCCCAGTGCATCGAAGAGATATACGAGTCCATGAACATTTCGAAGATCCTCTTCTGGGGAATCTTCCAGGGTGGACTCGGACCGGCGTCTTTCATCTTCGCCGATCCCCGTTAGCAACCTGTTCGAGTCTCTCGAGCCAAATAAGTCAAACGTCCTCGGCAGAGCACATGGAGTTGAAGGATCCTGCCAGCACTGGGAGAACCCCAGTAAAAAAAGAGGCAGGGTAAAACTCACAAAAGTGCAAGCCCAACACACAAGAAAAGGCCTAAATTGCATCGACAACCGCCTACGAGGTAATGGAAAGTTACCTTAGAGTACTTATCCCATACAGATATTAACATGGCTATCATACAATGGAATATACGTGGTATTAGAACACAACGGCCCGATTGTTCAATAAGAACGAGCGTTTGGTCACATGTTTGCAAGAGACTAAGCTGCGTCCACAAGACGCTTTTCAACTAAGGCGATACACCCCAGTACATTGTCATGTTACACCAAAAGAGGGTGGAACGGTACATGGGGGCGCTATGATGCTTGTAAAAGATTATGTATATATGAAATCTGTACGCTTACGGTCTGACATACAATCAGTTGCCGTAAGGATTCTACTGCCAACCATCCAGTTCACCATTTGTATCATATATTTGACTCTGTTCCACATCTTCTCGCCTATTGATTTAGAAGATCTAGTTTTCTAGTTACCAACAGCGTTTCTGTTGGTGGGAGACTTCAATGCGCACCACCCACTTTGGGGTTCAAGTTCCACTTGTGCGACAGGCAAGCTCATCGCTGATTTCTTGGAAAGTTATAACCTAGCTCTCCTCAACACTGGAGAGCCAACATTTATTTCTGACTCTTTCAATAGTCTCTCACACCTTGACATTGTAGTTTGTTCACCACAGTTGGTAGTTCTCGTTACAATGAAATGTCATCTATGATTTACACTCCAGTGACCACCTTCCATGTCTTATTAGTCCCTTGATGCAAGATAAATATTCCACCCGTATGGCTAAATGTCGTTTGGGCCATGCCAACTGGAACCTTTTCACCCAGATGGCCGTGTGTACTAACAACTAGTACGACTCAGTGAATAATTTGGCGCAGTATTTCGCCGAGAGGATACTTTCTGCTGCTGAGCAATCTATTCCGCCATGGACTTCCCACCCCCGTCGATTTCCCGTCCCTTGGTGGACGAATGGATGTCGGAATGCTATTCGTGATCTTAGGGCTTTTGAACGTCACGCTACGTTGGATAACCCAATCCAATAAAAGAAAATGCGCACCAGGTCCACAAAAGTTATTAAAGAGAGCAAAAAGACACCATGGAGCAAATTTGTAGCTCCATTCAACCATACACCTTCCTCGGTTGTATGGGATAGGTTAAGGCGCGTAGCCGGTAAATTAGACCCATATACCATTGCGGCACTGAAAACAGCTACAGGAGCTCCTGTTGATTCATTTCATGTGGCAAACACCTTTGGCGGTGCTTTTGCTCAAGTGTCTAGCTCAGATAACCACTTCCCTGAGTTCCTCCCGATTAAGACTCAGGTGTAGTCTCAAGGCTTCGCGTTTCGTTCTAGAAACGTAGAAGATTATAATCGCCTTTTCACCATGGCGGAGTTAGATCATTCCCTTTCATCCCCGCGACTATCTGCACCAGGACCAGGCGGTATTCACGCAGAAATGTTAAAAGATCTCTCTCCTGAAGGAAAGGATTGCTGCTCGACGTTTACAATCGTGACTGAGTTGACAGAACAGTTCCAGACAACAGGTGGGAAGCCACCGTTATACCCATTTTGAAAGCTGCAAAAGGTCATCTTCCCTCTCGTTACCGCCCTATTTCCCCTCACCATTTGCGTTTGCAAGATGATGCAACGCATTATCAATGGACGATTGGAATGGTGGTTAGAAACTCGCAATCTACTAAACATCCAGTGTGTATTTCGACGACGCCGTTCAACTGTAGACCACTTTGTGTCGATATCGACACAGATAATTAACAGATTTATGAAGAACTGTCAAACCGTTCGCATATTCTTCGACCTCGAGGAAGCTTATGACACGTGTAGAGGGGGCAGGGATTCTACATTCCCTGTATACGTGGAAAATACGTGGACGCCTACCACTGTTCAATCAGGAATTTATAAAGGACCGCTTTTTCTGAGTAAGGGTTGGTTCGATTTTTTCTAATCCTTTGGTTCAGGAGAACGGGCTACCACACGGTTCGGTATTAAGTGTTACGCTGTTTGCTGTAGCAATTAGCTCCACCTGGAGTGTCATCATGCATGTTCGTGGATGACTTCGCCGTCTATTGCACTTCTGAGCGCACGGCGTTTATACAACAGCGTCTGCAGCAATGTTTAAACAACCTTCGAGAATGAAGCCAAAAAAACGGCTTCTGTTTCTCAAATGAGAAGTCAATCTGCGTTAATTTCTGGCCTCGCCGGGGACGATTACCACCTCCGCTCCGCCTCGGTCCAGATTTACTTCCCTTCGAGATGAGACTCATTTACTGGAGTTAATCTTGGATAGGAAGCTTAGTTGGTCATCACATATAGCACAGCTAAGAGCACGATGTGGCCGTTCCCTGAATATCTTGCAAGTACTAATAGGCAAATCGTGGGGAGCGGATTAGAGGATTTTGCTGCGAATGTATCGCACACTTGTTCGGTCCAAACTAGTCTACGGGTGTATGTTTATTCCTCAGCACGACGATCTGTGCTGAGAAGATTAGACATGGTTCATTAAAGAGGCATATACATGGAAATAGGAGTGTTTCCAACGAGTCCAGTTGTGAGTCTTTACGCCGAATCCGCAGAGCCTCCCCTGCAATATCGGCGTGGGATTCTTTTAGCCAATTATACTTGTGGGCTTAGATGTCTGCCTAAGCTTCATTTTTCACCACCACGCTAAGAGAACGATATAGGGAAAGCACCCTTAGTCGTAAGCCAGCGGATTTTCGTTTCCAGAGGCTCCTAAGGAACCTTGGTATTATTATGCCTAACACGTTTCCTAAGGGCGAGAGGCTCTACCCCCTTGGTTGCCTGGCATATTCCATGTAGATCTTGGGATGACCGTACATTGGAAGTCCACGATGCCTATCTCTAGTATCCGCACTTTTTTTGTCAGGTTACACCGACCGTTGTTTTATTTACACCGATGGATCAAAGAGCACCAGTGATATTGGATGTAGTTATGCTTATGAAACCGAACCACATGCATTCGATTTTCAAAATAGCACTTCCATGTGTACTGCAGAGTTGTAGGTATGCAATATACCGAGCCGTTTTATATGCCCGCCGTCGTAAATTAAGTGACTACCTGGTTTTGAGCGGTTCTCTTTAGTGCACCTCAGAGCCTTCATGAGCTGTGCAACTCCCATCCTATTGTACAACGTATCCAGGATGCCCTTCACGTTTTACACGCATCTGGCGTTAACGTTATGTGTGCATGTATTCCTGATCAGTAGGTTTGCCTGGAAATGAAATGACAGATTCGGCAGCAAAAGCGCCTACAACAGAATCCGGTATTACTATCTCTCGTATTATTTCAGAATGCTTTACGCTTGAAGTGCGGATACCGGAGCTGTCGTGGTGGTACGAAGAGTGGTCAGCTCTCCGCAACAATAAGCTTAGAGAAATGAAAGAACTTAGGATAATCTGGGTACTTTTTCTCGAATATCTCGTCGCCAGGAGGTTAACTTTGCTCGATTGTCTATTGGCCTCTGCAATTTTTCTCACGGTTACGTTTTTAAACCGGACTGTGATCCTCTTTGTCCGCTGTGCGACAACCTCTTGTCAGTCCGTCACGTGCTGCTAGAGTGCTTTTCTCTAGCACACCTTCGAGACTCTTTGCAACTTCCTACCAGACCTGCAGAGGTCGTTGTAAACGATAACCAAGCGTTGGAAACGGTTTTTGAGCTTTTAGCGGAAGTTAACATTAGCTTGAGAATTTAAATTTTTAGGTATCTCATTTTTATACCTTTTTATATATTTGTCGCTTTGTTTTAATCTTCCTGTCTGTTTTGTATATTTGTTTTCATCTTTACTGCTAATTTTATTTTATATTAATGTTTGTATCCGGCTTTTACTATGAATTATTTTAAGGTCACTGATGACCATGTACTTGAGCGCCCTTAATCCTACATCTCCCGCCCCCCCCTCTCTTCTCTCTCTCTCTAAGCTGCTGCGACTGCATGAACTAATACGATTTGTGCTGTTGATCCAGTGACGCTGCAGGTAAGAGGACAATCCAGTTTCTTGAATGCGCTACACCTTCGGGTGCAGGACAAGATGCCTACCCTCAAATCCTCTACCATCCCACCACCAAGCAAACCTCGTCCTCAGAGCAAGCTCAGAGTGGATCAGGATGCTGCATTACGTAGTACCAGCACTGGTCCATACATTCAGCCAGCCGTGCGCCCTGCTCCGGAGGGCAACAAACGGCATCGCAAATTAAAAAAAAAAAAAAAAAAAAAAAACACGCCACCAGGACGGTAATGACCACGCCAAGCGTTTGAAATAGCCGATAAACCAACCAACCAGAGCGCCCGGCGAGTCTTCTCCCCGGGTAGGCCAACTTTAAGAGTCCGAAGACTGACTTTTACGCGTTAGAGGTTACAGTTTCAGCTGCGAATTTGGTCTCATCTGATCTATTCAGGAGGGATGGTGATGCTGCTGGATCATTGGATATCTCTACGGAGATAGACGAAGCAGAGTTTCGTGTAGTGGTCCGCCGCCGGAAGAACCGCAAGGTCCCCAAGCTGACAACGGACGGCACTTCCACCACCAGCAACAGCTAGCCAGATGGCACAATCCGCCAGTGATTGTCTATGACTTCCGGGCTCGGTAGGCTTCCTCAGGGGTCTCACTTGGTAGAGCCCCTTCATCGTCCAGGCGAAGAATGTGGAGGACTGTAAGCTTCTACTGTCAGCTCTGTCAAGCAAGAACATTCCATATTTCACCTTCGGCCTTGCCAAGGCCAGAGACACCAAACGAGTCATTTCGGGCGTTACCAGTGGACATACCTGTGAGCGACATCAAGGAAGACCTCAGCCGCCAGGGCATCATCCGACACTTGGTGAGGCAACTCACCAAGCCTGAGTCACATGGCCAAGAACCAAGACATCCATCCCCCTCTTCCTGTTTGTGGTAGAGAGGGCCAAAACGTAGAGATTGATGGTGTCACAATCATCTGCTACATCTGGGTAAAGATTGAAGCAGCTCGGAGATCGATGGCTCCTCTCAATGTTGCTTTTGCCTGGAGTTCAATCACTTCAGCCACTTTTGTCGGTGCAACATGCGTTGCTTTCTGTGCGCTTGCTCCCACCCCAAAGGCAAAGACTAGCGTGCCTTGGGATAATGTGAGCTATGCGCACTTCACCCTCATTGGATTAGAGGCACTTTTGGGTCTCCCTCCTTTAACTGTGTTTGTCAAGGAGGTTGCGAGGACGGGCGCATATCGCCTATGGACTTTGGGGGGGGGGTCATTTAAACATCCTTTGGGTGGCCACTCCACTGACCTTGCCAGGCTTCATGCATCAAGGCCCATCACTAGTATGATTGGGGACCTGATGAAGCCTAAGTTTCAGCTAGACTTTAAGTATTCCATGGTTATCCCAACCAGGAAGGAGTGGATCAGTGGGGGTCCTTGCATCTCGCGTGGTAGGTCTGTCTGGTATAAAGACGGCTGACGGATGGAGACGAAGATAGGTGCGGGAATTTGGGGAAGGATTTCTATCTGTTACAATAGCCAGTCTGCTATAAGGGCTCTCTGCGCAGTCAGGACCGCTTCCAAGTTGATCTGGCAGTGTTAGAGGGCTCTGGGTGAACTCTGTGACCGACGGACACTCGGCGGGAACTGAAGGCAATGAAAACACTGATGCACTGGCAAGACGAGGATCTGTCAGTGATTTTATTGGTCCTGAACCTTGCTTAGGGATCTCGCCACGTAGTGTAAAGCTAGATCTTTCCATATGGACAGACAAGCTGCACTCCGAGGTATGGAAGAGGGACACTGGGGCTAGGAAGGCACATGAATTATGTGGGATTACTAGACGCAGATATAAAGAGGTATTGGTCAAACTTGACCGTGAGGATTGTAGGAGGATTTTGGGCATTCTTACTGACCACAACACCCTACAAAGACATCTGCACATAATGGGCATTAAAATGACCCAAAGTGCAGGGAGTGCGGCGAGGTCGAAGAAACCTCTGCGCATATCCTATGCAGCTGTCCTGCGTTTGTACAGCTTAGGCATCGACTCTTGGGATCTTTCATTTTGATCCCAGAAGATATTAAGAGCTAACATCTGGTCCCTTAGTGCTTTTGTGAAAGCTGCGGGGCTAATGTAGAGCACTCTAGATAAGAGGCATAAAAGGTCTAATAAAAAGACCTATGTGCAGGGCTCTTATAAAGGGTCCACCGAGTTTTAATAATAATAATAATAATAATAATAATAATAATAATAATAATAATAATAATAATAATAATAATAATAATAATAATAATAATAATAATAATAATAATAATAATAATAATAATAATAATAATAATAATAATAATTAATAATAATAACAATAACAATAACAATAACAACAACAATAATAACCACAACAGCAATAAGAATTATTATAATAATAATAATAATAATAATAATAATAATAATAATAATAATAATAATAATAATAATAATAATAATAATAATAATAATAATAATAATAATAATAATAATAATAATAATAATAATAATAATAATAATAATAATAATAATAATAATAATAATAATAATAATAATAATAATAATAATAATAATAATAATAATAATAATAATAATAATAATAATAATAATAATAATATTAATCGTCGTCATCATCACCATCCCACTCCAAAGGGGTCTGCCCCTATGCCCTTATGGATGTGTCCATGTGCGCATACTCCAAGAGTAACCACGTGGCCTGCTATAGCGGGTGTCCAACAGGAAAGTTAGTTATTGCCTTCAGGCACCCAGAGGTTGACTCAGATAAGCAGGACGTTGTTCCACCCCCAACGCCTAGGAACAACAGCAGCCCTGTCATCAGGATACAGCAGCAAGAAAAACGTTTTTCTTTGGCCAGACAGTGCAGCAACCCCCGAATGCTCCATCTCAAACCCCAAAAGACACCCACACTATCGGGTGTCCCACATGATCAGAGTATTCACCGAACGAGCTCCTGGGGTACAATGCTTAGGAAAGCCCAGGAAACCAACTAGACACCCGATGTGGCGAAGGATCGCGGAGGTCCCGCGTCTCCACATCAGCTGGGGGACAAAAGTGTTGCATGTAGACCAGCCAAATCTCGGTCACCCGCAACCACCACTCCTACCCCAAACCCTGGCTTCGGGCTCGCGGGGTTGCTGATGTGGCTGCAGCAATTACTGTGTTCCATTGGTCAGCGGATCTGCGAGCTCTTCTCCACTGGCGACCCGTTGGGTGAAATGGTAATTGCAATGCAGCGACTTGCTCTATTGTCCTCTGTCGTACCACGTGCTCAGGATGGCCATTGAACTAGGTCTTGTACGTCATTTCGGTTTGCGTTCTAGAACGCGGCTGGGCTGGCCACTCAGGGGGTGAGTTAATCCAGTTTGCCCGCTCCTATGCACTTAACGTCATCTTAGTAGTTTAAACACACCTCCGTCCAAACACCCGTTTAGGTGTACCGAGCTTAGTCAGCCACAGAGTGAATCGTCAAGATTGCCCTGTTGGTGGAACGGCGGTGTTTGTTTGGCAGAATTTAGTCCAATGTCCACATTTTCAAACCTTAGAGGCCACGGTAGTTTAGACCTCGACAACAAGAAGCTTCTGGTAGCCTCCGTGTACCATCCTCCCGGAAGGCAGTTCATGCCCCTTCTAGCCTTGCCCTACATCCCAATTTCATCATGACCGGCGACTTTAGTGCCAAACATTTATGAGGTGAGGGTTCTACCACGAGAACTAAAGCTCTCCGCACTAAAAGCATGGAAGACGACAGCCGAGTGCCACTCCTTCCTTGTAGTTTTACATTTAGCCAACACCTTTTTTCCTAAAAATCCCCCACTACTGTTACACAGGGGACGGAAGTGGATACTCCACTTTCGCGCATCAACCCATCCGGGAAGACTATCTGTAACCTAGTTGGGCCCGCCGGACGTCTAGGTGACCGGCTCCTAGCTCTGGAGGCTAGCACCTGAGAAAGTTAAGGCGTTTCCCATCCCCATCTTGACAAGCCAGGGCGTACTCAATCTCCCATGAGTATCGGCGTTGGCATTGTGGCCGATGGGTGGATGCTAAAGGTAATGTAATCATTAGCTTCATTGACGCGGATCCTGAACTTCGAGGGCAGGTTCCCTGGCAACCCACAGACCATCCATAAGGTGAAGGACTGCCCTGTCATCGACTTCGAGATCATCAAGCATTTCCCATTTTACTTCAACCTAATTCAACGCAACGCAGTCTGAACATAATATCGTCTTGACAGAGACCAGCACCCAGATTGTCAGTCACGATAGCTCGCTTTAAACTCGGGCAACCGACTGCGATGATATAAGCAGTTGCCTCCGCACTTTCGTCCTGTCCAACTCTGAAATCACAGACATCCCAACCCCGGAGGCTGCGATCTCATCCTTCACTTCTATACTGAGACGAACTGCGCATAACCTAACAGTATATGTCCCGGCAACCCTACTCCCTGATATCTTGTCATTGGACCTAACGCGACTCATGCCGCTCCTGAGAGGCACAGAGTGTTTGCCAGCAGCACCGCACTCCCCACAATGAAGACCTCTTGCGACGCTTGCGCCAACTGTTCGGAGCCCTACTACGTGAGCACCTGGTGCAAGCCTGGGTGGACAAGATGACCCGCCTGGACGTCGATAGTAGAGATGTGGGTCGCAAAATGCCTCCGCAACCGTCGAGGTCAGTATATCCGACCCATCTAAGCCACCCAGAGGCTCGCTTACGATCCCCAAACCGTAGCAAATGTATTCAGCGACTACCTGAAACACACTATGAGCCCAAGAGATGAACCCAGGATGATCTTTTCTTCAAACGCATTCATCGGGAGGTGTGTCGATTTTTTCGACGCCTCCAGAGGACGCGGAATGCGTATCATTTATTCAACTGATCTCCATGGGGCACTACAGCGTCTCAAACCTAATAAGGTGTGGGATCAGATGGGCTGTCACCCCTCTGCTCCGCCACCTTCTCTTCTACTCCGTGCTCTTTTAACGAGGTTTTCAACATGTGCCTCATCTGGGCCATTTTCCGCGAGAGTGAAGAGAGGCTAGGGAGATTTGCATCTGAAAGCCCGGAAGAAACCCGGTGCACCCTTTCAGATATCGATCCATTAGTCTCCTTCGACCCTGGCGAAAGTGCTCGAGAGGGTTGCTCTAATTCGTTTGTCCCTTCTACTGAGGAACATTTAAGTCACCCCTTTGGTTTTCGTTCTGGGCATTCAGCTCCCCCGCAGCTGCTTCGGGTGGTGGATGCCGCCACCATAGGGTTGCAGGAATGGGCCTACACTGCCGTGGTATCTCTGGATGTTGAAAAGGCCTTTTAACAACCTGGCATGCGACTGCTTTACCAATTCAAATGCTGAGACTACCTACACAAGCCCTCAACATCTTGCACTCAGACACCACACTTTTAAGCTCACAGTTGCAGGAGAAAATCCACACTTAGGCCAATAAGAGGCGGAGTCCTCGAAGACTCTGTGTTATATCCCCCATGGTATTCAGCGTCTGTATGGCAGATTTTCCAACACAGCCGCAAGTCAATATAGCTCAGTATGCTTACGACGTGCGGGACATTCTCAGAGCCTTCAACCCCAAACGGCGATGCCTCCACCACGACCACGAGTGGTGCCAGCATTGGCGAATGTCCATTAACCCGGACAAGATTCACACCATACTCTTAACAAAGTGCCACCTCCTCGCAGACTGACCCACATTCCAATATAGAGGACCAAGGATTTTTTCGAAATATCTAAGAAAGAATGTAAAATGGGGGCGAGAAGTAGTAAATTTAACCTGTGATTATGGGAATAAAAGGCAAGATAGAATAGCTCCAAGACAAGAGATAACGGAAGAGGTTGAAGATGAACATACATAAGAACGAAATACGAAAAAGATTGTTTTGGAAGAAGAAACATTCTAGCAAAATGCACAAGTACACAACAACACATACAACTTAAAGCATACCGAAGCAGATAAAGAAGAAAAAACTGAAAGGAACATATATATCTTTGTTAATAAAGGTTTATCATACGAACAAAGGCAGCTAATTAAAAAATAAATAGATCAGAGTAAATAAGCTAAAAGTTAGAGGAAACATGTTTGAAACCATGGACAGATGGACATACTGCACAGGAAAACAAGCACCTAACAGACGCCAGAGCGGAAATTCAAGGAACAACGAGACAGGGAACACAGAAAATTAATGAGAGAGCTGATAGGACACTGAAGATAGGGTGAAAGGGGAATAACCTTTCTTCAAGAGCAGTGGCGAAAGGGACAGAACAGGGAAGTCGGCAGGCCACACGATGACAGTGAAGAGAGTGAAGAGAGAAGTCAAATTTGGTGAAGGGTGAGGAGAAAAGGAGGGGAAGACAGTAGGCGACAGAAGGCAGCATAGCGCAATATGTCAGATATTGAAGATGGTGGGAAGAAGCAGGAGGAGAAGGTAAAAAATGGGAAAATATTGAGTGGCAAGGGACCAACAATATAAATATCAAAGGGGCTGTTTTGGAGGTAAGTGAACTTAAACCGAGCAAAGAAGATATGGTGCATGAAGAAGCTGAGTGGAAATACGAAGACACGCGTATTACGTATGTGGTTAGAGTGGGAAGGAAGACGGTGAGCAACGAAGAAAGTTGGGTATATGGAAAGATAGTGCCAGGTAAGTGGGAAAGTGGGTGTCAGGTAACAAAAATGTGCTGATATATAGGAAACTTAGGAAAACATAGAAAACTGTTGCCACGCACCATTGACAAGGGGGGACAGGTGGTTTTAGATGATTGTAATCAGGAGCACAAGAGAATAAAGTGGCAATTGAGTTTTTATTTATGGACACTCTTTAAGTGCTATGGTTTTCAGCGTCCCACTCTATGTTGGGCCTGAAAGACTACCCAGTTATACTCAGAGGCCGCTTTCTTGGGCTTGAGGTTTCTTTATCTGCCGTAAATCTACGCCTTTAGTTCCCTTCGGCTGAATACCATGTCGAAAAAATTCATCGCCCTACGCTGGGTATACTCCCGCGACTTTGGGAACCAGAGGCTAGCAAGTTAACCCTAGACCACGGGGAACGACAGACAGAAGTTGGGATGAAATAGAAAGTTTACGACTTAAGCTAAGTAGGAATAAAAAACCCGAAGGGCTAACGAGGACAGAAACTGCAAGTGAGTAATAAAGGGATAAGAAGGCGGTGAATCATTGTGGTAGAGTGAATGCTTAGCAAATTGTTAGGAAACATAGACAAAGGGAAAAAAGGAAAAAAAGGGGGGGAGGAAAAGAATAATATTAAGAATTTTAGGGAAATGGAAAGCAGTAGTTGAGAAAAGTGGTTCAAAAATAAAAGTAAAAACAAATTAGATTGGATTACCTTTAGCGAGTTCACTAGTAGCCACGAAGGCCCATGAACATTGAACACATCATTGGAAACGTACAGTATAGCATAATCATGGTTGGGAAGTAATCGCGTAAAAATACTCCGATTACTGTTACAATTACTTTTTTTGTAATTTTTACTCGTAATCGTTACTCTCGCAGGTTTACAAAAGCTGCTACTGAGCACGGAAGCGTTCTTTTCTGTATTTGATGTCATTCTATTGTGCTTTTTAAGGAATATATTGTGGTAAGATTTTCATTCATAGCACTTTACGTCACCAACGAGTTAAAGGAAATGAACCTCATAACAACAATGCTTCAGTCACAAACAGCTGCCTATCGACCACGTGAGGACGTGCTCCTATAGGATAACCCATGAAACCTGCAGCAGTTGCCCTGAACGTATTACAGGCAGAAAGGAATATGTATATGGGCTACTTACTGCCCACTGTAAAATGTGTATTGCGGGAGCTAAAGAAGAAAGCAGAATACATTGGGTTGGTGTACTGCAGGTCTTTGGCACGGGCTCTAATTGAAGATGCCAACAGCAGATTTGCCTCTGCCATGACAGATAGACAATTGTGGCAGCTGGTTTAATTCCGGCTCTAAAAATTTCTTGGCTGGGCGGAGTGGAAAATGAGGTAGCCATTTCCATGCTTAAGCATGAAGCGGTTTTCACCCATGGAATGACCAGGGCTTTTGCACCATCTATCGGAACTGAAAGTGGAAGAGACCTGAGTGACGATGAGGGTAACTTCTTCACTTTAACTACAGAACCGTTATCTTCACCAGTGCTGGATGAGGTGGTTTCTTATCTCTCTAGTGCATCAAAAGACATCAAGTTACTTCAGCGGTATGCAACACTGTTGGGGATGTTCCTAAAGTTGAACACAGGTGTGCCTCCAAGTGCTCCTCTAGAGCGTTTGTTTAGCTAGTGCAAAGATGTACTGTAGCCCAAGAGGGCAAAACTTAGTGCTGAAAATTTTAGGCATCAACTCTTTTGTAAAATGAATGGTAAATTTAATTCTTAAGATGAAGAGGTAGGTTAAAATATTTTGATTTATTTGTTTATAATGGTGGCATCATCCGCTTCCTGGATATGAGGGATTTAAGTAGGGCAGTATAATGAATCTGCCTAGCTCACTTTAAATGCTATGCAAAGGTTAATGAATAGAGCCTGGGTTTTCCATGCAATTGCAGTACTTTGGTTGCATTTTTCCAATTCTATAATTATTCATTGCAGGGCTTAATGCTCCAAATAATTATACTTTTTCCGTGCATGTTTGTATGTTTTCATATTTTGACCTTTTTAGGGGAAAAAATTAATTCAGTGTATTCAATTGAGCTGTTACTTTTTTTTTTTTTTTTTTTTTTGTACTTTCCCCACTGAGTATAATAACACGTTATACAGAAGCACACAAAAAACAGGGATAATTGAGAAACACAATCAAATCTTCCTGTACTTATAAGACTTAACATAATGTGTATTTACAAGTACAAATTGAACTTTGTTTTAAACTTTCATAAAATTTCACTTTCCTGCCACGTCCCGTTTATTTATATAATTAGTCACATAATTATAGCGAAGAACGGCATCTTTTGTCAGTTGTTTTTCACTAACGAAGCTAGAGTAGAGACTACTTACAAAGCCACATAAGCATTCACAGGCTAATTTCTCATTCATATAATCTTGTACAGCATAAAATGATTTTGAGCATAGGTACTCTTTAGCAGCTATTTTAAAAGCATTGAAATCGTTATATTTTCCCTTAAGATCATCAGGACACACAGCTGTCGGCTGTGATTATCACTGCTGCAGTAATAGATCACGATGAATTCACCAGGAAGCTGTGTCAGTGGCAACTAGTGCATCAGCATCATAATCTATCCAGTCAACGCGTTCTGCTGTTGCAAAATGTCGCTAAAGGACTCAGTAGACCTGTCATTATTTATTGCAAACATAACAAAGCATTTAATGCCATTATCCGTTATACTTATTTGTGAATAATCATCATGTTTTCCCATATACATTAGGACATGCACAAAGTTTCGTTCATGCGAATTATTTCTAACATCCATAGCAGACGGTCATACAAAGATGTTTTTAGAGGACTGACGATATTAACCTTACCCTACATGTCTATATTCTCGATCCTAAAATTCTTTATATGCAATCGAGCCACATTCAAAACAAACAATGAAATTCATGAGATAAACATTAGACAAAAGAGCAACATTCATCATCCCAATGCAAAACTTTCTGGCTTCCAGAAGGGTGTATACTACGAAATCATATAAGTATTGAAAGCTCTTCGTAGTGATTTTAAATGAAAAGTGCATAATTTCATTGCTTTTAAAATTTCTATTAAAGAGTACCTATGTTCAAATAATTTTAATCTGTACGATATTAAACGAATGGCTAATTATCCTGTTAATGCTTATGTAGCTCTGTGAATAATTTCTAGCTGCTTTAGTGACAATACATTGTCAATTACATTTGATTTCTGCTCCAAAGCAAGGCATTTACATTTTTTGTGTTGAACAATAATTAGCAACAGATGCTACGCATTGATAATTAAATAACGAAACAATGAGACATGGCAGGAAAAGCTAGTGAAAGTTTAAAATTAAGTTAAATTGCTATTTGTAAACAGACATTATGTTAGTATTATAATTACTGGAAGATTTGCTTTTGTTTCTGAACTATCCCGGGTTTATTTTTTATTTTTTCACATTACCTGTATAAAATGTGCTTCTTTATGCTATACTCTACATTTCCATTGCAATGTTCAATATTCAGACATAGTCGAGTGATTTATACATGTAAATGGTGCTTCAGCCATTTTGAAACCGGTATGGGCGAACTGGGTAAATTCGGAGAAACATTGAGTAATATTTGGATAAGAGGATGCTGCTAGATGCATTATTCTCTAGAAAGGATAACTCTATTGTTAGACTAAATTATGTCGAGAGAATGCCTAAACTACCCTACACTCTGTTCATCTAGAGATTAGACGAGATATAAACAAAGCACCGGTTTTTATCACTCCGCGGCCACGAGCATTCACAATGACGCAACACAGTTACCTACCGCTACGCGTAGGTATAATATGCATTTTACACTACTAAAAGGACATATTTACTTGATCCAAATAACATGTAGCACATGGAAATTAACTACTACTTACGTCATCTCTGTCCACAATAACTTTTTCATTTCCTGCTCACAATCTCGAAACCAATCTCCAGAAGCAGCTTGTAGAGGAAAGTTCGTGTTAAATCTGGAAGATCGGGATCAGAATTAACTGCCAACAGCACCTTGTTTAAGGTGGGGGTTCATTGTTAACAAAGAACTGGTGAACTTTTCGACGGATTGCAGATCTTACAAATTCGTCGCAAACTACGTCCACCATTTTTCTGGTACGTGGAAGCTTTTGGCCGGAATCTTCACCAACTGTCGATTTTTCTTTGCGTGTGCTGTCAGTGCTTGCAACTGACACACCGGTAAACTCGGATGTTAATTTCATCACATCTCAAGTTAGGGATATTTCTCGCAGAACTTGTTAAACACGTTCAATATTGTTGACTTTTCACCACGTCGCAACGGTTTGCCGCACTTATGTTTCACAACTCACTTGTTCCGCCATGTTACTTTCATACTGAATAATGTGCGCGCAGATGGAATTAGGCTGGTTACAGATTCACTTAACTGCGTATTCTTACACTTAGTTCATGCTTTAGCAAACATTAAGTGACATTTCAGACCTTAGTAACAGTATTTCTTCAAGGGACTATTTAGACGGCGAAAGCGTCAAGAGGGCGCTCTGTGGTCAAAACGCACGTGGCTTTGTTTACGTCTCCTCTAATCTCTTGATGAACAGAGTATATGTCATCTACCGTGATTCTGAATGGCTTTCCATACGTGCTCTTTTTTTTTTTTTTTTTTTTTTTATTATTAACGTCCTTCAACATTGTGTCATATCGGACGATGAACGAGTGAAATGGGTGAAATGATGCTCAAATGAGCCCGAGGTCCATGGAGCTCTAAGCTACCCGACATTCGCCTTCTCAGGATAAGGGAAAACCTCGGAAGAAACCTTACCCGGATAACTTACCCTAAGCGAGATTCGAACTCGCGACCTCTTGAACGTGAGGCAGACACGCTAACCATCACGGTACCGAGGCGGGCATATACCTGCTCCCCTTAAACCTGGTTCACGACTCCCTATATTAGTAATTCTGGCACGAGCTGGCGAACCATGTTTACCAAGGACTGATGCTGCTCAGAAGTTTATGGAGTTCTTGATGACTTTGGCGGATAAAATTGATGAGTTGTACTCTACACAGTAGCGTGTTCAATACTTGAACTGTGCGTTGTTTTGCTCGCTGGAGATATGAATTTAGAACGTAACTTTCAGGACATTGGATGAAATGTGATTCAGACGATCCTAACAAGCCGTTTCATATTCTAAGATATAATCTTCATTAGAAAGCATTAACACTAATTTACACTTGTTAGGTTCGACCTTGATTTTCTCAGTGGCTATAACTCTTACCACAAAGCTCTTAGTGCGCATCTTTCGGATGTGTAGGATAATCAGCTGTGTCCAGATGTTCAAGCTTATTTAATTTATCCTGGATTATATGTCATGGTTACTCGATGAATGAAAGAATCTCTATCCATATGCAAGAGTTTAAGGTTGTACGGAAGTACCTAGTCATATTGATACGGATCGTGGCTAACTAAAAAGACAGGCTACGGAGCGAATCGGAGTTACATAGTAATGGTGGGCTAATACATGGCTAACCCTGTGTTCCATCACGATAAAACTATCTTTTGTACGAATTCAATGAGCAGTTTCTTGGTTGTTTGGAATATGGATGTATTAGATCATTGATACTCAACCTGGGGTACGCGTACCCCCAGGGGTACTGAAGAATACTTATAGGGTACGCAAAATTTAATGTAATGTATCTAATCCTTATTTGTGTAGTATTAAATAAGTTATAAATATAATCTATTTTAGATATGATTATGCATAATTTGAATTAAGGATAACTTTAGGGCTGGGTATAGGTTACAGGCTGAAATGGAAAATTGTCTTTGGGGGTGCGTGGAGGGAAAAGGTTGAATGCCACTGTGTTAGGCGATTGTGGTTTTTACTTAATTTGGGCATGACTGGATTAGGAGAATGCCGTCACTGCAGTTCGTGCCGTAGTTTGACTTTTTCGTTAGCCACGGATAAGAATACATTAGTCTTGAAGATATCTAGTACACTCATATCAATATATTGTACCGGATGGAAGGTACTGCTTCGACCATACGTTAACCAGGGATTCTACATGATGAGTGTAACAAATATTTCTAGTACAGTTATTATCAATAAAGAGCTGTTTCGCCGAAAAGACAAATTTGTGTCAAATATTTGGAATATTTGGAGCCATCTAGTCTTATGAAGAGTATATATAAAGGGTTTATTGTTTCACTAACTGTCGTGCAAACATTGCGTGAACAATGCATTATGTGAATATGACAATAAATAGCATGAATTAGGAGATGAAAGTAAGGTGAAGATGGACTATTTCCAAACAGTAGGATATGCTTTCTATAGTTCATGTATTCAGTATCTAACATTCTAGGCTGACAGATTTGAAGTTAATGAGAATTCTGCCTGGATCTCGTTTAACAATGTCCTAAAATGGAGTGACGTTGAAGCATATGTGCCAATGATTAGAAGTGTATCTGGTGAATCAATAATCACCATTTTAAGCGAATTTGTTTATGTTAAGCAATGTGCTAAGTGCACAAAATTGATCGGTGAAATGAGGCGAAAGAGGTTCATTTGAGATGGGTAGAAATCCTTCAGTATTTCTCCTCTCAAAAGTTATCATTCAGTAACTTTTCTAAGGTAGTAGAACTGAATTATCACTGCCAGGTACCAATGTACCTGTAGAGATAGGTTTTGCAACCATGAAGAAAATATGGACATCAGAATAAATACAATTGAAAGCTGAAACGCTGAAAGTATTGTTACTTACCAAAATAAATTTCAAATACGGTTGTCTCGAGTCTTTCAATTACTTGAAGTAAAATGAGAAGCTTCTGAAGAAAATTCATTCTTCAGAAAAAAAAAGTCTCCAACAACACAGTTTTATGAGTTATATAACATTATGGTTATTTGGTGTTTATATTTATAGTAATGTTATACATAATTACAGCAAGAATATTATGCTAACACACCATCTTGCCCAGACTACCACATACAGTTGATTTCAACGTGTCGCAGCCTGTCTATCTCGTTAACCAAGAGAATATCGATGCCTAAAACTCTAGAAAACATTTAATGGTTGCTGAAGAGCGATGGAAACCCCAAAAGCGCCTTGGTTGGCTCAGGCTGACCAGAATTTCGTTTTTGTTCTCCATCGCCATTCCGATGATCGTAGGTGAAAAATAAATCACTAAACAAAATTAAAAAAAAAATTCAAGTGGACGCAACAGAATTTAAAAGTGGGATATTCAAAGAAGACAAGAAACAAAAAAGTATGATTCTTTCTTTTCTTTATCTGATTACCCTTATGTAGGACACACCCTCTAGGACTTACGAGCCACTTCCTAGGGTCAGACGCTTGTCGGGGAGCACAGGAACCTATGGACAGAACAGAGTGAACAACTTGAAGCGGGTGGTCAGTCAAGCACCAGGAGTGATAGTGAGGAAGAGATGAAATGCAGGATTATCGAAAAGGCGATAATGGAGTAATTGGTGGACTAAGTGACTGGAGAAACCGAAGAACGTGGAGGACACCCACCCTGACGCCGCTTCGTCCACCACGAATGCCACATACGGGTACCTGGGATCGAACCGGGTCGCCTAGATGGTAGCAGTGGAATTGAGTAAAGGACCAATGACAAAGCTGTGAAAGCGATGGACCTAAATTCATAATTTAAGTTTTAATTGCATGTAAGAATTTAATTATAATTAGTGCAAAGGAATGTGCTCAATGTTGGGTATATGTTGATGCTGCGATTGCAGACTTTCGATTTTTAGGTATGTTGCTCGTAATAAATCAGAAGATTCGTCATATGGTGTTGCTTCTTTTATGTTAAACAGCGGCTTCACCTATGAAGCGCTGAGGATACTCCCTGAATGTGTCCTGTTTCCACTGTGTAGAAAGACCATTCATCACAATGGTGGGCAAAATTAAGGAATACGATGTACTTCAAGCTTTTGTGAAGGTGTCAACAGATGAGAATGGCGTATCCACAGAAACATTTACCGAAGAATCATTAATGGATATGCTGTTGAAAAGCATCGATTATTTTCTATAAGCGTTAAGTTATTACAAGTAATAATATTAGTTTATTGATTCTAATAATTATATTCTTTAAAAAAATTAACTCCACCTATACCTACTTAGTGCTTTCACATAACTGAATTAAATATCAGAGATTAAGAAAAATTTAAAGATGTTAGTACCGTTGTTATTTATTGAATCATTTTTAAATATATCACTAAAATTTTAAGCTTACATGATTGCTTCTCTCAGACAGACGCGATACCCCCGCCCCCCCTCCGGAGGAAAGAGCCTCTATTCGTCACCGCCCTTACTTCTTATTCTTATTGTTAGTGCAGAATAGACTGGATTGGATTGCGTTCAGCGAGTTCACAAGTAGCCATAAAGGCCTGCGAACATTGAATATGTCAATGGAAATGTACAGTATAGCACAAAGAAGCACATTTTATACAGGCAACGTAAAAATAATGAATTTCATTGTTTGTTTTAAATGTAGCTCGATTTCATATAGAGAATTTTAGCATCGAGAATATGGGCGTCACGAAGGGAGGGGGCAAGGGATGCCGCGGCTCCCCTTGGAAATTAATAAATATAATGTGCAGTCAATTATTGGCTATTAGACTAATGTTTAATTGCGATGTAAAGGACAATTTCGATTGAGCACAAATTAATATGGTTGTCCGTAGCAAATACCATAACTTTTGATAGCAGAATAATGAATTATTATTGTTTGATTGCAAACTTCCAACATGCAACCCTCCCCACCTCCCCAAGCTGGAAAAAGTCTGCCGATGCCCATGTCTGGAATATAGACATGAAGGGTAAGGTTAATATCGTCAATCTTCTAAAAACATCTTTGTATGAACGTCTGCTATGGGTGTTAGAAATAATTCGTATGAACGGAAGTTTGTCATAGGCATGTCGTAGCTCCTAATGTATATGGGAAAACGTAATTCTACACAAATGAGTATAACAGATAACATCAAATGCGTTGTTATGTTTGCAAGAATCAGTGACAGTCATACGATAGTTCTTTAGCAACAATTTTTGCAACAGTAGAACGTATAGTCTGGTTAGATTAAGATGATGATCCACTATTCGCCACTGACACAGCTTCCGAGTGAATTCACTGGTGATCTCTGACTGCAGCAGTGGTAATCACAGCCGACAGCTGTGTTTTGTGCACCCGGCTTCTAACATAGAATGAAAAGGATACTGCTGTGCGGTTTTCAAACACGGTTACCTAGCCTTCAGCAAAAGATGGCGTTGAATATAATCGTCAGGCATTTGTTTTATAGTTTTAGTAGGACAACAAAAAAGTGATTGAACCTGTAATCATTAACTTTATTTACAAAAATTAACACGAACATGGAGGTTCCTTATGACTCCGAGGAGTCCTACAGTTCAGCTTCTCCTGCATCTTCATGTTCGGTAGAAACACAAGATTCTCAGGAATTAATTAGAGATGCCATCCCAAAATTTCTTTTATCCCACAAGAAAAGAAAACAAGCATCACACATCTTACGGAAATTATACTTCAGAGAGGTAGGCTAAATTGTGGTGTTGTAGATATGAAAATTGAACGGGAGCACGATTTTGTCTGGTTTTTCTGTTGCAGATATGCGGGAAATTTGCCCCATTCTCTCGATCTGCAAACTTACCCCTTTTCTCGGAGGTTCCTTCTGAACATCACATTCGCCTTCGAAATGTGCTGCCCGAGTCAGCTGTCGTTACCAAGTGAGTGAAAAAAAGAAAAAAGAAAAAAAAATAGAAAGAAACGAAGTTCTTGGTAGAAACTTTACTTAATGTGAGCACACATAGCATTTCCAGGTCTTAAAAAAATAATGTTTGTCTTTTCTCTTTCTCTTTCCCTGACAGTCATGTGTTCCTAGGGCTGTCAAGATGTGGCCAGTTTCTGCTGTCTTACACCTATACAACAGAACTGGATGTAATAACTTTCACACAAGTGTATAAATATCGTCTACATTGGTGGGCTTTTATACCTCATCAACGAGTACGGAAAGTCTCCGAAGTTATGTTATTTGGAAATCAAGGAGTTTACAGTATCCTCTACATTGCTGTTTGCCAATGGCCATTGGATAATTCAAGGATACTCATTTATGGAAACTGGTAGGGATGACAGATATTTCTTTTCTATGTTATTACTATTGTCACCAATTAGCAAGAAATGTATTGGACATTCTTTAGTATGCTGCTCCATTTCCTCAGTCCGATACTTGTGCGACTGGTGTCAGATATCATGTTCTAATGTTACAGATGCCAACATGACACCAAAAGACACCACTGACACTAAGATTGAAGAAGCTAAGCTGCAAAGCATAGCTGAGGCATGTTTTTTTATAAGAAAAGGAGAGGAGCAGTTGTGGCGGTGCAAAATAACAAGAGTGTAGCTAAAATCCAATGTTCCAGGAAACTAGGGGATTTCATATAGGTAATCACTCTCGTTTCCATGTGAGCATTTTTCTACTCATGTCATTTTCTTCTGTCTTAACGCAATATTTTCCTAAATGTTCCTAAATTTGAGAGGGTGGGTGAGCTATATAACTTTGCTGATATAACATCTACTCTTCAAGCATTTCACAAGACATTTACTGTAATCACAATGTTTGCCATTTCTAGGGTGGCTCAAATTGGGCCAGCATACTAAAGAATGTCCAACATATCTTAGTTTATATAATATATCTTAAGCTGTTTTGAAAGCTTTATTTTTGGAAGTGGTATAGAGATATTAATCAGCGTTAGAAAAAGACTTTTCTTAAAAAGAAAGAAGACCAAAACCTGTGTATTTTTGTTAAAATCCTGTTTGGTAATAGTGAGCAATCCTG
The DNA here is from genome assembly GCA_030765045.1 of Tenodera sinensis. Taxonomy (NCBI): domain Eukaryota; kingdom Metazoa; phylum Arthropoda; class Insecta; order Mantodea; family Mantidae; genus Tenodera; species Tenodera sinensis. Next base: position 28,363,014 of record CM060972.1, read on the forward strand.
GACATGTATGTCTGTCCATCATTCCTCTGACATAGTTGCTTGCCCTAGCACTATTGCCATGCATACTATGTGACGCTCCATTGCAGCTCTCCCTCATTAAATAATTTCCTTGGCTCATTATAGAAAATTTTCTTCCCTACCAAGGAAGTGCTTTTTTTTACTGTATCTACTATTACTGCTCTTAAAATATGAGAAGACACAGGACACTTTTGTTGCAGGCTGTATATGGTATGAATGCGAGCTGTGAGTAAGCAAAAGTATCATATCGCAAGTAAGCTAAGTTGTTGGCATTCAGCGTCACAATTCCAGCAATAATGACTGCAGTAATCCATTCAGTTTCTCGCAAGTCACTGTTCTATTGTTTGTCAGCATTGATAAATTTGTGACAAGAAAACAAAAAGTTACAGAAAGTAATGACGGTGATGTACGTATTCCAGTTCGAATCTCAGGCTTTAACTTCTATCATTACCGCTACCACCACCACTACTACAATCATGTTTTATGTGTATAACAACCAATGCTAAGTTCCCCCCCCCCCCCTCATCAGAAAGCTTGATTTGAACACTGGTGCATATGATTTATTTTTAGAGCTATTGTATCAACTTCTTGTTCTAATAAAGTCCTCTTTCACCTTTATCATCAGCAATTCTTTTGTTCTTCTTACTTGCAAAACTTGTCGGTCTGGGTGGTTTAGTGGGTTAGACGCTGGCCTACTGATCCCAAGGTTATAGGCTCAAATCCATTCTAGACCAATGGTTTTTAAGTGTGCTTAAAAACAACAGCTCCGTGTCAGTAGATTTACTGGCACAAAAGAATTCCTGCTGGACAAAATTTCAGCACACCGGTGTTGCTGATATGATTGTGGCAGTTGACAGCATTGTTAAACAACAAAATAAAATAAATAAATAAAAGTTTCAAAGCTCTGACATATATCATTTCTTGTGCTTGCCAATGAATAAAATTGCCTTCATTATGACCTGATTCTATTATATCTGCAGTGAGTGCACTTCATCAAATATGCTCTTCCTGGGCATCAGAATGACATAAACATAACTGTTGCACATAGTTTTGAATATGCCTGTTCTCTTTGTTGACTGATAACATGTATTTGTTCCACATGCAAATTATTCTTTCTCTGCCCCCATCCTTTAAAATAAATAAACAGTACATCTATGTATACTATGTGAACTGAGAACTGTGAAATAATGACATATTTATGGCCTTATTGATTCACATTGTTGTGATTTCTTCTTTTTAAAATACAAATAAACCGTATTCCTTTCATGTGCAAATAATCCTTTCTCTGTCCCAATCCCTTAAAAATAAACAACTGAGTATAACAAGATATAGTGGATACTCAAAGTGAGAATAGTCAATAATGACATATTCATCTCCTTCTTGCATTGCTGTGAATGTGAATTTCTTTCCTCATCACTTCTTGTTACCAACCTGAATGCTCCTTCCATTAGCTTGCTTTCTCAGCATGCAATGATGGATATGTAGGTGGTGGGGTGCATTTGTTATACACTGTAGGTTGTTGTGGTTGGATATCCTACTTCCTTAGGTTGTTCAGAGGGGAGGTGTTAGGTAATGTAAAGTACTCCAGGTCCAGGATTATTCACCATTACCTCATCTTGTTTTCAAGTATATATTATAATGGATATTCAAGGATATTCTATTATAATAGAAAATATCAAGTTTTTTGCTTTTTGTGTTTTTTAATACTGTAAGAGGTTAGTAGAAAGCCTGCTAGAAAGCTCAAATGAAATTGAAAACATTAAATTTCATGTGTACTTGGGTGGTTTGAAAAATTCTTGGAACAAAATAGAAAAACAGTACTTACATCACTGAAGCTGTTTCATTTTTCAGTGTAGGCTCCTTGTAGATTAATGCATTTGGTCCAGTGACATTCCAATGCCTTGATCCCAATTTGAAAATTACATTCCTCCAGAGCTGCAAAATAGTTGTCAACTCCAGCTATCGGGGAGGTCCGATGCTACAGGGTAACTCCTTGGGCTCCGGCTCAACTTGGTCATTGGAAAGGAACTTTAAACCCACAAATCTCCAGCTATCAATTCTTTGTTTGAAGTGAATCTTCATCCACCAAGGAAATTTGTTTAGCTGGAAGTCTGACGGAGCCATACCAGGTGAATAAGGCAACAATTCATACCTTGGTTCGTGTAATTTTGCTATGGCGATGGCACATTTGTTCAGATGTGCATTATCTTGGTATAAGATCACTTTCTTCCTTGCTATACCTGACCTTTTTTCGCCTACCTTTTGTTGTAATTGGTCCAGGAGGTTAACATAGTGTTCTTCAATAATTTTTTGTCCAGTGGGGAGATTATCATCGGACACTGATGACATGACCTTTCCTGCCCTAAGATTGTCTTTTCTTTCTTTGGTGACAGAGAATCAGCATGTTTCTACTAAAGTAAAAACAAATTAGAAACTAAAAGCTTCACTTATTTTAGTAATATTACAAGTTCTTTGGTGCTGACACTGTTTCGAGTTGACTTCAACTCATTCTCAAAGCAGATATTGAAATTGCCAGTCAAGATTTAAATGATATTAATAAATCTTTGATTAAAATGAAATGCACTAACATATGCATTTCCTAAAATTCACAAACCAGGAAATAAAATGAGATCAAGTATAAATTGTATAAATTCACCTACGTATGATTAGCAAAATGGTTAAATAAAAAATTCAGTACATTTGATCAGTTTGAAAGTTTAAGTATTAAAAATTCTTTTGAATTAGTAGAAAAGATTAGCAATAATGATAAACTCGTTTCTTTTGATGTAACTGCTTTATTTCCTAGTATTCCTAGAAAAAAGCTTTTGATTTTTTAAAAAAATGGTTAAATTCTTTAGAATTAAACAAAGAATTAATAGATGATTTTGTAAAACTTAGAAATCTTTGTTTAGATCAAAATTTCTTTAGTTTTAGTCGTAATTTTTTTCAACAAACTTCTGGCTTGACAATGGATAATCCACTTTCGCCATTTCTTGCTAATCTTTTCATGAGCATTTTTGAAACTCAAGTTATAAAATCATCCCCTCTAATTTTTAAACTGTGTATAGATATGTGGATGACATTTTTGCTGTTGTCCCTAAAAACATAAATGATGCTTAAACTTTTAAATTTACAAGATAAAGCCATACAATTCACTTTGAAAAATGAAAAAATGGATGTCTTCTGTTCCTAGACTTAAAAATTAAAAGACATAACAATAAAGTGAATTTTGGTATTTATAGAAAATCTACTCACACTGATAATTACATAAAAAATAAAAGTTTTAATCCTTTTGCACATAAATTTGCTGTTTTAAATAGTTTAATTTATAGGTTAATAAATATACCCCTTAATAAAGAAGAATTTGACACAGAATATAAACACATTATTAACACTGCAGTAATGAATGGTTTTAATACAGATTTTATACATAAAAAGATAGAAAAATTTAAGTATCAAAAGGCTGTTAAAGAGGTTTCTACCTTCAAAAAAATAAAAGATAATTGTATTTTTAAAAAGTTTACTTACCATCCATGGGCCAATAAAAAATTTACAAAAATTTTTAAATAGTATCGAATAAATTTGGTCCCTCAAAATAAATTTAATATACAAAATTTACTAAATTTTTCTAAAAAAAATAAAATTCCAAATTATAAAAAAATCTGGCATTTATCAATTTATCTGTTTGGATTGTGATAAGGTTTATATTGGTAAAACTAAACGTCATTTAGAAACCTGGATAAAAGAGCATTTTAGAAATATTAAATATAAACAAACTGATAAGTCAGCTGTGGCAGATCATTTTTGGTCATTTAATCATGAAATTAATCCAGAAGTTAAATTATTAAAACAATCAAGTGGACCTATAGATTTAATGGTTTGGGAAGAGATATTTATTTTAAAAAACAGGAACCGTGTCATGAATTTTGAAATACCTCCTATAGATTGTATTTATGGGTTTTTGTTTTCAGTAATTGGTAATTAAAATGAGCATCAGCACCTATGGTAAGTAATTTGTTTGTATAGCTTTGAGAATGAGTTGGCGCCAACTCGAAACAGTGTCAGCACGAAAGAACTTGCAATATTACTAAGATAAGTGAAGCTTTTAGTGTCTAATTTGTTCTTACTTTAGATTCACTGTTAATAACTTCATTATTTGCTTATGTTTGTACTACTTGGACTGTTGTTTTATCTCTGGTATATAGTGCTGGATGCAAGTTTTATTTTTGGCCCCAAAGTGGCGTAAAATATTTCATTTGTTTCACCTAAAACAGGCCAAACATTGTTGCGATATTTCCATTCTCATGTGTTATTGATCCAGCGTCAAGAGTCATGGCACCCATCATACACATAATTTTTTCATATCTAATTCTTCAGTTAAAATGTGACATACCATTTGAGATGACATCTGGCAAGCTTGAGCAATTTCTCACACCTTTAATCAGCGATACACCATGACCATTTTGTGTACTTTTGCAATGATATCTGGGGTAGTAACACATCTTGGCGGACCACTGTATGATCACCATCTAAGCTCTATCAACAAAATTTAAATTAATTTGTCCACAGTTGAATATGAGGCGCACAGTCCCCCTAGTATTCTGGAAATAAGCATGAATGTCCTTTGCTGTCATCCCTTTCTTTACCAAGTACTTCATCACTGCTCTAATCTCAATGTTTTCCATCTTCACGAATCACTAGGCACAAACAACAATAGAGCCATGTCACCACCACATTACTGTTCCAAGAGCACTGACGTGATGCATGTTTACAGGCAACAGTTGAATGAATATCATGTGAACATGATTGTGCTATCACCGACCTGTTGTGGTGATTCCTAGAACTTTTCAAACCACCCTCGTATGTTGCCATTCTCAAATCTCTGCCCACATACTACTATTGCTCTACTTTACAAGATGGAGAAAAGAAGCTGACATCTATAACATTCATTTTATGTTAAATGATTTCAATAAATCAGAATAGACTCTCCCTGTTCTTAAAGAAGAATAATGTTGTTAATCAGATATAATTCAATGTCTGTGCATATGTATTCTGTTTTCAACATACTTGCAATAAGAACAAACAGTTGAGTGACTTTAAGTAAGATACTAAAAATGAAAAATTTTGAAGAACACAGAAAGAAATCCTTTACTTTGAACATTATACATAGAAACAGTAACTTTGTGACCTTATCTTCTGCCATTCTGTTTCAAAGCTTTGAATGTACTACTGTATTTTATTGCGTAATTTCCCCCTTTTTTTTCTCGAAAAATTTGCTTGAAAACACTGGGGAGGGAGTTATGTGAATGGTGCTTCTAGGAATTCAGAAAGGAAGGGAAACCATGTAGTATTATGTAAAAGTTATATAGGTATACAGTAATTTGTGAATGAACTGGATACACATCACAGTTTCATTGGGCCTACAATGTATTGTTTCATTGTTTCTTTCTCTGACTATTCTGCGGTATCACATTTGTCACTATCATCACTATTTTTATTTATATCTGGCTCAGATAACACATCATCTTCATTTTCATTATTCCACAACATGTCGTCCTCATAACCATCAATGGCACAAGAAATTCCAGTTTTTTAAAACTCTTCTTAACAATATTGACACTAATTTTCTCCCACGCATGGATTATCCACTCACACATCGTCAGTATTGATGGCTTCCTTGTCTTTCCTCCTGGAGTCAACTGATGAGATCCCACTGCCATCCATTCTGATTACAGGCATCGAAGATATTCTTTGAAGGGTTTGTTGATGCTGACATCTGAAGGTTGAAGAATGAATGTTAAACCTCCAGGGATGATGACAGGATGGGACTTCATCTGTTTCATTGTCTCCTTGACAGCCTCCACCAGGTGACCTCAGACACCATCTAGGACAAGAAGGGACTTCTTTTGTAACATTGATGCCCATTGTTGTCTTCCGCAGACTTTCTCCAACCAATCCGCCATCAAATCTGTTGTCATCCAGCCTTTTTCTTGAGCTCGCAAGTGAATTCCACGTGGGGTAGTCTCCTTTGGTAAGGTCTTCCTTTTAAAGATGGCTTAAGGTGGAAGTTTATTGCCATCTGCTGTAATGCACAACATCACTGTGCATTTTAGTTTCTATGCTCCAGTTGTCTTCACAAGCGTACTTTTTGAGCCAATTGGAGCGATGGGGTTGTTATGCAGCATGTCAAAAAAACACTGGCATCTGGTCAGCGTTACCAATTTGAGAGAGCAATTCATCATTGCTGTCGCACTTGTATTACTTAACAATGCAACATGAGTACCTCCTCTGTGTAGTCTCGAGGTAAATGCTGGCACAAGGATGCTCTTCTCTGTAGACTGAGATTTTGCTGTCTCATAAAATGAATCGCCCAACCAATGCTTGCTTTAAAATCCTTTCTGTCAATGTTGAGCGTGGCAGCTATCTCGCGAGCTTTGTTCTGAATCATTTAATAAGAGACAGCACAACAACCATTCCAAAGTTCATTGACAATACCAATTACACCATTATCAATTTCAGGACATTTTCCTGTTTTAGGTCCACGGAATGATTTGGAGCTTTTCTTGGCAGCATTCAGTTTATCTTTTTGTCTCCACCAACACTATATTGAATTAGGATCAACAGAGAAATGTCTTCCTGCAGCTTTCACCCAGTTTGCATCAGCGTAAGATAATACATTTAATTTAAATTTTGCCATGTAGTTTGAATATTTTGGCTTTGTGACGACTTGTAACAAACTGACTTAGAAACACATCTGCAACTTCACATTTCAATTTTACAATAGGTTGTGACAATGGCAATATGAGTATTTTTGTGGCAAGCACTGCTGCGTCGATTGTTGTCCATTATGAAGTCATTTGAAGGCCTCTCCAATAAGAACAAACCAGGAGAGGGAATTATGCGATGTTTAGTAGGTAAATAATTTTTAATGATGAAAAGTCATAGGGGAGGGAAATATGCGACGGGTGGGGGGCTTATGTGATAAAATACGGTATAAGAAGGGACAAAAAGTTCTTTTTATGCCTCTCAAAATATCTAAGCAATCAGAAATTGTCCAGTAATGCGTGAGATACACTTGTGACATGGCTGATTCATTGAAAAGTGGTCATGAAATAGTGAAGCTTATGTCCAGATCTTCACTTTCAATTATGGCAGAGAAGTAGACATACATTTCCACGCTATATTTTAATTTTATCATCTTATTACTGGCAACAAACTATCGTGCTTGTGGCATTGCAGCTTTGTTTCCCTGGATTATGCGGAAAGAACTCCTTCAACAAGCCTCCAAGGTTGCAGGTTCAAATCTGACCTAGACTGATGATTTCTGAGTGTGTTTAAAAATGAAAGTTCCATGTCAGTTGATTTACTGGCATGTAAAAGAACTTATGCAGGACGAAGTTCCAGTACACTGGCGATGCTGATGTGATCCTGGTAATTGACAGCGTTGTTAAACAACAGAATAATAAATAATAATTCAACAAATTCTGCATCAGCATTTATGTGTGCATATGAGGAAGGAGAAGAAACAAAAAAAACTCACCTATCTATGTGATTTTACTCCTCCATTAGGTTTGGTACCCATCTCCATGTATGTGCCATAGTGGCAAGATGACGTGATTTGTTGACATAATACCTTCACTTTCATATAAAAGAATGCATCCTAAAAAGGGGGTTAGGTGGGTTACAGGCTCTACAAGTGCTAACATCGTCTAAATGCTACTCCTAAGATATCATCATCCACTTTTATGACCTTCATTGACAGCCACAGGTACTGTAGTTTGTCCATTATTTGCTGTTTGAAAAGATACACAGCATGAGCAATGAAGCAAAAGTATTCTGTACTTCATCAAGTGTCTCAGCAATGGGGGCCAGAGTGGAAATCATATCTTCAGCATTCCTTTTTAAGCCAATGTATCCATGAAAATTAAAAAACCCACAGTTTTCTTCTGATTTTAATTTTCCACGCACTCAAAACATAAAATATACAGTATACACAAAATTTCAATGTCCTATGTTAAACTGTTTTTTAAATTGTTAATATATTTATTAATAATAAAACACTTTTTGGTGTGCTAATATGAAACGACCCATGGATCCTACAGTTTATTGTATCTCTCCTAAATGTTTAATTTGAGCTCAGTATATAGGTATAAAGCAATTGTTATTTATTTATGCCAATAAACTTACTGTTGGTATTTTTAAACACACAAGCTGTGTCTGAGCAATGTTTGAGAGGTAGAACTGTAACTTAAAAATTCACTGCCACAGCCGGGATTTGAACCACAGACCCTCTGCTTACTAGGCAGGTGCTCTAACTACTAAGCTACTGTGACAACCTGTCAGAATGACAGGTTTGAGAATTCAATGTCAGTCTGGGTGGCTCAGTTGGTTAGACGCTGGCCTACTGATCCCAAGATTGCGGGTTCAAATCTGGCTCAGACTGATGGTTTTTAAGTGTGCTTAAAAACGACTGCTCCATGTCAGTAGATTTACTGGCTTGTAAAAGAACTCCTGCAGAACAGGACAATGCTGATGTTATCCTAGCAATTGACAGTGTCGTTAAACATAAAAATAATTTAATTAATTTAAATGCCCAATGTATAATTGGAACCCTGAAGTAACCTGGCAAGATTACAGAATTACAGAACGCTGACTGCTCTTCTCTGGTTACACATGTTAAATTCGCAGCATTTCAGCTCGATATATCAAATTCATTTTAGCACAACTAATTCACAACCTCTGAAGCAAAATTCCCTGCAAAAGACTAAAATCAAAGCCAGTGAAAACAAAAACAACTAAAAAGTCTTCAGGATATGTACCTATCTAAAAGTTAAGCAGATTTTTGCATTTTAGGTGTACATTTTTGTTCCTGCATAAGGAAGTTCATTCTTGCATTCAGTTTCTAGATAGTCATATCTTATTAATTTAATTTTGCACATTTTGTATAAAAAAAACTGTTAATATGTGCTTTCAGCAAAGAAAATTATGGATCTCAAGTTGGTGCTTTGAGTTCATCACCACCTGAACGTTCATACCTCACTATAACTACTGTGCCATCACTAAACAAATGTCAAGACTGCCTCAGAGTTGCAGAATCTTATGGAGAAGAAGGTAAGCTTAGTTAATGTTAATTTTTTGTGGAAGGACAAACAAATTAATTTAATTTTATCATTTATAGGCAATAGCTGCAATTTTATCTAGGAAAGATGCAACATTTTGACTTTCCTTTTGGACTTTAAGCTTTGCGGGTTACGGCTGGTTAAATAAAATTTATTTTTGAAGCAAGCATTGGAACCCTTGTCCTAATGGCTGGCCAATCATTTTTGACTTTCAGACTTGGGGAAAAAAACTGAATAATTCCACTTTATAAAAATGATAATGCAGGAAACAACTTTGCAGAATATATTCAAGATGTTCTCGGGCTTCGAGCCAGGTTTAGTGATGAAGAACCATTGACATTTCGTGACTGTGCATCTCTCCCATCATCAGGATGATGAATGACTAGTAAGAGTGAAAGGACCCGTATATGTACTGTCTGCTAGTACGTACTGAGTAGAAAACACCCAGGCTAATGTGGAATGGTTCAACGCTGTGTTGGAATCTGTGTTTTCTGAGCTGGTCGATCTTCAATTTTAAGACTGGTTTCCAGGAGGGACTAAACTGCAATCCGGCATCCCTGTTTAGTGTGCTCTTCTCGGAGGAGATGGACAGAGCCTCCTTAACCCTCCGTTCCCAGAAACCACCCAGATACTGGGGACTAGGACAACAGAACAATCTATAAATGCACTGTACTTCTGATGCTGTTATACGGAGTGCCACTGTGGAAAGAAGCTATCCTAAAACAAAGGAATATGCTAAAAAACCAGCAAGTGCAAAGATTGATGAATATACAAATCGCAAAAGCTTACCAAACAGTGTCACATGAAGCCTTCTGCATTCTAGCTGCAGTCAAGCCAATAAATATAAAAATTCAAGAAATATTAGAGATATACAAAGACACACATATCATGAATACAAATGGAATACCGACATTAGTCAAAACAGCCCCATAACTGAGAGAGTGCTCCATCTTGCAGACAGTAAGTGTTCAAGAAGCAGAAGAAAACTTACCATACAAGTCAGAAATTTACACTGTTGGGACCAAGATAAACGGAAAAATCAGAGCAGCAGAAGTCAGTTTTCAAAATTGAGAACCAATTAAAAAATTAGAGTATAAACTTGGCGTGCGTTGCTCCCGCAATTCGTCGAAATCAAAGCACACCACAAAATATAGTACCTTAAATATCGGCGATTATCTATGAGTTTTCAAGATGTATGATAACCCTGATAAAGACTAGGAGTTGAATAAGCAGCAGAAGGGAACGGATGTGTTTGGTGTAAGCTCCGGAAGTGAGAGGAAGAGGGACACAAGTAGCAATGTGAATGGATCTGACAATGTATAGGGCAAGGATTGGACTCTATAGACAGACAAAATTTAAAAAAAGGAGCCCTGGAGGTGGTATGGAGATATGCTATGCACTAGCAGTGAGTGTCATTATGATACTTTTGATGATAGGAGGAGTGGAATTGAACCTGGAACCGGATGACATCCAGGCATTGTTGGAAAAGCTCACCGAAAAAATAGGATCAATGGACGGAATGGAGCAACAGATAAGCGATAGCTTAAACAAGGTGGCCAGGGAAATAAAAGAGGACGTGAGAGAAGAAATCCAAGGAATAAGAAGAGAGGTGAATTCAGTCAAATTTGAAATGGGAAGATTGGACGAGAGGAGGCGGAAGTTTAACTTGATCTTCATAGGAATAAAGACTACTTGAATGTAACATGATAGCAGCAATATTCCTGAAACTCCCAAGTAAATATTATCCTGTTGCATGAAACACAAGGCGTGAGTCCACGTGACTTTTGTTTATGTTAGTTGCAGCTGATACAAACATCAGTTATTGCGGAGGGATACAAGGTAGGGTTCTAAGGCTGGATGGAGTGGGGAGAACCATGTGTCATTTCCCCTACATTGTAGTTTTAATACGGTTCACTCTCCCACACACTGGCTAGCTATCAGGCCACACCCCCAATGTTATTTATCTACCTCAGAGAACCAGTCAGTTCCTCAAATCAACAAGTATCTACATCAGGGGAAGACAGGTAATGCTGCTGTGACGTCAGCCCACTCAGCTCACTGGCTCCCAGCGAAAGCAAGTTGAACGTGTGACGTCACAGCGGGCAAGAGGAAATGGCATACGGGACATCGTAATTTATTAAATGTCCTGTATGCCATTTCCTCTTGCTGATTGTTTCAATTACAGAATAGTCACAGATTATAAATAATTACATTTCGGCTTTATGCCTTATATATATATATATATGTATATAAATTCTAGTTTATGTGAACAATCATGTTATAACGCAAATAGAAAAGAAATAACTATTTTGCCTGAGCTAGAGGAGAGCTATACAGAACAATTAGGTGGACATTTTTCGACATTTGCCGTTTCGCTTTTCTTTAACTAGTTTGTCAATGTTAGGACGTAATGTACAGCACATTTATAACCGAAGACTGCATGTTAGATTATGATCTGACAATATACTTTGGGATTTTGGCTTAGAAAGGTTCATAACAGAAAAGAATTGTTCGCACACATACATGGAAGCAAACATACACAATACCCGTGCAACAAGGGCATATAACCTCAGAAATCTGGTTTGAGGAACATTCTTATAGAAATTAGCCACATCTTCTTTGTGTTTATATTTGTCCTTCAGCAAATTGTCGCACTGTAAATTTATCAATTCAATTTGCTAGAAACATTGTTAACATCCAATGAATATGGGGGGTCGCAAAGACCTGAAACGTAGTTGACAATGTTTCTACATCTTGAAGCCTGGTCTCAAACTAGTGTGAAACATGGGGAACTGAAGACATGCGCCGCTGATCTAGGCAGCATAGCAATACACTGCTCTCGCCTGACGTCACACGAACGTACAAGCTGGCTCTTCATTTAAATACGTCACACGGCCCGGAAGTTGTCTTCCCCTGATCTACATACAAGACTGCTGTAATAAAAAAAAAGCAATTTGTTTTTAACTCAGCAATGGATACTTTCAAGGAAGACAACTGAAGAGATTAAAATGGAACATTTGTATAAAGCCTCTCATTCAATACTTTTTAAACACTGATATATGTAAGGGGTTATATATTATTATAACCTTCAGCGTACAATTCATACAATTTGCTATATATTTGAAACAGAAATACAAGGTACTACATTCATACTATTTAATATTCTAATTTGTAAATTATTTTTTTCTTGTCAAACTTTGGCCTATGGGAGAGAAAGTCGAGATGCAGTTAATTTTACTGTGGATTTGCTTTCACTAAAAATAATCCCATCTTGATCTGTAATATAATTGGGACAGTGTCCCCCTGTTAGACCATGGATAGTCCGCTATTTGCAAATATGGTGACACAGACCCTCCACATGACAGGCCATGGTGTCAATATTATTAACTTACACTCTATTAGGTGTTACTTTAATCTACTACCATGCTGTGGGTTTACATTGCCTTAAATGCAAGTGGTTATTGATTTAGATGATATAATAAATTATGATTGACTAATAATTGTTAATAGGCTACTTTCATCTTCAAATTGGCAAAGATTACACCTAAAATGTTTCAATTTCTTGTTATGTAGCATAATTCTTAATCACTTTCAAGGCTTCAGTACAGCAAATATACATCATTTCAGAAATTCATCCTCTGTTGCTTAGATACTTAATTTTCCATATGAACGTTAATTCATTTCTGACTATTTAAATGCTTAACTTTTTCTTGCTGGTATTGGTTGCTGAAAATGGAGATAGTAAAAAGTTGAACTGAAATTGTGTGGTCTAAAGTTTTGTTTAAATTTACTCTTGTCTTCTTTCAGATTTAGCAGCAAGTTGGGATTCGTGTGTGCGGTTTAGCTGTTTAAAACATGGCATGACAGTGCATACAAACTTTGATGTGGTTTCACCATTTCCAAGATTTGAACCAAGAATATGCATGAAGCGCGAAGGTGCAGTGGTAGTTAATACAGGAAGTTTCCTCCATGTATTAAGGGTTGAATTGGAACACTTGGGTAATGTAGTGACAACAGTTAATAAAACTGATGCAAATGGTGGTACTTCTGGAGATGCAACAGAATCTATAGATCACAACCTAACAAGTACTGGAACATTGTCAACAAGTGATAACATGTGTCACATAAAGGCAGATTCTCTCCTCCAAAATGCTGATGTCATTGGACAAGACTGCTGGAAAGAGAACATGTCGGCAAGTAGTAAACTTGAGGACACTGATGGTGAGATTCTGCATCATCGTTTAAGGGTTTATGAAACAAGGTCTCGAATG